>JASEVX010000014.1:19173861-19356524 GCA_031761405.1 Serripes groenlandicus
AACCGTATAACGCCTGCGCAGCAGACGACTTTTGAAAAAGTACTATTGCGTTGGGAGAATAGTTGATAGTTTGGTCTTTAACGCCGCTATCAACAATGTTTCAGTTATATCACGGCGTTTCCTGTGTAAGTTACAGTACTACTGGTCCATTTATCCTGACACCAGCCAGTCAGTCGTTATGCTCCGCAACCCTGAGCGCCAAGGAGGACCGATAGCAATTACTTGGTATGACCGGTCGGGATCGAACCCACGATCACCCGCACCGAGACTGACGTTCTACTATGACACCACCGAGGCTATAGTTTTTGTTATTCGCCCTGGTTATACTTTTGTATGACGCGGCCAGGTATTGAACCCGCGACGTCTCGCACCCTTCGCGGACGCTTTACCACTACACCACCGAGGCGGTCTGCAATGGGAGAAATTGGCCTTAACCCTTTCCTTCATTCGACAATATTGCAGCAGACGGCTTTGAAAACATATCTGTCAAAAAATGGAAATTCTCTATAACGTGCAATGGATCACCTTTGCCTACAATGTTTGACTAAAAGTGGAAAACATTGTGGCAAAAGGTGAAATTGCTCGTTTTGAGCAATTTCTTCTTTTGGTCGCTATGTTTTCAAAAAGCCGTCTGCTGCAGAGGTGTCAGAAAGCGTCTATATGAGGGGAAAGGGTAATTTAAGGGTTGCGGTAATAGCAACACGACTTCCGGTTGTATTGGTAATTAGCAAAGGAAACGCTATATATGATATAACTGAAAACATGTTGAAATCGTCGTAAAACACCTTTTTAAAACAAAAGTCTGTGTAACGTTATGCTAAAACTTTGTATAGAGTAGAAGCCCTAATTCTATGAATATGGATCATATTATGGAGATAAATAAACAGCGTGTATTTTCAACCATTTTATTTTCATCAACTGGGGTTTACATCTTTATAATCAAAGCAAATTATAGCATCCAAAGAAAGATAACTCTTACAACGAGTCAATGCTATTTATAACTTGGGTTTATTGCCTATTAAGGTTACAATACACCAACACAAATCCTTCTTTGTTTCCATGTAAATCGACCAGTTTTCAGTCTCTACTGACACACTTTCTAAGCGTTTCTCATGTAGAACACCATATTATCATTGAAAAGAGTAACCTCCAAGCTTTGAACAATCCAAAGAAAATGTGGGGGTCATGCATTATGCAAGAAAGAACTCACCGTGATAACCGTCATTTCGACCAAATCGGGCCCGGACAAAGCCGGTGTTTAGCACTCTCTACTTTCACTTTCAAACAAGGTCAAACTACTAACGTGATTAAATCAATCATTTCCAGTGTGCATCCTATACACATTCACAATGCATTTAAACTCAATGTCATAAATTCAATACATTCTGGTGATGATATACACTCATTTCTACGCAAACATTTTTTTTTTAGGGACTATAGAACTGTAAATCAGCAGTCAGCGGATGTATTTAGCGTAATTCGAACTTAATAGTAATAATGTTACAGTCTGAATATCATTTTCTTCTTGTAGACTGCCCGGCTTTATCCACGGAAGACGGGAATCTGATCTTGAGCACGGACGCCAAAACCGAGGGTACCTTTGTTGTGATTGGCTGTTCAGGATTTGGGCGTCATAAGACCGAGCCCTACAATGCGCTCTGCTCAGGAGGGAATTGGAGCCCGACACCAACAACGGACTGTGAAACAAGTAAAATTATAGTTTTGATCTTAGGATATTTGACCTCGACCTTTAAACATAAATGTATAGAAATAAACTGAGCCGTCTCGCGATAAAACCGACAGTGTGGACCCTGCGTAAAGTATCGACCCGGATCAGCCGAAGCATGCCACGCAGGCGTACCCGGATAGACACTTTTCGCCTCCTGTGGATTTTCTGTTTCAGGAATCACTACTCTATACATCTATCCCTCTAAGACGGAATGTGTCGACCGGATCAGTCTGCGTGCGCGGACAGCGCAGGCTGATCTAGTCGATACATTACGCAGATGCCATTATGTTGGTTTTCTCGCGGCACGGCTCAACTGTTTTAATTTCAACAGCTAAAATACAACTGTTTTAATTTCAACAGCTAAAATACAACTGTTTTAATTTCAACAGCTAAAATACAACTGTTTTAATTTCAACAGCTAAAATACAAAGGTATCATGCAGTATAGTAGACGGTAGAAAAAACAAATCGCATTTGACTATTACCTAGAAGAATTAATTTTATAAAAAAATATTGTGTTTTCTTATTTACTATTACATCAATAAGGTACATGTATATTTCCTTTCGTACGACTATTTTTTTTCGGCGATAGCTGTGTTAACGTAAGTTTTGACGTTGATAAATGTCATACTGTATGTGCCGTGGCATTATGTGGCGTATATATTGTTTCCCCATCTTTGATTCAGAAATGACAGTCATTGCATTTTGGTATTAACCATAATTGTTGTGATTCGATTACATGATTGAATATACTGTTCATGTACTGATATTTGAGCAGTCTTATCTTGTCCGTCATTTATTTATTGAATGTCCTTTTCAATATCAATTTGGTGTTGTTCATTTACTTTAAATCGAATCAAACAAGCGATCTTTTAACCACTATCCTTCTAAGATTTAGCAGATGTAGGGAATTGGGAAATTATTAGAGTTCCTTGTTCGAACATGCCAATTGGACTAACTACTCGAGTATAACGGTCGAAATGTTCTATAGCCTTTATACTCGAGAGTTATCTCCCTTCTAACATTCCATTCTAAAAATAGTCGATTATGTTGTTCATTTATTTTAAATCGAATCAAACAAGCGATCCCGACAGTGTCAATCATAAATGTTATGGTCGAACATAAAGTTAATTGTATAAATAAACATCTCGCTGCAATCGGCTGCCAGATAATTCTCTTTTGATACAGATGGTCATTTTTGTTGTCAAAGTTTTCAGTTTGTGTCAAGATATTTCATTGGCTGTTAGAAATTCATCCAAATGTTTATTGGCTGATAGAGACACACCTCAAAAGATGATGGTACCCGACTTTGTTTTGGAACCAAAATTTCAACTCAGTCATGCTCAGTGATTTCATGTGCATGTGCGAACAAATATTTTCGATATTTCAGGTTGGGACGAAAGAAAGAGGATTTTTTATTTTATATAGGCTGTGCAATTGATAATCCTCCATATATCGTATCTCACGTCGTACTCAATAATGACATCATTATGATGTCGTCTTATTGTCAGACCTGCATTTATTTTTATCACATGACAATGCGTGTATCCGATGTAATGTACCCATTACGTATTTCTTTATATTTGACACGTGTAATATAACATGACCGAATTACTTTTTGTGTATCGCGAATGTTTACAATATGGCTTAGAGCGTGTTTCCGGTAAACACAAACGTCACGATAGATGGACCAGGTAAAGGGACCATTATCGGTCATACAAATATATTTGTGTGTGACTTGTTAACAGTCAATTAATTATTACATTTAGGACTATTTTCTGACATTAAGAAAACGATTTTCTTTTTGTGTTTCGTCATGTGATAAAAAGAATCTGACATTCGTTGTCATTTCATAAAGTTTTATTAAACTCGTCCAAGAAATGTGTTATTAAGCTCTAATTTCTTGAACTCGTTTAACAAAGCTTTATATAAAATGACAACTCATGTCAGATCCTATTTGTCTGCATGGGCTTCATTACGTGGAATTTTATATCATTTGACTGTGACTTGTTTCATTTTGGAAGTAAAATTTCAAGTGTATGTACGTAGTAGGCCAACATTGTGGACATATATTTTCACTATTTCAGGTTTGAACGAGAGAGAGATGATATTGTTGGGGGTGTTTATAGGATGTGCCATCCTTTCCTTAATAGTCCTACTTTTACTCTGTTGTTCGTGCTGCTTCTACCGAAATCCACATAAAATAAACAGATGGTGGTACGTTGGGTATTTCCCCTTGAAACAATTAACGTCATCTTTACCTTTGAATAGAATAGAATAATTTTATTAAGCTAATAAAGGCCCTCTTCAGGGCATGTTACAATAACAACATACATACATATGAGCCTTTCCACGAGAAAACCAACATTATGGAGTATGCGTAATGTATCGGCCCAGATAAGCCTGTGCAGTCCGCGCAGGCTGATCCGGGCCGACATATTCCATCTCAGGGAGATAGAGGTATAGAGTAATGATTCATGAAACAGAAAATCCACAGGATGCGAAAAGTGCCCGTCCGAGTTAGCTTGCGCGGCATGCTTCGGCTGATCTCGGTCGATACTTTACGCAGACTCCACACTGTTGGTTTTCTCGCGTAACGGCTCATATATATGAATACATAATATACGGCAATCACAGCTAGCCTAACCATATACCTCAACACTTAAAGAGTCGTCTTTGAATAGAATAAAGTATAATAGAATAGAATAATTTGTATTAAGCTAATAAGGGCCCTCTTCAGGGCATGTTACAATAACAACATACATACATATATATGAATACATAAAATAAGGCAATATTAGCTTAACCAGCTACCTGAACATTTAAAGAGTCGTCTTTGAATATAATATAATAGAATAGAATATTTTTATTAAGCTAATAAGGGCCCTCTTCAGGGCATGTTACAATAACAACATACATACATATACGTATATGAATATATAATATAAGGCAATATTAGCTTAACCAGATATACCTGAACATTTAAAGAGTCGTCTTTGAATAGAATAGAATAGAAAAGAATAATTTTATTAAGCTAATAAGGACCCTCTTCAGGGCATGTTACAATAACAACATACATACATATATATGAATAGATAAAATAAGGCAATATTAGCTTAACCTGATACCTGAACATTTAAAGAGTCGTCTTTGAATAGAATAGAATAGAAAATAATAATTGTATTAAGCTAATAAGGGCCCTCTTCAGGACTTGTTACAATAACAACATACAGTATCATACATATATATGAATATATAAACTAAGGCAATATTAGCTTAACCAGATACCTGAACATTTAAAGAGTCGTCTTTGAATAGAATAGAATAAAAAATAATAATTTTATTAAGCTAATAAGGGCCCTCTTCAGGGCATGTTACAATAACAACATACAGTATCATACATATATATGAATAGATAAAATAAGGCAATATTAGCTTAACCAGATACCTGAACATTTAAAGAGTCGTCTCAGTACCAAGGCTATCAAGTCTTCCGTATCAGGTAAAATATTAAATTTCACTGTTTAAATTGACCTTTTTCTTTATTCTTTTATCAAAACATGACTATATAAAAGAAGCTACTGAGATACAGGTATATTTGTCTTCAGAAGATAAAAGCCGACAGTGGTTAATTTGTTTATTTACTGTAAATAATTTGACGAGGGACTCTGATTAAGAACGTCATTCGGTCCACTGCACTTAAACGTATTGATAGACAGTGTACTTTCGTGAATTGATTGATTGATTGATTGATAAGTGTTTAACCCCGTTTTCAACAATGTACAGTTATATCACGGTGGCCAGTTCACCTACTCATGTGTTTCCTAGCTTTCTATAGCCAGTACTCCACACACCATACTTTCCAAGCAACTGGCTGCTTTTCCACATAGACTGTTAGCCTATTGGTGAAAGACGAATGACGCTTGTCACAGTGATATTTGTCAACGTCGAAAAGATTGTTGGCCGAGCAGGGATTATAACTCACAACCCCTGGGTTGACAGCCCGCATCGCTACCGACTGAGATACCGGGGCTCGGCGGTACTCTCGTGAATGTTCGTGATATCCTGCGTAATAGCAGGGACGTAGATAAGTACGTCCCTGGTCATAGAGAATATTATGTTGCAGAAGCGATGGCGGGTTTGATATTTTACTACGAGGGGCATGGACAAATTGATATCTCGGGAGACTGAAGGTCGAGAGGGATGTCAAATTGTTTACGCACCGAGTAGTTTATACTAAAACCTGTACTGTTACTTGCATCATTAATTTCGTTTTATTATATACATTTAGACGAAATAAAGAGAAACAAATCCAAATTTCTTTACTCTAAATAATGGAATAACATTATTTACACATACAATATAAGTTATGACTGGCAGGTGAAACAACCCCAACAACCACATAATGAATCACGTAAAACGCATATTTTAATAACGACACATCATATTTCAGTGACGTACCATTACCATATTTGGAACCGTATTTGAGATAGTCAAATGCGGAATTTTAATCCGCCGTGTTTGAACTGCGCATGACAATCTGCATATATTTGCTAATTTCTTTTGCACCGGAAAATGTGCAGGTATATACTAAAAACATTAACAACACTGCCGTGTCTACCTATCCATGCAGTGGACCGAATGCTGATTGCGTTAGTACGTGGTCAATTCATTTTAAATAATAATGTGTTTATCTGTTGTTAATAGGGGGCGTCGTTATGGGGGTGACAGAATCATAATAGACAGAGGTACTCAGAGATTTTGTAAGTATTTCCTTTTTTAAGACATAAATAAAATAAATAATGTTGTTCGTATTATACATTTACTAAATGTTTCGGCTTTACGAATTCATCTGTCGATACAATACACAATATAAACAGGAAATGACATCAGGCGTCCGAGTTTTCATTTGAGGAAAAATGGGGAAAAACACACAATACCTCATTAAGATACTACAAATAGCCTCTATATAGTGTCCATATGCAATAATAATATTGATCGTAATTATTTCGTATTAGACTATTTGAGTAAAAATGGGGAAAAACACACAATACCTCGTTAAGATACTAATGATTTCGTATTAGAATATTTGTGGTGGGGGGGAGGGGAATCCCACCAAGGGCCGTGTTACTATAAATAGCCTTTAAATGGTTCATATAGTATAATACCATATGGAGAGGCTATTTATAGTAACACGGTCCTGTGTGGGATTCCCCGAATTTTCTCATGCTATAACATTACGGTCATTATTATTACAGCATACGGAATATATAGAAATTTGTCATAACTGTTCATGACGGAACATTGTTTAGCCGAGCGGCAAAACGACGCCACGTTATTTAGCACAAAAAATAAATGATGTTGATATAGAACAACACATTGCACATAATAATCTTATTATGGATCACTAATGATTCAATATCATATTATATATTGTGTTATGAAAAATTATGAGCCGTTCCACGAGAAAACCAACATTTTGGACTCTGCGTAATGTATCGACCCAGATCAGCCTGCGCAAGCTAATCCGGGTCGACACATTCCGTCTCAGGAGAATATATGTGTAGAGTAATGAATCCTGAAACAGAAAAGCCACAGGAAGCAAACTTGTCTGTCCGGGTTAGCCTGCGCGGCATGCTTAGGCTGATCCGGGTCGATACTTTACGCAGAGTCCACAATGTTGGTTTTCTCGTGGAACTGCACATATAATAATAGGCAAACAGTAATTTATGACAAGTCTATACGTTACAATATCATTTAGAAATGTATTATTTAGACAGTTAGGAATTGACTTTTGTTAAACAAATAGTCTATTTGTGAAGGTAGCCAGGTAGCCAGTTGCTTGGGAGGTATGTTATAGTGAGCAATGGTTCCATCAGACGAAGAAGCACATCTTAGATGGACTGTCATTGTGACGAGCGTCATTCATCTTCCACCAATGGCATTATTAGTTTATGTGGGAAGGTAGCCAGTTGCCTGTGAGGAATGGTGTGTGAAGTACTGGTGCGAGTTAGAAAGGAAAACCACACGTTAGGTGAAATGTCATTATGACGAGCTTCATCCATCTACCACTAATAGGCGTATTAGTTCATGTGGGAAGATAGTCAGTTGCGTGGGAAGAATGTTGTGTGAAGTACTGGTGCGAGTTAGAAAGGAAAACCACACGTTATGTGAACTGTCATTACGACAAGCTTCCTTGAGCGTAATAGTCCATTTGGGAAGGTAGCCAGTTGCCCGGGAAGAGTATTGTGTTTGAGTTCGAGAAAGGGAGGAAACACACGTTATTATAATTTGTTATATGTCAATACATGCTTTTTGCATAAGGATCACTTTTCGGCCATATGTCTGTCTGCAACAGATGCTTTTTTAAACTCGAGCTAAAACTTTGAAAAATGTATATTTTCTGGTATTGAAAACACTGTGGCAAAAGGAGAACTACCTCATATTAAATTTTTAAAATTATTCAAATGAATCATTAAATTGATCTATTGTAATCAACGCCATTTCTTTTCAACAGCCTCGTTTCCGAGAGACACTATAATTCGGCGGGAAACCGTTCGACCTCGATATGACGATTACGGATCATACCGATCGTTTGGCAGATCAAGGCGTTCAGGGGAAATAGACAGGATGCGGTCCAGTAAGTAGTTTGGCAATTGAATCGCGAGTAGTTTGGCAATTGAATCGCGAGTAGTTTGGCAATTGAATCGCGAGTAGTTTGACAATTGAATTGCGAGTAGTTTGACAATTGAATCGCGAGTAGTTTGACAATTGAATCACGAGTAGTTTGGTAATTGAATCGCGAGTAGTTTGGCAATTGAATCGCGAGTAGTTTGACAATTGAATCGCGAGTAGTTTGGTAATTGAATAACGAGTAGTTTGGCAATTGAATCGCGAGTAGTTTGACAATTGAATAACGAGTAGTTTGGTAATTGAATCGCGAGTAGTTTGGTAATTGAATCGCGAGTAGTTTGGTAATTGAATCGCGAGTAGTTTGACAATTGAATAACGAGTAGTTTGCCAATTGAATCGCGAGTAGTTTGCCAATTGAATCGCGAGTAGTTTGGTAATTGAATCGCGAGTAGTTTGGTAATTGAATCGCGAGTAGTTTGGTAATTGAATCGCGAGTAGTTTGGCAATTGAATCGCGAGTAGTTTGGCAATTGAATCGCTAGTAGTTTGGCAATTGGATCAAGGACAAGAAACGGACTCCCGATATATCGATGTCTAAAGGGAGACCATTCATTACTTCTAGCTTTCGACAAGCTCGAGTTATCACTCGATATATGCTAAAATTGAGTAGTTTGACGTAGTTTGGTAATTGAATCGCGAGTAGTTTGACGTAGTTTGGTAATTGAATCGCGAGTAAATTGATGTAGTTAAGCAATTGTATCGCGAGAAGTTTGGCAATTGACTCGCGAGTAGTTAGACAATTGAATCGCGAGTAGTTTGGCAATTGTATCGCGAGTAGTTTGACAATAGAATCACGAGTAGCTTGGGAATTATATCGCGAATAGTTTGGGAATTGAATCGCTAGTAGTTTGGGAATTGAATCGCTAGTAGTTTGGCAATTGAAGAGCGAGTAGTTTGAGAATTATATCGCGAGTAGTTTGGCAATTGAATCGCTAGTAGTTTGGCAATTGAAGAGCGAGTAGTTTGGGAATTATATCGCGAGTAGTTTGGGAATTGAATCGCGAGTAGTTTGGCAATTGAATCGCGAGTAGTTTGACAATTGAATCGCGAGTAGTTTAACAATTGAATCGCTAATAATTTGGCAATTGAATCGCGAGTAGTTTGGCAATTGATAGTTTGGCAATTGAATCGCTAGTAGTTTGGCAATTGAATCGCGGACAAGAAACGGCGGACTCCCGATAACTCGATGTCTAAAGGGAGATCATTCATTACTTTTAGTTATTGACAATCTCGAGTTATCCCTCGATATATGCTAAAATTATCATTTACGTGTTTCAGAGTTTATAAGTAGATAATACTTAATTGTTTATTATAAATGAAAACCAAAGTTAAAGTCATATCAAGGAAGGTCCTGATGATATCACGTAATAAAAGCCGTCATAGTGAATAGTATAGGGATCCGCCTAGTTTGATTGGTTAGCGTCGGGGATTTGGAACCGGGCGTCCCGAGTTCCATCCCAAGTCGCGGCACAGCTCATGGTGGTCATACATTTGGGCAAGGTACATTTTCTAGCCTAGTACTGGTTAGTTTACCCAGGGATCATGAATAAGTGACTGAAATAATGTTGAAAATGGCGGAAAACCAGTATACAACTATAAAACCCCCATAGTGAATTGGATATTTAGACATAACCCCACAGGAATTAATTGTATACAACATATTTGAACTCAAATTGAATCGCTTATGATTTCATACGCCTGAATTTTAGTGAGTACAGTGCAATGTTCTATAAATAGCACATCAGATGCCATACTTCGATATAAATCAGTTATACAGTTATACATGGGCCCGTCCGTGCTTAAAAGGAATGAATGTATATTGTTTTATGGCGCATCGACAGCTAAGGTCATTTAGCGCGCAATTAAATTTAATTATTCATGATCCCTGGGTAAACAAACCAGTACTAGGCTAGAAAATGTGCCTTGCCCAAGGGCACTCCACCATGACCGTAGTGCCGCGACTGGGGATCGAACCCGGGACACCCGGTTTCGAAATCCCCGACGCTAACCACTCGACCACAGCGAATTCCGCCGTCCGTGCTTAAAGGTTGACTTTTGGGACCAGTGTAGATCCGGACAAATAAGCCTGCGTATCCGCACAATCTGATCAATATCTACACTGTTCACTAATCATTTACATATACTTGTTAGAATATTCTTTCAACATGTGTATATTCTGATTAGACGGTGCAGTAGTGCATTCTGAACTGAATCTACACTGTTCAGAAATACCGACTTGTAAATTTCCCACGGACGTATTCATATTTATATCAAATGTGGATATGTCAGGTCATTACATTTGCAGATAAAAGATCATGTCATCAGAGACATGCCAATCACCGCGAAATCTCGCTTTCTATCGCGGGTACGGTGAGAGTCTCACGGATCACAATCCTTGTTCTGCACGCGCGCTTTAAAAAAAAGGAAGCGTCTGACGATCCCAATTTCTCGACTTAGTTGATAATAAAATGACGACTATTGTATCAAAATATAAGCGCGGTCTTATGTGTTCACCTTGTGTTTATATGTCTTTGTCCGTTAAATAAATAACATGCGAGAACAAATCTTGTGTTAACTCTTTCAGCGCCACAGGCAATATTGAGGTTTTTGCAAACAATGCAGATTCAAGTGAGTCAGCTCGTAACGAGCTGTCTCACCTGAAATCAGCATTGTTTGCCTTTTAGTTACCAAAATAATCCCAAACGTTCATAAATTGAGAAATGGACACACCCGATTTTGAACATGGAAGAGTCTTCTTTAGACAATTCGGCGCTGAAAGAGTTAATATGTCTCTGCATACATTATCGCGAGAACTTGTTCCCCTGCAGGCTTATATCCGAGAGAGACGATCACGGCAAGGCGGGAAACCTTTCGACCTGATGACGACGACTTCCGGTCAGAACGTTCATTTGGCAGAACGAGAAAAGATTTCAGCGGATTTGAAAGACAAAGATCATGTAAGTTATAAACAACGTTTCCATGTACAGACACTGTCTGGCATCTGCAGCAGATGCTTTATGAAAACATTGTGGCAAATAGAGAAAATGCTCATCATCAGGGATGTAACAGGACTTCCCAATCGAACGGGAAATGATCGCGAGATGTTTCAAGAAAATAAAAGATTTTAAGGGACGAATGCTAGAAATAGATTCATTGTACAATTGTTTCATGTAGGAAGGAGTCTTAAAGGGGCGGTATAGTACTAAAACAGTATAAAATGAGTTCTTTCATGTGGATAGGAAATATGATATTTTTGTTTCATGTAAATTTGAGTCTTAAACAGACGGAATCACACATGAGATATGTTTAAAATACAACAGTTGTTTAAATGATCAAAAATATGATTGCACAACATAAACTACTAAATCAGAATCCTTGTTTGTGTTTCTAGATGATGGCCCACGCGGTAGAACAGAAGTGTACACCCGAAATGCCTACCTCCCAGATTATGATTTTTTTCTAAACAAGACGATCAATCGCAAATCCGACGGCGAGTTCGTTGGCAACGGTCGGCGCTATTCGGACGGCGGATTCGACCGAACCCAAACGGATTACAAGCGTACCCGCCGGTATTCGGACGGAAGTGGTGGTGACGATATGATGCGCACGACTCGACACGTGACGACCACCAGACCAAGCTACATGGAAGCATATGAGACTTCAACGGCTGTACCGTACAGTACAATACAGTACGAGCAAGAAGCCGTACAGCCGATACTGGAACCCATAGTACATTACGACTACGTAGAACAGCCAATACAGTACGTTGAGAAACCAATCAATTATTCGTCGTCCTATATATTTCCCGGCGGGGTAGACGATCCAGTGAAATATAACAAATTCGGTACCAGCTATTCCACGTTGCCAAGGGCTACAATTACGGAGCTGCCGGGTGACAGTGATATGCAATTGGTCCCGTACCGAAGCAGTCAGAATCTGGACCCCACCTCGTACTTTCTAGGAAGAAATGATAATAGATACGATTCGTGGCACGCCTAATTGCGTACTCGTAGGCAATCGTGTCGATTCTATCGGAACTTCTATATTTCTAGTTATACAAAACATATATGTAGGCTAAATAGTTCACTAATATATATTAAATCAGGGACGTAGATAAGAGGGATAAGCAACTCCACATGTACACCTGTTATCTGGTTAAAATATCACATGGAGAAATAAAATTATCCAAATTTACACATTTTGTAGCAAATAAACCTTTGAAATATTAAATCAGGGACTCATTTTGTAGCAAATAAAACTTTGAAGTAACATCTGTCAAATACACAAAACATACATATTCTGAAAGCTTAAAAGTTCAACTTAGGTTATTGAACAACTGGAATTTCTTAGTATTTTGAATAATGACTGGTTTAAAAGACACAGGTATTGTGATTTCTAAATTTTATTAATTTTGTTCCAAAAACTGATAGACTGACATTATTCATACGGATAAAATATTATCAAAAAGTGTAGTTTATTAAAATATTCTTATCTATTGCAACAGAACAATGTTTAAACTTCCAGAAAATATCTTTGTTATTTTCATATCTTCAATATTTATTTAGATTTACTTGCTACAAATGTTGGGACGGGTGATATTTAAATATACCATTTAGTGACGTATCCCTCTTATCTACGTCCCTGATTAAATTTTTAAAAAATGCCAAAAATAAGGATAATATCGACCTTGATACAGACTACAATTGTTGCAAATGTCATAAGGTTGGAGTTTCCTGAAGCTATTATCAAACACTTATTCTGCTTTATTTGTACTGCAATTATCATATATCAACTTCAATTTACATAGGTTTGCTTTGATGGTCTTTAGTACACACACATTTATACATTAAACATACATTGAAGAAGAACTACATATATGTACTGTTTGTATTTGTTTGCTTGTACGGTGTTTTAAGCCGCTTTCAACATTTTTATCAGTTATATCACGGCTTTGCCTGGGTAAGTTACCAGTACTATTGATCAATGTATCCTGACACCAGCGAGTCAGTAGTTACGTAACGCTAACCGCATAATCCTGAGGGCCAAGTAGGGCAGTCATTACTACTATTTTATAAAGAAGTTGGTATGACCTGGCTGGGGATCTAACCCGTGAACACCCACAAATTATATTAATTTAGAAACAATTTCTCTGGCGTTTGACAGAGGTGAAACGTATATACATGCTGGAATGTACATATAGTGTAGTCCCGGTTGTAATAATAATCGGATGGTTGAACAAAGAATGCCATGGATGAACATGAGAATGTGTTTGAATATTTGTCAGTCATGACTGAAGATTTTCGCGAAGACTGCCGACATCTCTACAATAGAATGTTAGGCCTACTCACCGATCCTTTTGACGATAGATTGGAGTTGTTTCTATTTAAATATTTCACCAGATACGTTTCTAGTCGTCATTATTCGGGATACAGTGAAATTGAATGCTCCACACGGCAATATTCCGTTGTGTCTGTTAAGCGCTTTACTGTAAATGGCCATAGTTTACCTTGATTAGTACGGTACCAGTCAGCTATTTTGACAAAAGGGAAGAAAATATTTCATTCTCAGTTCCAAGCGTTTTTCGCTTTCACTTAAATATGTTAGTTCACACGAAATTTCGCAGTTCTTTTATTACCTTAAATATCGATTTGAATTAAAAATGATTGTCTAGACGACAGTAATTTTCAAAATGTGTTTTACGTCTGACCGACCGTATTTTATAGGGTCCGCATTTTATACACATAACCAAAATGGCGACTCCCATGGATTTGGGGAGGGTCACTTCAGAGAACTTCATCGGTTATGAAAAAAAAAAAAAAAATCACACCTATTACTTATGAGCGAAAAAAGAACATTTATGTTTTTTATTTCGTATCTGATGAATTGTCGGGCTTGATCACGTTTATTTAATAACATATTCTTGTTCAAATTCGATGAACATAAAGGTTTAACAATCATTCTTGAAAAGCTCCTACACAGTTAAAAAGATACTTAAAGAGAACATGTTAAGGAAGGTAATGGGATAATACAATGGGACCTACAGGGAGACGTATAGTAGTCAAACAAATAACGAAGACGCTATTTAAGGCACACGGTTAAGGTAAAATATGTGTAAACTTTAAGATCAAATTGTTTCAGGAAGCGCGTAGAATCGTTTTCAGTCATATCTAAGACTTCAACTTAACGTATCCTGGACGTGAGCTGAACTATTGCAGCGCAAGCAAGACCTAATCAATAGGCAGATCAATTTATCAGATATACCGATATCAATCCGATATTGATTTGCTGACTGCAGTGTTTAATACATAAACCGCCAAACAAGGGAAACAACACTAAATGAGAACAAACATTAACAAGAGCTGTCGTAGGACAGCACGCTCGACTATACGCACCTTTGTCTTAGAAATGAATGCGATGTAATATGTATCTGTCGAAAACATTTATCAGTGTGAGGTATAATGTCACTTGAATGAACGGCATTAAGATATTTGTCAGACAGTGCGTGTGACTATTACGCTGCATTGTATGAGGTACATAACGAAATAGTATGCATGATTTATATAAAAATGGTGGCAAGAACTGGACATCTTCGAAGGAAATGCACACACATTTTAGATAACTGTGCAAAGCATCAAGTGAAAAGAACAAACAATATTGAAATGTAGGTAAAGATCACAACTTGATCGCAAATTTTAAACAAACTTCCTCAGTCAATCAAGGGCCATAATCTGTATTTAGGATAATATTGAGTTATGTAACCTCATTGTGTGATGGCCGCGAACAATGGTGTAAAGTATGAAGTCCATTGAATGAACGGTTTCAGAGATCTGAGTTAAAACCCCAAGTTTCCCTTAAACTTTTACCAAACTTTCTAAGTCGATTAAGGGCCATAATTTGTATTAAGGATGATACGAAATTATGTAACGTAATTGTGCGATATCCGTGAACAAATGTGTGAAGTATAAAATTAATTTGGATCAATGGTATTCGAGATACAAGTAAAAAATACAACATGCCCTAAATCTAAAAATAATTGTATGTTAATGAAGGGCCAATATTTGTATTTAGTGTCATACCGAGTTTTCTAAGTTAACTGTGTGATGGCCCTGAACAACTGTGTGAAGTTAGAAGTCCGTTGAATTAACGGTATTGGAGATCGGAGTTAAAATCCCAAGTTGCCCTAAAACTTTAGCCAAACTTTTTAAGTCGATCAAGGGCCATAATTTGTATGTAGGATAATATGGAGTTATGTAACCTAATTGTGTGATTGCCTTTAATAATTGTGTAAAGTATGAAGTCAATTGAATGAAGAGTATGGGAGTTATAAGAAAAAATCCCAACTAGAACTTAAACCAGAAACACAATGTATCCTAACACTTTAACCTAAGTTTCTTAGTCAATCAGGGACCATAACTTGTATTTAGGATGATATGGAGTCATCTAACCTAAGTGTGTGATGGTCCTGAACAACTATTTGAAGTATGAAGTGAATTGAATGAAGAGTATTGGAGTTATAAGTGAAAATGCCAACTTGTTCCAAAACTTTAACCGGACACTATGTACCCTGAAACTTTAACTTAAGTTCCTAAGTCAATCAGGAGCCATACTTATTAGTTGGGATGATATGGAGTTATGTAACCTAATTGTGTGATGGTCCTAAACAACTGTGTGAAGTATAAAGGGGATTGAATGAAAGGTATTGGTGTTATAAATAAAAATGCCAACTTTCCCCAAAACTTTAACCGGACGCCTAGGCCTAGGCCTAGGCCGACGCTGGTGCGAGTAGTATAGCTCCCCATATTCTTCGAATAATCAAGCTAAAAAACTATCGGCATTGGTAAAGTTTGCGGTAACCGCTTTGGCACGGTCTGTTAAAACTAGCAAAAACTTATTGGGGGGGGGGGGGGGGGGAGGGGGGGTTAAACCAGTTTGCGGGTGCCCAACCTTAAAATAAATAAACACATATATAAATACAAAAATACAATCATTGATAATTGTTGGGGTAACCGCCTTAGCAAGAACTCGATCGGGGTAAGAGCGGTTTCCGGGCGCCCTACCTCACACTGAAGTAAACAAAACTAAAGACGTCGGCTACACAATATTAATCCATCAGAAATGGCCAGATTTGATCAGTGTGGTACAGTAACAACAATCAATTAAAACAACGATTTTGGCGTAAATTCGTCAATGTTTATCAAATAAGTAGGCCTTGGGCATCTTGTGTATGAACAATTATTCCATTAGTGTAAACACTACTACAAAGGAACTGATCGATACTACTGACAACAACTTTTCCTCTGAGTATAGTTTATTGTTCAATGGTAAAAATAAAGACATAACATTTATATATACACATACAAACTTTTTCACTATACATTGGATATAAAAACCAAAAAGCAAATAAGAGCATGGCTAATGTTGTTCCGTTTAGTGAGCTCCGTCTCAGTCGGTGGTGTAATTTATATACAGATCGTTTTGGTTATTCCTTTACTTTTCATAAATGATTTAATACTAAAACAAAGAATAAACAATGTTACTATTTGCATAAGGATTGATACATTAACATCAAAACATTAACGATAACACTGTTAGAGGCACTAGGTTCGATGCCTAGCACGACAAACACACAATGTCACCATACAACAAAGCCAGTAAGCGAAACATAGTTCATTGGAGAGGGGGGAGGTAAACTAGTTTATTTGTACACAACCTCACACTGTTTAAGTACCACATTTCAAACTTGTTCCAACATTCATCAGTTATAACAAACTTGTAAGCTTTATCGGAGCCAGAATTAAATTAAACGCAATGAAATAAATAGAAAAAATAGTGATAAAATCCTTCTAAATTATCTTGAAGGTCTCCGATACAGACATCGAATGTAAATGAATTAATCCATCCGAAGCATCAGTTCTTACGCCTGCAAGTTACGATACAGTCATATGAATAAAAATAACAAACATAGTTCGCCTATGTATACTTTAAAGTTTAAGGGTTTAATCTATGAGTCCATACAGTCTTATAATTGTCGCATTGTACAATCCAGGAGATCAAGTAAAAAGAGAAACAAAACAAGTAATAAAATATGCTGTCACATGTCGAACTGTCCTGGTTATTTGTTAAAGAGAAATAAACCAACTGACAACAACCATTTATGTATGAAGCATGGATGATGCTCTGAATAACCAGCTGTAAACAACAATTTATGTATGAAGCATGGATAATGCTCTAAATAACCAACTGCAAACAGCACTTTATGTATGAAGCATGGACGATGCTCTGAATAACCAACTGTAAACAACCCTTTATATATGAAGCATGGCTAATGCTCTGAATAACCAACTGTCAACAACTATTTATATATGAAGAATGGAAGATGTTCTCAATAACGGTTTTAAGAATAACACATTGACAGGAAGATCGTAGGTTGAGGCCAACATTCATAGCAGACGAAAAATGAAGGGGAAAACAAAAAGATCATTGACGTTGGGGGCATGGGTCTTGCCGTCGGGGGTATTGACGTCGGTAGCATTGGTTTTTCTACACAAATGTATATTGACGTCTAGGGTATGGGTCTTGACGTCGGGGTATGTGTATTGACGTCAGGGTATGGGTCTTGACGTTGGGGTATGGGTCTTGCCATACATGTGTACATTGACTTCGGGGGTATGGGTCTTGACGTCGGGCAGGGGTATAGGTTTTGCCAAACATGTGTACATTGCTTCTGGTAACATACGAAACACGTATTATCTAAATATCTTGAACGGTTATTGAGTTGCAGACCATGTTGACGTAGTTGTCTTTCAACATGACGAGCTAAACATTCTAACATAAAAAAATCAAACAATATGACATATGTCTACGCCACATGAGAGCGAATAAGGTATTTGCCCTTACATCACTCGTCCGGCCATCACATTAATCGCGCCGATATCACATTAATTGCTCCGACATCACATTAAGGTATTGGATCTGTAATGAAAACCTCCACTTGAAACTCTTCAATTTTAATGCTCTAGCCTATGTTGTTAAGCATAGGACTTCAAATCTTTTGAGGGGTTTCAAGGTAGTGGTTCGGATCCCTCCAGAAGCACAACTATTTTTTTATTTTTTTTCTTATTTTTTTTCATTAGCTTACACTTTTTACAGAAGTTTATATTGTACTTTAATTAAAAAGTAATTAAATACATTTTTATACATAAATATTAGCTTATTTGAAGCTTTTATTACTTGCAGTCACGGCTGAAATAGGTGGTTGGGAATTTCAAACTCTACTTTTTTTAAAATGAGACGGTCAAACATTTAGATTGTTTGGCATAATGTTCCCAAAAGGTTAAAGTTAATTATTGATAAAGAACAGGTCATGAGTATTTCTAGAACTTGCTGATTACAATAGAACATTTTTTATAAAGGGGCAATGTTTTGGGGAGGGTGGGGTACCATTTTTATTGATAAAGCATTCTATTTGAGATATATTTAAGCATAATCTTTATTGGTGTATGCATTGATATTTCTCAACACAAATATGTGCCTAAATACAAAATTTAACAAAAGAAAAATTCCAGTTTACTGATGATAGATGTTGAAAAGACAACCTACGGACAGATTGTGCTGACTTTTATATTGTCACCTATCTTATAAAATAGCATGTTATGAGAAAACAAGACGGTAACTGTTTTTTATATTTAAATATATTTTAAATATAACAAAGTAGTAAATAATGATATCCAACATTAATGGTCAATTGTTATAGTAATAATGCTAGATGACTTTTAAATTACAAAGTTGCCGAATTTTTTTTTTAAAAAAGCAGATTTCAGAAGGTGGGTAGGGTGATATTTCAGAGTTTTTTTTTCTTTTTTTCTTAATGTATTTTATTTTCATTTGTGTTTATTTTAATCAGCAATGTTCTTTTGAAGTAAAAGTGCCCTTTATACAGCATTTTTAAGACATGTATGAAAATTAAAGCAATTTTATTCTGTTTAGTTGTTGTACATTTTTTACCATCTCAAGGTTTGAGGCATTGAACGACAAAAAAATAAATAATTTCCATCATAGACGGTAAAATCTTCTAAAATTTCAGAAATACAATGGATCTCAATGGATGATGATAGCAAGGGAAACAAACTTAGGCAACATTGTGATATTGACCATTACAGATCCAATACCTTAATTAATCGCCCAGACTGCTCAGCGGTCGTTAGAGTTCTTCACTTAACATTTTCTTACACATAAGATGTACAACATTTGCAATTCATAATAAAAAGGAAACAGTCACAACATATATTCAGTCATTCACTGCAGAATATTATTGAAGAAATCGACAATTTGGAAGACAGAATCCTCAAAACTGTCTTTTACAAGAAAACGTAAGCACTAGTAATGGCTGAAAAACGTTCAGATAAATATCGCGATTGTTTAACAATTCGATAATATGTGTAACGTTTTGAATTAGAGAAATAAATTCCCCCGTATTTCTTCCAATTGCAGAGTAAGGTTCTGTGGTAATGTCATCCGATTGGTCATAACTATCGGCGGTGTCCTATCCATGGGCACTTGACAGTACTGCGTAAATAAACTAGTAATAGTCCCGACATTCTCGGGGGAAAGGCAGGCGGCGACCCTCAGACTCACTGTGACGTTCAAGAAGAAACCGCAAATCGCTACGACGTTGGTGCAAACCCAAAGAGGAATCTCGGGAAATGGGAGCAAGTCGTTTCCAACACCAGTGAAGTACGGTATGACCAAACCATCGGCAGGGCCCTGAAGAAGGGCGATGAGTCGTAACAAAGCCTGGTGGGCGGCTTCCCCGTGCATAACGGGCGAGAAAATCACGTTTGGCGTTAAATCCATTCTTTCCGGGAGGACATTGAAGGCACCTGGTATCCCGGGTATAACGGGACCAGAATATTGCACATTGTGAATACGTATCGTGTTTGTGGCGATACCGTAAACGACATTTGCATCCACCGCGCAACCCCAGGGCGAATAACACGTGACCGACTTCAGCACATTCGTAAGATAATAGATCTGACTCGGAACAACAACAAGCGGATTTATTCGCCCATGTGCAATTAAAGTGATCTCTACGTGTCGCTCTCGTTTGTGCTTCAGGTGTTCTTCTATTAATCTTCCAAAGATGCGGAATACTTGCGCGATTTCAAACGCGTACTTGTTCAGGTTAACTTTCAGTGAGAGGAACGCCTCCCGCCATTGGTTACTCGAATTATTGCAAATATAATCGAATATATCTTTTGCGTCGTCATCCGTAGCACATTTTTGTACCGCGACCTTTTCCAATAGCTTTCGAAATTTCTCTCGCAGCTTCCTCTCGTATTCCTCTGTTTCTTCCCTGAAAAAACCAACAACAATAGAAATGGAGGTGTGAAAGCGAAAAGGTTCTATCTATTTCCAAGATATGATAGAAAATGTGTCTATTGCATAACAAATATGCTTGCAGATGAGTATCATTTCATTTTATTATGTGCCTTTTATAATGATATTAATCCGATGTGCTTCTCTTGTGTGATACTGACTACGGTTTATTATGCAACATTGAATACAGTCCACTGTTTAATATTAAATACGGTGTCTTGGGTAACACTGATACTGTGTCTTGTGTAATACTGATACGGTATCTTGTTTAATATTGAATACGGTCTTTTGTGCAATACTGTATTCGGTTTCTTTTGTAATATTAAATACCGTCCATTGTGTAATATGCAATACGATCCTTTGTGTAATATTGAATACGGTATCTTGTGTAATGTTGTATATGGTCCATTGTGTAATATTCAATACGGTCCCTTGTGTAATATTGAATACGGTCCCTTGTGCAATGTTGAATACGGTCCCTTGTGTAATATTTAATACGTTCCCTTAGGTAATATTAAATACGGTCCCTTGTGTAATATTGAATACGGTATCTTGTGTAATGTTGAATACGGTCCCTTGTGTAATATGTAATACGTTCCCTTGGGTAATATTAAATACGGTCCTTTGTGTTATATTGAATACGGTCCCTTGTGTAGTATTGAATATGGTCCCTTGTGTGATATTTGATACGGTCGCTTGTGTGATATTTAATACGGTCTCTTGTGTGATATTGAATACGATCCCTTGTGTAATATTGAATACGTATTTATTTTATTTGGTAATATTAAATACGGTCCCTTGTGTAGTATTGATTATGGTCCCTTGTGTAATATTAAATACCGTCCCTCTGTGTAAAAGTTAAAACCGTAGGATGTGTAATACTGAATACGGTCATTTGTATAATATTGAATACGATTACTTGTGTGATAATCAATACTATAGGTTATTGCATCAATATGGGAAAATATTGTGTTGGACGAGTTCCTTCGGCTGAGTTGCCCGAGCTTGCGAGGGCACTCCGCCGAAGGAACGAGTCCCAACACAATAGATTCCCATATTCATGCAATAACCTTTTTATTGTATAATTTGATATTGGCTATTTAAAATGTGTCGTTTTGTTTGTTTTAAACACGTCACACTTATTAGAAAATTAACAGTCGTTTGGATTGCTCAGATAAATAAACATTAACGATATATCGCGCATTTATACTCTCCTTTACGCTGGTTGCTAAGGTCGCGGAAAATATAATTTACGAACCGCCATTGTTGTCGACTCGAAATTGGAATCGTCGACAAAATGATGTGTAACGCCTTTTCTAACAGTGTTTTTCATTAAGAACTCGTGTATTATCTTATTCTTGTATTTACGCCTAGACATTTGTTTTTTTATTACGATTTAGATGCCCCTTTAAAAGGGCCTTTTGACCTCGCAGTATGTTCAAAAGAGCGAACACACATCTTTGATATACATATAAAGGCTACTGCGTTGATAAACTTCACATCGGAGGATAACAAAACAAATCTGAAGACCTACCTTTAAAACAATCATTTGCTTATTCATCCTAGCAGTTATGAATCCCTCTCTATTTGTTGATACACTTATAATAGATCGTCAACGACAATCAAAACAACACTCGAGCAATATTATTGATGTACACGTCACATTATTACGTCAGAAACTACGTACGTATTTACTAGCATAGCTAACGCTATAAATAGACCAGATTGGGTTTTGTGTATGTCTATCGATTTTTCACTACGTGTCATCTATAAAAGATGTACCAAACAATGTACTACGAACCGTATAAGCACAGCTTATTCCTAGGACTATCAGAGAATCGAACCTTGAGCAGATCACATCTGTAAACTGATTCAAGTCCCGTCTACATTGATACACAGCCTAAACAACACAGCTGTTTTTTTTTATTTCATTTATATTTGTTAATATGCCTAATTAGTTGTTTTAACCATTTTAATGGCTTCACTTGCCTGCGATGCACTAAGCCCTGACAGTAACAAAGTAGAAGTAGAAGTTAGCTGGATCTCTAAATCACGAAAGGTTGGATGAGAGCGCTTTGTAACGTTAGTGTATGGAAATAGTTCCGTCCTTAGCGTCACGTGAAAAAGATTCCAGTGCAATATCAACCCGTGCAATATCAAATGATATTGCATCCTTTGTTCATATGGAAACAAGAGGGAACAATATCAAAGTATACAATAAGGTCCCTTATGTAATAATTATTTGTTTACGTTATTATTGAAAGTACCAATATTCCAAACATAATTAGTAAAATGAATTCTTCTTCGAGTACTTTTTCCAAAAACATATGGTATCTTCAATTTACCTTATTCGTTCCAGAACTGTTTCCAGATCATGTGCTTGCTCCGCCAGTTTTGTGGCGAGTTTTGTTAGCGAGTCGGCTGCGCCAGAAGGAGATCCATTCGACAGCTCGATCGAGTTTGTAACGAGAAAGTAGATGTCCAGAACTAGCATAGCACCGGCAGCCACTCCTGAAGAACAAGTTTGGATCATTTACAATTACAACATGGGTTAATAACAAAACGCAACCTATTTCGACCGAGCACGAGGAAAATAATATATGCGAGTAACAAGTATCCGATGTACAATTATATGGAATTAACATGCTTCCCCCCCCCCCCCTTTACTTTGGTATCATTTGAAACGGGTATATGTGTGAAAAAAGAATATATAAAAAGTATACGGACGAAAAATAGGACAGAAATGTTTTGTTCAGAAAAAATGGAAAATGGATATTTTTACGTCCAATTTCAGTGGAAATAAAGAGCAAAAGTACAAACTAAAATAACTTTATATAAACTGTATTTTCAGTCATTCATTTGTATTCAAATTATACTAGGGATGGCAACAATTAATCGGTTACCCGGTTAACCGTATGTTTTTCGATTAATCGTTAAATAATTGAAGTAACCGAGTACCCGGAAAATAGATAAAATATATACACAGTTGTATTTCACCTTTTGTTCTTTTCAATTTGTCACACGTATCTGACCAGAAGTTAATTATTCACACCTCGATCGAGAATGTTTACATAACTGTGAAAACGGCTACACTCGATTGTATTAATGATCGTTTGTTATCGAATAATTGTGGCTGATCAAACGATTAATTACAGGACAGTTTGTTTCTTTTAAAAAATCCTTTGGTGTCTAATACAAGGCTAGAAATATATAATAAGGACTTATTAATGAATTTGATAAATTCGAATTGTTGTATTTGTAAATTATTTACCAATTGGATTAGAAGATTTAAAGAGTAGTTTTCTAACACATTTTCCCATGAGTTGGTATTTAAAAATATGCACCTATGCATCTCTTTCATTCAACATATTATAAATCGTATAACGGTCACTTCGTTAAAAAAAAAAAAGATCATTTTCTCAACTATAAATTAAAAAAATAAAATTAAAAAAGTCGGTTGATACGAACGAAAACGTTCCGATAACAACGCTCTAGTCTGATTAATACATGACCGGGAAATGCGAGTTAAAAGAAAAACAACAATAACAAATTCGGATTGAATGGCTATGAATCTATACGGTTAACCGAGTAACCGGTTAGTAATATCGGTAACCGTTGCCATCCCTAATTTATACCAATAGAATATGGGATCATCAGTCGTCCGTCATAGGCACGATAAAATAACAAACTTATATGTACATCGGATACATTAAAGAGAGATTCCGCAAGCGATTGTTAAGCCAAACTTCAATTGTATTTGTATAGGTGGCTTCACCTTCAGGTAAGCTTAACTAAACGTCAACGTTTACTAGTACGAGTTAACTAGTAGAGGTAGCTACATATACAGGTAAGCGTAAACTAAACTTCAACGTTTACTAGTACGAGTTAACGAGTACAGGTAGCTACATATACAGGTAAGCTTAACTAAACGTCAACGTTTACTAGTACGAGTTAACTAGTAGAGGTAGCTACATATACAGGTAAGCGTAAACTAAACGTCGTCAACGTTTACTAGAATCGGTAGTTTTACCTACAATTAAGCGTAAACTAAACTTATACCTTTGCCTGTAAAGGTAGCTACATCTACAGGTAAGCGTGAACTTAACTTAAACCTTTACCTATAAAGGTGACTACATCTACATATACAAGTAAGCGTAAACTAAACGTCAATGTATACTAGTATAGGTAGCTACACCTACAAGTAAGCGTAAACTAAACTTCAACCTGTACTTATATATGTGGTTAAACATACAAGTAAGCTTTAAATAAACTCCAACCTGTACTTGTATATGTGGTTAAACTTACGAATAAATTAAAACTAAACTTCAATATGTCCTTGTATAGGTGGTTAAACATGCACGTAATTTAAAGCGTAAAGTAAACTTCAACCTGTGCTTATATATGTGGTTAAACATACAAGTAAGCTTTAAATAAACGCCAACTTGTACTTGTATATGTGGTTAAACATACAAATAATTTAAAACTAAACTTCAACCTGTACTTGAATATGTGGTTAAACATACAAGTAAGCTTAACCCTTTCCCTCATATAGACGCTTTCTGACGCCTCTGCAGCAGACGGCTTTTTGAAAACATAGTGACAAAAGAAGAAATTGCACAGAACGTGCAATTTCTCCTTTTGCCACAATGTTTTCCACTTTTTGTCATAGGTTATCCATTCAATTATGGAGATTTTCTATGTTTTGACAAAATACGTTTGAAGTAGTCTGCTGCAGAATTTTCGTATGAGGGAAAGGGTTAAACTAAACTTCAACCTGTACTTGTATAGGTGGTTAAACATACAAGTGAGCTTAAATTAAACTTCAACCTATACTTGTGTATGTGGTTGAACATAAAAGTTAGATTTAACTAAACTTCAGCCTGTACTTGTATATGTGGTTAAACATACAAGTTGGTTTAAACTACGCTTCAATCTGTACTTGTATATGTGGTTAAACATGCAAGTAAGCTTAACTCAAACTTCAACCTGTACTTGTATATGTGGTTAAACATATAAGTAAGCTTAAATTAATATTCAACCTGTACTTGTATATGTGGTTAAACATACAAGTAAGATTAAACTTATCTTCAACCTGTACTTGTATATGTGGTTAAACATACAAGTAAGTTTAAACTTATCTTCAAACTGTACTTGTATATGTGGTTAAACATACAAGTAAGTTTAAACTACTATTCAACCTGTACTTGTATATGTGGTTAAACATACAAGTAAGTTTAAACTAATATTCAACCTGTACTTGTATATGTGGTTAAACATACAAGTAAGTTTAAACTTATCTTCAACCTGTACTTGTATATGTGGTTAAACATACAAGTAAGTTTAAACTACTATTCAACCTGTACTTGTATATGTGGTTAAACATACAAGTAAGTTTAAACTAATATTCAACCTGTACTTGATTATGTGGTTAAACATACACGTAAGTTTAAACTACTATTCAACCTGTACTTGTATATGTGGTTAAATAGAAGTAAGTTTAAACTACTATTCAACCTGTACTTGTATATGTGGTTAAACATACACGTAAGTTTAAACCACTATTCAACCTGTACTTGTATATGTGGTTAAACATACAAGTAAGTTTAAACTTATCTTCAACCTGTACTTGTATATGTGGTTAAACATACAAGTAAGTTTAAACAACTATTCAACCTGTACTTATATATGTGGTTAAACATACAAGTAAGTTTAAACTTATCTTCAACCTGTACTTGTATATGTGGTTAAACATACAAGTAAGTTTAAACTAATATTCAACCTGTACTTGTATATGTGGTTAAACATACAAGTATGATTTAACTAAACTTCTGCCTCTTTTTGTATAGTTTATTAAACATAAGAGTAAGTTTAAACTAAACTTCAACCTGTTCTTGTATAGGTGGTTAAACATAGAAGTAAGCGTAAACCAAACTTCAACCTTTTGTCCTTTAAAAAGTAGAAGATATCAAAGGAAAGAAACCAATTATCCTTCGTAAGCACAAAATATATTACAATATGAAAACAGCAGTCCCGAATGTAAGTCTGCATCAGTCTGTATTGATAACATATAACAATTATGCTTGCAACACTGTCACCCCCACTCCCAACACTGCCATAACTTCGGTATTCTTATTTCGAGATTGTTGTGTTACGTGAAACCTTAGAGCCTAAAATTCGATACTAAAATATTACCTTTTAACACCGTGCCGAGCAATTTCGAAAATCCTTCCAGCGACACTTCAGCAAAAGCTCCCATACCCTTTCCAATAACTGATCCACTTTGGAAGGACAAGCGCAGCATGGCACCCATCATAGTAGCAGACACAAGAAAATTGAACAACATCAATTCATTCATTTGATTAAATCCTCTTCCGGGCACGGCGGACATTAACAACGCACCGAAAACCTCTTCTTTGGACAGACGTAAGAGATTGCTCAGCTCCTCGACCTTGACGTCCACCTCCGCTTTCTTATTTTCAATGTTCTTGGTTAGTTTCTTGTCAGCCTCCAATACCTCTTGGGCAGACTCAAGTTTACTTTTAGAAATGAAATGCTCGGCGATCCCCGCCCCGGCGGAAGTTGCGGTACCGGCGGCCGCTGCAACCATTCCTCCAATAAAAAGGGGCGCCGCAAGACCGCCTGAAACATAGGGCTTTTTAGCATGTATTTTATCATTATAATTCCATCTGACGAATTACCTATTAAAATGAACACGCTAAAGATATATTAAAAAGTTGCATTTCTTGAAAAACGTTTCATAATTTCAAACACGTCTTTTTGCGGAAGTGTATATGCGTCCAAGACCTTCAAGGCAAGTTCAGGTATGTGTTCCACTATTTTGTTGTAAAACTTATTCAGGTTTGTAGGCAAATGACGGTGCATTCTTGCAGGCATGAACTAGTACGGAACGGTCAACAGTTTTTGGAAAGAAAAAGCGAGTTTTCTCGAAGCGATCTGATCGCGAATATCAATCTAGCGAAATAGTCGTGTTTTATGATTAAATACTGGCGTCGCGAGTTTTAAACGTCGTGAAATTAGCCAAAAAAAAAAAAAATATATATATAAAGATCACATGACATAAAAGCAATCTAAAGTAAGCCTTTTTTTTGGCACCATAATGTAAAACTATAAAATAGTTACCCGTCATAATTATTCCTGCCACAGCGGAAATACCGCCAACAACGCCAACGGCACTACCAACCACCTAAAGTATAAGCAATACAGAAGCACGTTAGACAAAGATCATGAATCACCTTTAACTTGGCCATAGCGCAATTACTGTTCAAGAAATTCCCATAAAGTATGTACGCATGTTACCAGTGACAAAATTCGCAAATGTTCAATATTCAATTCAATGTTACCTTGTAACTGAACATTTGAGTCAGATTCATCACATTGTAATTGTAAAGTATTCGTCAGATATGTAAAATTGTAACTAAACGTATTGAGTAAGATATATTTCCTTGGAACTCTACATATCGAATAAGATACGTTACCTAGGAACTCTACATATCGAGTAAGATACGTTACCTTTGAATTCTACATATCGAGTAAGATACGTTACCTTGGAATTCTACATATCGAGTAAGATACGTCACCTTGGAACTCTACATATCGAGTAAGATACGTTACCTTGGAACTCTACATATCGAGTAAGACACGTCACCCATTGACTTCTACATATCGAGTAAGATACGTCACCTTTGAATTCTACATATCGAGTAAGATACGTTACCTTGGAACTCTGCATATCGAGTAAGATACGTTACCTTGGAACTCTACATATCGAGTAAGATACTTTACCTTGGAATTCTACATATCGAGTAAGATACGTCACCTTGGAATTCTACATATCGAGTAAGATACGTTACCTTGGAACTTTACATATCGAGTAAGATACGTTACCTTGGAATTCTACATATCGAGTAAGATACGTCCCCTTGGAATTCTACATATCGAGTAAGATACGTTACCTTGGAACTCTACATATCGAGTAAGATACGTTACCTTGGAATTCTACATATCGAGTAAGATACGTCACCTTTGAATTCTACATATCGAGTAAGATACGTCACCTTGGAACTCTACATATCGAGTAAGATACGTTACCTTGGAATTCTACATATCGAGTAAGATACGTTACCTTGGAATTTTACATATCGAGTAAGATACGTCACCTTTGAATTCTACATATCGAGTAAGATACGTTACCTTGGAACTCTACATATCGAGTAAGATACGTCACCTTGGAATTCTACATATCGAGTAAGATACGTTACCTTGGAATTCTACATATCGAGTAAGATACGTCACCTTGGAATTCTACATATCGAGTAAGATACGTTACCTTGGAATTCTACATATCGAGTAAGATACGTCACCTTGGAATTCTACATATCGAGTAAGATACGTCACCTTGGAATTCTACATATCGAGTAAGATACGTTACCTTGGAATTCTACATATCGAGTAAGATACGTTACCGTGGAACTCTACATATCGAGTAATATACGTTACCTTGGAATATTCTATATATCGAGTAAGATACGTTACCTTGTAACTGTATAAATTGCGTCAAATACGTAACCTTGCAACTGAACATATCGAATAAGATACGTTAGATTACTTACAGCTGTATATATTGAGTCAGAACCGTAACGTTGCAACTGCATAATTTTGCAAAGAAACGTTATCTTGTCATTGTACAGATTGGGTTTGATACGTCATCCTGCTTACGTTTATAAAGGGTTAAATATGTTACCTTAAAACAATGTATATTTGGGTAGCATACGCTACCTTTGTTTACATATTTTTTTAATTTTTTAAGAGCAGGTTAAATATGCGTTACCTCGCAATCTTATATATAGTGGGGAGATACGTTGCCTTGCAACTTTATGTTTAATGGTAAGATACGTTACCTTGCACTTGTATTTATAGTGGTAAGATACGTTACCTTGGAGATGTTTACATCCTGTTTCACTTCTTGCAGTTCTGAAGCAATCTCTCTAATTCTTGCAACAGTTGCCCGTCGTTTTGGTATCCATTCCTTCAAAAGAAAAGAGCGTAGTTAATATTCCTAAAACAAGGGAAACTACAGGGCCGAGTAGCCTTGAATTGAAACAAGATTCTGTTTGAAGGCAAAACAAACACAAAATGAATGGCACACAACGTGACAAGACAAGAAACATATTACACATTATCAAAATATCGTTATTAGGTAATGTTTGGGTAACCGCCTAGACACGGTCGGTGAAAACTAAGATTATGGTTAGGAGACGCATCTTAGGATGTACGTCCCCTTCCCTTCCTGTCATGAGAAATATTGTATAAGAATATCATTTATGTTTTTATTCAAAATGAGAAAGAATATCGTAAGATAAAGAAATTTAAAGCATACGTTTGATAACTGTTACAAATTAATTTACAAGTGTTGTAAATCCAAATAATAATTGTCTAAAATGACTTGAGAACCAGTTTGAATAATTTGTCGCAGTCGTTTCGGCGGTTTTCGTTTTGTTCTGAACTACATGTGTTCTAACATAGTTGATCAATCAATTAATTATTTTATGAACAAAATTTGCTCGACTTTATTGTACAATCGGGAATTTCACCCTAATGTCAAATTGTATGTTTGACTGTCGATCCGTCGATTCCATTGGAAGAGACATGAGCCGCCACACACGCTACTATATCCATAGTACAATTATACGTTGCACGGGCGGATCCTGGAGTTGACTCAAGATGGGCGAAACTTAATACGTGTGCCCCACCCTCTTTCCCCGGAACCGAGAAAAATACATAGGCACTAAACGTGAGGTGGTTGAAGATATCTCCAAAGACAAACGGCTAATTCCTGTCTAGACTGGTCCATTTTGTTATATTATATGCATATTTTGGGAAATTATGGATATGTTGGGAGATAGAAGGCACCGTGTACTACCCCTAGATTCGTTAGAGAGCATTTTGTTGTATTATATGCATATTTTGGGAGATAGGAGGCTCCGTGTACTACCCCTAGATCCGTCAGTGAGCATTTTGTCGTATTATATGCATATTTTGAGAGATAGGAGGCACCGTGTGCTCCCTTTGATCCGATAGTGTGTATGCTGTTTTTGCCCACCTTCAGGAGTTCGACATATTCCTTCGTCAATTTCTGGGCCTGTTCGATCAACTTCTGATTTTCTGTGCTGTCCGCCATATTTACTCGTTAACTCGGTATGCACTGAAAAGAAAGGAAAACTAGAGCAATCACAGGATGTGATAATGGCCCTAAATTATAGCATATTTGACAGGGGAAGCAGTTTAAAAGCATATGTTATTAGTCAACTGGCAAAACAATGCAAATATGGCCATGCAGTAAAATGATGCTCTAAGATCATAAACTTACAAAGTACAAAGTACTTATTTCCAGTAAACTAACTATGTGTTAAGATTAATCAAGGATATTTGATCATCAATAAACATGTATGTCAATAAGCATGGTTAAATAATTAAAGATCTTGAGTTGTGTACAAGTTCACGTTGCCATCTTGTCCAATCAAAAGTTTACATCATCATAGCTTGTCTAAAACATGATAAATATGCCATCAACGAATTTCAGATGTTTGCTATCTTCCTTAAATATATTTATACAACACACTTGATTGTCAAAAGTCGTTCTTTCGCCATTAACCTAGTTTTTAACAAATTTTAATAACGCATGTTAATTCTACCAAGAAAAGCGATTGGTAAAAATGCACATTTTAAATAGCTACGGTATGGTAATATATATCATTGTAAATCGGTGTGTTTATAGAATAGACAGATGTGAATTTGAGGATTAAATGATATACAAGGACTTAGAGGTAAACGTTTAAATCACCATGGTAACGCATACCCGGCGCAGTCCAATTTATAGTATTATGCTCGGAATTCTACTCTAATTTAAAATACAATTCAATCGTGAAAATGCTAGAAACCTATAATTGTTTTAGAATATATTGATCCTGACTTACCAGTCAAATATAGGATAATTTGGATGATGGAAATATAATTTATCTATGTTTATATATAAGGATTACTGACCTTTTGACGTTGGTCTTGACGTCATTGATAATGGAGAATTAAAAATGGGATCACTATTTTATAATATTTTACAGTGATTTTAGAAACAAATATACAAATATAAATGAAGAATCATTTCGAAATTGTTTCACTACAGATGATTCAGTAGATTTGACATGTTGTATTTATAAACCAATAAATAAATCAATATTTAAAGAGTTTATAATTTCATTTCTCATTTTGACGGCAATCTTCATAGCGCTTAAAACGGAAAATGGGTTCAATTTTAAAACCGCCAATTTTGGCTAATGAAATAATATCTTAATTTAGTATTAATATATATGTTAAGAGAAAGTATTTTAAATGATTCCTGGTGAATCTGGTTGATAAACGTTTGGACTACGAAGGCAATAAATCCAAACAATGTTCAAACGTCAAAATACATCAAAGAAGACTGTATTAATGAAGCTATAAAAAAAATGATGGTGAGATAAGTTTGTATCACACAGCATTGCTTGTTTCAAGTGTGATACAACCAGTACATATTTTCATTGACATTGGCGCAATTTGCCCTACTTATTTACCGTCAAACATTTTACCGAAAGATTAATGAAATATTCATATTGTGTGTCAGTTGTCATTTAATACAAACTTTCACAACGTGTTACATTTTGTCTCCGGTTTAATAAAACCATCACGTTTTTTTCTTCTGTATTACACATGTGTAATATAACATCACTCAATTGGTCAGAAAATGGATCGATACGCATGTTTGTAAAAAAAAAAAAAAAGGAACAAACAATTGCTAAATTGATATTTCAGCAAGTCATACGTTTATTTCTCATTTTGTTTTTATAATAAAATTTTATTTGAATAAAGTAGTTAATTTTTTCATCTAAATATTAAAAGAAAAACGTGATACTTGCTCTTGATTTCATGTAAAACATTCTTAAAGACGTTCGGTACTTTCTTTATTTAAACAGGAAATGACGTCATGAACATATTTTTAAAATAACGACATCATCTAACCGCGTGTGAGGTCACAATTTAAAAGAAAGTTCTTTGTTACAACTGTAAGGAGTGACCCTTGCTGAATCTATAATAATTGTGTGTCAGATTGAAACAATCTTGTTTAATAAGTCAAGGTAGTGTTGTTTGTTTTGTTTTAAGCGTTTGTTCATTGTTTGGTGTATTTGAGGCCTTTAAGCCTAGGGCAGTTTTGGTCAAAGGTGTATTTTTACAAGCATCTACATGAGAACATTGAGAATTAGAATCTATATTTAAAGGTGTTAGTTTTTTAACATCTATTTTTGAAATATTTCATGGTAAGGTATATGAACTGAATTTGTTTAAACAGAGTTCTGTTCTGAATAGGTGGCCAAGCTGTTTTATGTTTATATTCGTCTGTTGAATAGTATACATTACACAGTTCGGGTTTAATGCATTCAAAGAAATAATACCATTAAAGGAAACTTGATTTTGTTTTGATCCTCAAGTTGAACAGATGGTTCAACTGAACTCAAACTGAAATATGTGTTCAAATCCATAAAACAATAAGGAAGGCTTTTTAACTTTTCTTAATTATTCATGAATATTAATGAGAGATGGTCGTGGCTTTCCACCATTTTGTTTTTATTATTAATATTTTATCTCAAATACCAAACTGGTTTGCAACCTAAAGCTAACTGTTTGTTGTATATGGAATGTTTTCATAATGCCGGCATAACAAATGTGGTCGTTTGGGTACTTGCGTACTCTAATGTTATGCCGGAATAACAAATGTGGTCGTTGGTTTACTTCTGTAATCTGTTGTTATGCCGGCATAACAAATCTGATCATATAGTTACTTCTGTACTCTAATGCTATGCCGGCATACCAAATCTGATCATTTAGGTACTTCTGTACTCTAATGTTATGCCGGCATAAAAAATCTGATCATTTGGTTACTGTTGTTCTCCTCAGACCTAAATTTAGCCCGAATATTGCCCCTAAAAGGAAAAGATTGGTTCCCTTTTAAAAAAGATGTGCTTATACGTATTTTTCTTTCCTTTTTGAGATAAAGGTTTGAATGTACTGTTTGGGACTCTCTGTATGTATTCTTCGAAAATGTTGCCATATTAACAATTTAGTTGTAAATGAACGTTATTTGTCATTTATGTTTGCTTGTATTTGTTATGGAATCCGAATCCTCTTATCTAACCTCGGCATCTGGAATAGCCCGTAATTCGGCGTATTTAACCTCGACATCTGGAATGCCGCCCGGAATAGCCCGGAATCCGGCATATCTAACCTCGGCGTCTGGAATACCGCCCAGAATGGCCCGGAATCCGGCGTATCTAACCTCGGCATCTCAAATATCGCCCGGAATGGCCCATAATCCGGGTTACCATAGGGGGGGGGGGGGGGGGGGGTCGCAATCACAAAGAAGAAACCCTGTATAAATATAGTCTTCTACTGCCGAAAAAATGGTTAAAGAGAATCAGATTGTTCACATTTGTGTCTAAATGTTTTAATTTCGTCGGAAAATTTGTTGAATGGAAAAAAAGGTTAACGCACACGTGCAGTCACTTCTTTTGTTTTGACCGAGTAGGAGCTGTGAGATATTTCCGGTGTCAACTGTTTTTTTTATAATGGAATAAGTTACTGCGTAATTATCCCTTTCACAAATGAAGACACAACTACAGCTGACGACTTTGATTAATTGATCTCGTTACACTGCCGAAAGAAATCAGAAGGGTAATAAAATGGGTCATTTACGCGGGTGTAAATTAGAATTGTGTGTTATGACACTTACACAAAACTGGTCAGTTATTTTGAGAACACCTGTTTGATTAAATTGTATAAGCCACTTCTATCTATTTTTAATTAGTGTCTGCACATTGCATTGGTGAACATATTTCGTAAATAAAAGAGAATCTCTATAATTGAATGGAAAACCTATGACTAAAAGAGGAAAACATTGTTGCAAAAGGAGAAATTTCATCTTTTGTCACTTTGTTTTCAAAAAGCCGTCTGCTGCAGAGGCGTCAGAAAGCGTCTTTACAGGGACACTATATTACATATTAATATAGTGTCCCTGGTCTATATGAGGGAAATGGGTTAAGTCATACAGAGATAGTTTGACACCTCTGCATCAAACGACTTTTGAAAACATTGTGAAGCAATGAGAAATTGCTAACAATGAACAATTTCTCCTTTTGCCACAATATTGTCACCTCTATTCAATTATTATACTTTCATTTGCAGAGATATTTCAAGTTTTTGCCATTATGCTTTCAAAGTTATCTAGTCATTCGTTGTATGAAGTAAAAGGTTGAAACTAAAACTGCTTGATTGGGAATACGATTTTTTATAATTATTTGCTTTCCATTTTCTGCAATGTTTTTTCAAATTAAGAAGGTATTGGTTACAACAGAGACATATACACACATTTGTTTATATGTCTCTGGTTACAAGGGAAAGTTTACTCACTATGTACGGATAATCATGTATCTAGGAAGACAAATATTATGAAATGCTTTGAGGGAATAGAAGTTTGTCTAACAAAGTAACTACTTAGATAATTTTCAAAATATGATTTTTGTACATGTATTGTTAATTGCCATATTATAACTTGGCAGGAATTGTGTAAGACTTTAGGCCTTCCTGTTCCATATAAATTCATTTAACCCTTTCCTACTGACAATCTTGTATTCAAAAGATGACATTTGAAAACAAAACATAATGTCAAAAGGAGAAACTGGTCATAATGTGCAATTTCTCATTTCCCAATGTTTTGAATCTATTCTATAACACTAAGTTTAACACTTATGAATTATAGAGTTCTTAAATATGTTTGCCTAAATATCGTTAAAGTAAGTAGTTTTACCACAATGTTTTCAACTCTTTATAATACTTACATTCTTTCATGAACAGATATTTTCTGCGATATGTACATAGTTATAAATATCAATGAAAAACTTCCATGTGTATTATTTTCATTTTTTTAACAAAATAAAATCTTTACCATAATGTATAAACAACCAGTTACTGATGTTTACATAATAAAGTATATTACAAACATTAAAACACCCATTTTATCCTGCAACGTGGAACCCCTCATATTCATTAGAGGGAAATGTTTCTCGTTTCTTACACACAGCAAACGATGGAAGAACTATCCGTACTACTTTCCTCAAATATCCCCAGCACCATCTTGCTAACTGTCTGTAGGCTGTGAAGTGCTTCCTTCTGGAAATACAATTGAATAATTTGCTTGCAAAATTGGAATCACCAATACCGTGTTTACCTGTTTCTGAGAGCAGTGGTCCGAATGATAACAATACAAGTCTTTAATCAAATAAAGTCCACAATAATAAATACATGAGAGCAGAAGGTTAAAACATGTCACCTGCTGTATGTTACTAAATTATTATGTTACAGACAGGCAGTTGTGTCACCACAAGAAGTGATCCCTACATGTCTGTGAGCAAGGGACACAAAAGGCATCCTTACGATATATCATTTTCTTAATGTGCAAAATAACCAGACCTTTATTTTCCTTGCTAAGTGTTGTGACAATACTCAAGTTAAAGAAGCAACACACTTTTACCCAGTATAATTTACCCTTGAAAAACCTCTTTTTGTCAGAAAGTCATCAAACTGTATAATGCTGCTTCAATGTAAATAAAATCGGACGTAAAACATACACTTTCAGAGTCTTCTAACATGGATCAACCAGGGACGTGTGTGGATTTGTTAAAAAAAAAAATGGAGTAGCAAAACAAATCCCTGTCAAAACGAACAGAAATCAATCTAAAAGTAGATCTAGATAAAAAATAAATAAAGTTTAAAATGCTTCTTAAATAATCTGTTACCAAAATTAATTTATTCTCGCTCGCATGTTAACTATACCTTTAAACTGAAAATAACACGAACTATTCATCACAAACAATTTCACGTCCTGCTTCGTTTTCAGACTCGCTGCTCGTTTAAGATAGTTTTTCCGCCTCAAACTGATATTTTCTGATCCTTAAAGTTGCTAGATCGTTGCCTGGGTCATCTATCTCACTGTAAAAAGCCTACCCATCGCTGTTTTCTTCCAAAGAGGCGACGAACAGAATAATTCAAAACCTTTCCTCATTACTACGTCATCACGGTAAACCGGAAGTCAGTATTTTTTCACTTTTCGCACTCGACAATTACTGTGAAAGCGTAATTTTAATACACAAAATTTATTTTTTCTTACTAAAAACATTTATTATTATTTTTTTGTTCTTTACATTATTTTTTTACATTATATTTTTGATAGTCAAATTTTACTTTTTGCCTTTTGGTAATCTTTAAGGGAAAATATTAACCTTAGTAGCCGATTTTCTTTTAACACAGGGGTATATTCCACTGCATAGGTCCATGTTGAATTGGAACCGATTATTTTAGATTGAATTATCAATGTATATTGTTAAAAAACTAACAGTAATAACGTTGACGATAATTCATAAGAGTAAATAATGATATACGATAAATACGTTAAACCTTCCAACAAGTAGACACATTTTGAAGCTTCTGCAGATTTTTAAAACATTGTGTCAAAAGAATAAATTGTTCCTAATGAGTCATTTGTCCCTTTGCCACAATGTTTTCAACTCATGTCAATATGCATACTTAAATTCATAGACAGTTTACAACATTTGCCTTATATGATTTCATAATTGTCTGCTAAAGATTTACTGTTTTGGGTAAGGATTTAAATTAAACATTCCTCACAGGTCATTGCCTGTCAAAACTTGATCGTTTTCGTCTGTTTTATTGTGGTCTACTACACTCTTGTAAAATCTTTTACAATAGTAATAGTATAATACATTTTCCAAATTCTTCCTAACATGAAGCCAATCTGAATGTCAAACAGTTAAGATCTCAGATCAGCCCCAACATTTTATTTTTCAAGCTCCGATCTGGATGCAAACTCAACGTTTCGCATAGGTTATCCACTGTTGGCAATATTCAGCTCTAGCAAGCAAAGAGTTACATTGCGAGTTTGTTTTGAGACGTTATAATGTCCTTAATTGTTATACCAATAAGGTTCAACAGTCCTATCGCCTTGCGAATATTTAAGATAATAATTCACATATTTAGTGAAAACGTACTTGTTTAGCCTCAAAATGGCAAATTAGAGGACACTTTATACTGTTTTACATTGTCAATAATTAATGAGCATTTAAATTGTTCCTTTTTCCCTTTCCCACCCGCAGATGCATGTGAACGCATTTATAGCAGACGACGTTTGAAAACATCATTGAGGGGATTGAGGGTGAAAGATGAATATATGTCGTTTGTAAATATAGTTGTAAGTTGTTACCGGTTGTTGTATGTGAGAAAGGGTTAAGATTGTTGACTGATCAGAAATTATCTTTCAAACGAATATAATGTATAATGTTGATTACACGCCCTTTGTTCCGGTTTTTCACCTAATTTCTCTGATCGCAAGCGCATACTGTTTTCACTCATACTTTAACATTTAACATCAAATCAAAGTAGACAAATAGGTAAGAGGACTTAACCTGCATACATGTAGGTCGAGTGCATAGGTCGTGTGTCATTCACTCTAACTTACAAATATATGCGTTTTATTAACCCATCAAGCGAAGTTTCTGATGTATCCATGGCTTCGTTATATGATCTCGTCCCAAATATCACTTCGACGCTCTAGTCTTCAGGGGGCCGTTTTATCAAAGGTCCTAAGGCAGGTCTTAGTTAGGACCTGTCCTAACACCAAAGTTAGGACCGTAGACCGTTTTATCAAAATCTTCCTAACTAAGACGTCCTAAATATTGGCCCGATTTGGTCCTAACTTTAGGACTGATCAGGGGCAGTGTTAAATCGGCCTTTTGGTCGTAACAATGGCGGCCGATTCATTTTGTTTCTCTCGCTTCCAGAATTGTGTTGCCTTATACTCGATAGTTATGGATGTTTCATGAGAAATATGCACATCGGGGGCGTTTTTTGTTGATAAATTGTAAGACGATGCCTTTTATCCATCCACAACGCTCTTGATCATCAACAATTCGCGGATCCAAAAATGCTGTAAACGAATCGTTAGCGAAAAAACAACAGGTTAAATACTTTGCAACATATTGGTAAATATTCCGATCTATTTAAAATAATATGTGTACAGAATACTCAAGAGTATTTATGACTAATCCAATATCCAAGGGAATGTACTCATAAAGTTATAGAGAGCCTTTACACAGACAATCGATCGAAGTGAACTCGGGGATCTGCACGATGGAAAATCATAAAAAATAAACAGAATAACGATAAGTAATTTGTTGTATAAGTACTTTTGTTCCATGAAGATGATGCAAAACCGTTCGACTATGTTTTGTAATATGCTTAGATAAAATGAAATGTAACGTTTGTATAATGATACTTGTAGGTGTTTGACTTGCCTGCCATGACAGGGATACAAATAATGAAGCCCCCTAATAATGGTTGATACATAATAAAAAAAAATTCAGTGAGGCTTCTCCTTCCTTATTATTCTCTGGACTACCGTAGTTACTAGTAGTCCCTGTTATTCTACAGAGCCCACTTTTTGGTATGAACATAAACCTTGTGATAGGGAATGGGTACTCTTTCTCTCACACAAATTTTTGTGCTATGATATTATGAATCTTTAGGTTAATTTACATTTCAGGTTATGTCACACCATGATGTATTGTTAATGCTTGTTTTTAAAAAAAAAGAGAAATACCTCATGGAAATTGCTGTAGGTCTAAAAACAGGAACTGAGATATTATCTAAGTTTCTGCTATATTTCACATTTACTTACTTAAAATACTCCCATGTTTTAATGTTTATGAAATACTATAAAGCCTCTCTTCTTACTTCTCACTGTTATGAAGATATAATGTTGATACCATTACATGGACTACATGTAACTGGCAATTACCACTGGTCCAGGATCTTGCACAACATTATTGAAAATGGCATTTAACACTTTCAATGAAACTCAATATTGGTATACATGTATGCAGGAACTTATCTTAGTTCCATATGTATGCTATTTAAACTTATGAATTAAATTAGAAACATTTGAATAGCAATAAGAGAACTGAGAATGGAAGATGAATTCTGAAATAAAATAAAATTTATAGGATATTTATGTGGATAATGCATTGTAGCTGCAAGAATCAATCGTTAGTTGTTCTGTCACAATGTTTTGAACAAAATAAAAGAATATAAAACTAATAATTTAAGAAATTATCTGGAGTGGTTACAGGATCAAACAAATCCTTTATCTATGTTCTTAACATTTCACTTTGGGCCTTTTTGTACTTTAATAACAAGACACAAAACTGGATCTAAATTAATTTTCTGTGTCACTTGCCTTTGTGTAGAGACATATAAACTCATGTGTCTTTGCTTTGTTTTAAAAGGGATTCAAAGTCTTGGGACCACATCTCTGTCATCTGTTTTTCTATTAGTTTTTGAGAGTAAGTCAAAACATTTTGCCTTTCATTAACTTTATTCAATCCGTTATTGAATCCTTTATTGTTATTAACATTATTTACTCACAATCATTGACATTTTGTCTGCCGCAAAGGCATTATAAATCATTTGTGTTTGTTTGTTATATGCAAAACTGGTGCAAATACATGTTATTTTAAGTTTTAGTAACAATTTTTGCATATAATATTTGACTTTGTATGTCAGATGGTGATCTGTCTGGACAGATACACAATACACAGAAAGATCTAAATAATGTTTACAGATGAAAAGGCAGAATAATTGAAATATCAACAATTATCTGAGTCTCATTAAAACTTTTCTTTTTCAATTTGTATTAGCATTTTTATTTATTGTGTAAATTCATAGCATAATTCATAGGGCTCTTGAGTAATAAAAGCACCCTCATTATTCTAAGCAACAAGCCTGTTGAACTGAATGACGTTTTTAACCATTTCCCACACTTACAAATCTTAAGTAGACTACTTTAAAAACATACTGTCAAACGTATTGAAAATATCTTTAAATGAAAGTATAAGTAGTGAATAGAGTTGAAAACAATGTGACAAATGGTGTAAATTCTCTATTCTCCACAATGTTTTAAAAAGTCGTCTGCTGCAGAGGCTTCAGAAAGTTTTTTCTGTATCATTACGTGGGAATGTGTTGAGGTATATTTTGCACTTTAAAGAAACAAATTTACATTAGAAGGTTATTTTTTGTTAAATTTATTTAATGAAGAAGAAATATTATCTTATTAAGAATTTCCTTTTTCCTATATCAAAAGTTGTCTACTGGAAATGCATGCTTCTGCATGTTTTTGCTTGACACTTACGACTGTTTCTAGGAAAAGGCGTCTTTAGTAAGTAATGAAGACTAGAACTAAAACCCAACCACCACCCTTATAAAGACACTTAGATAAATATATTTTTTTGTTTGTTTTATAACGGGAATCTTATTTGCATATTAATGTATTCATTCCGTAAAAGGGGGATAGTTAGGGAATAAATAGCTTACTTGTGGGTTGCAACCCACAAGTTTCAAACAAAAGAAATAACCACACAAATACACTTCATGAGCACGTTCGTCTGTCTGTCTGTCTGTCTGTCTAAAACCGGAAAAATGCTGTAGAGTTATCACAGCCTGCATGCGGCTTCACAACTTGCGTACACGTACCAGATCCACCTGTTGTACAAGGTGGAGATCTTTATGTCAATTTTCAACTTATTGAAGATGGGGCTGTTGACATTAGAAGCAGCATTATTCGACTATTTGAAAACTGATGGGCGACCATCAGTTTTCCCATAGATGAAACATTTTGATTCTCACCATTGTTTACCTTTTTAAGATATAAAAAAAAATGAATAGGGGATTTTTTTAAATAATAGTTATATAATGTGATTTACAAAAGTTATCATTCTGACTAGAGACACCAAGAGACACTAATTTTTATAAGGGAAGGTAGCCAGTTATCTGGGACAATGCTGTGGGTTTTAGTGGTATTTCCCACATATAACAAATTTGCAGCAATCGACTTTGAAAACGTAGTGACAAAAAGCAGAAAAATCTCCATAAAAGATATGTTAATAGTTAAATAAAGTTGAAAACATTGTAGTCAAAGGAAATATTGCTCATCATGAGCAAATTCACTTTTGGCCACAATGTTTTCAAAATATTTATTTCAAAAGTCCCCTATTTGTTTTTTGTTTCCTTTGAAAACATCTTAGCAAAAAAACGGGTGCATTCAATTTAGAAAGTTATAACAGGTGGATTTGGAAAGGGTTAACGTCTATAACGTTTATTTTTACTATGACCTACTTTTTGTCTCGCCGACGATAGTGGAGTGAGACATAGTAGTCATTTCTCCAGCGACGACGACGGCCACCTTTACAAATCACTTTATCTCAGCAACCCTTGCTGGAATTTTTCTGAAACTTTGTCAGATGTATTGTATGGTCATGGGACATCATTCAACGTCAATATGTTCAAGGTCAAAGTCATATTTTGGCAGAACTTGTACTTGATTAGGTAACTGAACCTCCAAACTTAACCTTGGTTATATTTCAGCAATCCCTAATTGTCATGGGACATCACTCAACGTAAAAATGATTCAATGTGATCTCTTGACCAGTTTGAATCACCGATTGAACTGCTCTTGTGATAGTTATCGTAGTTGTCTTCATAATTGTCTATGTTTTCATATCGGTTAACCTGGTCGTATTTATAGTTTTTATGGTGATAACGCTGGTTCTGTTTCGGTTGACGTCGACTTTGTTGACGTTCTTGTTCCCATTCCGACTTGTTAACCAATTTCCGGACAGTAACATCCTGGCTGAAGACCCATATCGACCATGGAACATTGTTATCCCTTTCAGCCGTATGCGACTTTCACGAATATATTTCACTATGTCGCATTCACTTACACTTGGGTCAATGTTGCCTATAAAATAGGATACCATATTGCGACGACGAACAGCAAAGAATTTCCCCGCGTTTTCGTATTTTCAGCCATGTCGGGGTATGTATCTCCCTCCGAGACTATAACGTTAACAGTATGTTTATCACATGTACTGTCAACAAATCGTTTATTTGCGATAGAAATTGCAGAGTCAAGTTTTGATACGTCGTTTTGTAGCTGATTCATTCGCTCAGTTACATTCGGGGTATCTCTAGGTAAGAGAGCCATTATGCGGTTTAAAGATCATTGAAATCTATTAAATTGAGTGTTTATGGAACATACATCTGTTTGAATTTCCCTCAGAGCGAAGGTGTCCCTTGCTTGCTGGCTGGCTAACTCGTAAATGACGGAGGGAACTTTATTGAGGATACCATATATATCTGGTTTTATCAACTGATCCTGCTCATACGCAATATCGTCCTCATCAATAGTCACAGGGTTAAGTGGAGAGTTCGATAATACATCGAAGATCTCTTTCGAGCGTTCGCCTTGTATAAAGGCATGCAGGACATAGCAGTCACTTGCGCATTTTCTTTCTTTTGTCGATGTAGGCGTTGTTCTGAGTTTAACCAAACGCGTCAAAGGACATCCAATTTGTGAGCGGGCTCTTTCCGATAGCCTCTCGCGATACGCATTTATTTTCAAGTTGTCACAGCCATAGTAGTTGATTAGACTAGAAACGTAGATATCTCTAGGTTTCCCTTTAAGTTCGTTGTCGAGTTCCTGGTAAAATTGCTGCGGAAGCAGTTGAGAAAAGTCGTCCTCTGTATCGGAGTGGTCATATTCAGACAGGACTGGTTCGTTTTGAATTTCCTGCTTGATTGAATTAAGTTGGTCATTAACCCTTTGCCTTGATCTTTGGCTAGGAGTAGTAACTGATGCCATCTTATGTTATGATTGTCTCCCTTTCAACAGAGAGTATACAGGGGAACCGTTATGATTGAGCGATGTTTACTGATTACAGTCAGTTAAGCGTGAAACTGTGATTCCAACGTAGCCTGGGGGTACCGGTTTATTATATCAGTCCGATACCACACCCACAATTGTAGCAACGAAAGTATATTTCAACATCAAAATATTTCATAAAACAACGTTCATCACAAATAATCACTCACTTATTCGTTTGTTCTTTGTTCTTTTTTTTGTACTAAACTGCTTCTGTAAGTCTCCGAAAAGTCGGTATATATCTAATTTTAACTAAAGCACACGACGAGCCATATTTAACCGTGTTTACCTTGGCTGGTTCCCTCCCTTTTCCAACAAACAAAAAATAAGCAAAGAAGACAATCTTTGGGAAATTATGGATATTCTCTATATGGGAAATTTGAATTCTTAAAAAGTGTTGAATCAATTGTGTCAAAATATTGCACATTTTTTGAAAAGTCTTCTGCTGTAAGGGCGCCTGTATATATATATATATATATATGATAAATGGTTAAGGTCAATTGTATAGCAAAAGATTATTTTTTATAAAACCTCTCCATAGGCTACAACAATACTTCAACTGTATCAATGTAATTTGTGATGAAGTTTTATTTTAGAGAAATATAGGATCCATCATGAGTTTTCTTTGGAGATCAAGATTTCTTAAATAAGTCTAGAAAAAGACGGTTATTAACCGAGCCTCTTGGCGAGGTTAATAACTCTTTTTTTCGAGACGAATTTAAGAAATCTTCTCCAAAGAAAAACGAATGATGGATTCTTTTTATCACCTAAACAGTGTGTTTTAATGAAAAATATTGACAACATCAAAGCAAAGACCGAATAACCTATTCTTCATGAGAACTTGTGATCACCGCATAAAAAAGTAGTCCTCATCATTTTTGAATAAGAAGAAAAAAAACAACAATGTTTTAAACAATTAAGACTCGTTATTTATTCAAAATAACGTATTATTGCATTTTTCAATGTGTAAAATTTAACAACTTAACAATAAACATAATAAAGATAAAGGTCAAAATGACGTCATCAGTAGTCGCGTGTATGACGTGTATTTGATATCACACATGTTGGATATCGTTGTTCCGTGATTTGTTCTCAACTTGAAAATAAGGGTATTTATGTGATAATACTTACTGCTCTGTAATCCTGTCAAATATATCTTCTAATGTGTTAGTATTTGTTATCCTAAGCTTTTCTGTTGCTACCCTAAATAAATTATCTTGAGCAGTCATCAACTTTAAACGCTGATCGCTCTCTAACATTGTCTTCTTATTCAAATTTATGTTAGTCTGGTTAAACTCGCACTGGAATTCTTCAAGGGATCTGTTAGAAGATTGATACATTAAATACCCTATTATAACACACAAAGTTAAGTAGTAAAACTAATGAGTAAAATTGATATATAATGTTTTTAGGTTTCAAACATGTCTGCTCAATTTTAGATAGTCTGAGGATGTATTACTCAAGTTAAACTATTCTGATCACCTTTGGTATATTGTTTATCCGTTGTGTGTCAACTGACATCAACCATTGACTGATTAACACTCTACTGGCAACATATTGCATCAAATCTTTATGAACGTTTCTCAGAACAAACCATGTTTATCGTTTAAAGAAAGTAGTTATTGTAGTTGGCATGACAAATCACATCTTTTTGATAAAGAAATTTATCGTTTTACCTTTTCATGTTTTTTGACTTTAGAAGTTTTTAAACTGTTTGATTTCCTTCCGTTGCAATGAACACCTGCAAAGACATTCACTAAATGTATAACAATTATAATTTTAAATACATTGCCCAGATGATTGGACACAGTTTAGGCAATTAAATTATGGTAATGTTTTTCTATTTTGTTGTTGGATGCATTTAGCATAAATATTTGCACTCTGACGAGACTTGCAAATGCACAGGATCATCTGACTGTTGCCTGTATGCTCTATGCAGATGCTTAACTCTTTCCCACATACAATACATCTGCAGCAGATGATTTGAAATCATACCCGATTAGTTTTTAAATGAATGTACAATAACTGAATAGAGTTGAAAACATGGTGAAAAAAGGAGAAATTGCTTGTTTTGAGCAGTTTCTTCTTTTGTCTTTTGTCGACATGTTTTAAAACGCTGTCCACTATAGAGGCATCAGAAAGCGTCTATATCAGGGAAAGGTTTAAATAACCTGAATCTTTAGAAAGGGATAATATACATTGTGGTTAAGTATTTATTTTATTTAAAATGATTTATACATAAAAACAGAAGATTTTTTTATTTTTTTATTTAACATAACTTTTTATCTTTAATACATACTTGATAAAGGGGATTAATTGTTAGAATAGAAATACCTTCACTGTTCTTTTATATTTGATACCTTTGTAGCAAAGGGTTAATTGTCTCATGGAAATATTAGTAATATGATTTAAAACATTAGAAAGTGAATGATGAAAACATTTAAGAAAGAATAGTAGTTGTATCAAACAGAAAAATTACTCACTAAGAGCAAATGATCAATTTTTAAAGATAATGGGATTTTGTTAAATGGAAATTACCTCAGGCTCATCAATTACAACTTATTCATGTTCATCCTCTTCTTCCATTGTCAGTGATCTTTCTGAGATAAATAAATAAAATTATAAACCTTAAGAAATAAAGTTGTTATTCTTTTCAATTTATTATAATATTCCACTTTTCCCAATATAACCTGCAGATAACATATGAAAACATAATGGAAAGTTGAGAAATAGATGTAGGTAATATTTATGAGGTAAGCCTTCTGTTCACATTATGATTTTACCTTTTTATGAACACCAAATTTCCCATTTGCAAGACAATACATTGAAATTATTGTATTTTTCCAGACCTAAAATATAAGTGTATGTGTAATTCTAAAAATGTATTGAAGACATGGGAAAACAAGATTGATTAGGGTTTAACGCCGTTTTTAACAATTTTTCATTCGTATCATGGTAGACAGTTCACCTATTCATGTGTTTCTTGCGTTTCTCACACCAGTAATAATCCTAACAACAATCCTTCCAAGCAACTGGCTGCTTTTCCACATAGAATCTTAGCCCATTCTTGGAAGAGGAATGACGCTTGTCACAATGAATTTTGCCAAACGACGGAAAGAATGTTGGCCGAGCTGGGATTTCGAACTCACAACCCCTGGATTGACAGCCTGCGTCGCTACCGACTAAGCTACCGGGATCCTCAGGAAAACAAGAAGTGTTTCAAACATAACAAACTATTTCACAACAATATTTATAAAACATGCACAGGTAGATGCTTGATAATATATCTGTATCTGTCAACCTTTTAATTATTTCAAATATTTTTTTATATATAAAGAACAAACAAACCTTTGTTTGATCTATCAAGGAAAACATCCTCTTCATCTGTTAGTCCTTCCACAGAAACAGTTGGAATGACGGATATTATCTGAAAAATCCACATGCTCTGATAAACATGACATAGCATTTTTATTGGTATCACAATTTTACTTTCAATTTCAATAATCAGAACAGTGTCAACACATCAGAGGTTTGGATTCCAATGATACATTAGATTTCCAGTTTTGATTGTTTGTCATTGTGCTTGAACCCCTTGTTGTTTATCATAAACTCTAAACTCTGTAATCCGTGGTGTTAGCACTCAAAAGAATTGTCTCGTGACAATTATTGTTGAGTACCTACACTAAATGGTTTACAGATCAAATAAGGATATAGGAATATAAATTATGACCATTTTCTACATCTTTGTAAAGCATGATGAAAACAATTTAGTCTCAGTATGTATCTTTTTTAGAATACATCATACTTCACCACTGATATATAAATGACATATTTATAACATGAAATAAAGTATTATGTTTTGATAATGTTATTGTGTTGTACATGTACCTAACATTGGATTGATAATTAATAATAAAAAAGATTTGTGTCTAAAATGAAAGAAGTATGGTGTTGTATGTCCAACATAGTATGAACCCTGTCCCTACTACCATTGACTTTATACCTCTACAGCAAACAACTATTGAAAAAAACACGTATTTTCTGTGTGACGTGATCCTAGGTTTAAGACATAACTCCGCTTTAAAAAAGAGGCATACTCGTCATGTATCTACTTAATAAATATTCTCACTTTATCTTCCCAGCCTTTGAAAATCGTGCCGACAGCAGCACCCCCACCCGTCTTAGCCATTTCCCTCCTCCTCTTCTGTTACTTCTTCTTTGTGTCACTCTGAAATGTGTTATATATAACAGTAATAAAAAGGACAAAGGCGTTTTGAATTTTCCATACTATACTTTAGTTATAACAAGTCTTTACTTAAAGAAAAAAATAATGAAATTGAGCTTTTAAGAAAATTGGTATTAAAAATGTATTTGTTATTAACACTTAATGCTTTACCATATATATACAACTTTTTTGGCAACAGACAACTTGGAAAAAATATAGACCAAACATGGAAATTCTCTATAAACAAAATATATGCATGCATTATTTAAAAACATGTAGTTTTAAATTGTTAAACTGTTACTTATTGCAGATGTGACATAACTCAATATGTGGGAAATGTTAAATCCCGTGATAAAAGGAGTAATGTTTCTTAAAAATCATATGATAAAAGCAAATGTTGGTCTTCATAAATAAATTATTTTAAAGTAAAAAAGCAAGTATATAAATACCTTAAGGTGCTTCCATTTGTACTTCACCTCCTCTACAGTCCGTCCTCCAGTCCCGGCACTGTTTATCCTGAAGTGTTTGTTCAAATAAATGGTCAAAAGTATGATACAAAATTGACAGAATTGAGAAATATACCATATCAAAATATCTATAATAGAAGTTATATGTACATTTTACCATGGTGTTTATTTTAAACTTTGGAAACAAAACAGATTAAAAAATGTTCACTTACCGTAGGTCTTAAATGCTCAAAATCATGAGTGACAAAATACTAGAATGCCACACTGCTTATATGAGCCATCAAATGAATTGTTGTAAGCATGCAAATTATAAATGATGGCCAAGACCAGTGAACATCATACAGTTCTATGTTCTATGTACAATTTACAATGAGTCATTCCAATTTACACTGACTATACTCATGTCTTACCAGTAAATCAAGACACTTAGTGAAATTCTAAAATAATTCCACATCATCATAAAAAAAGTTACATATGAAAGTATGAACAGCATCATCAAAATATATTAAAGTAATCGAACGAAAAAGGAAGTAATGTTCAAAATATGCAATTAATAAGTGAATATTGCAATTAAATGAAAAGATAAATTCATAAGTTTAGAATGGATACCCACCTTTCTGAGATTTCTTTCCAAAACTCCGATTTATCGGTCTGCTTGACCTCACTATCATTTCCATAAATTAACACTACATTATCAGCACACTCTTCTACGAGTGTGTTGATCTCTACATCGCTCCAGTTAGCCTTTCTTGAGCGTTCGCTTGGATTCGACATTGTTGTTGTTTGTTTACATTAACAATTAACTTTGACACGTGTCACATGACCGGAAGTTTACAATCTACTGTGCCGTACTGTACTGAACAGTGTTACGACCGAAATCGGTATTAGTTAGCACTGGGGAGTTAGGACCGTGTTGATAAAACGGTCTCATTGTCAGTCCTAAGTGCCGTCGTAAGTATCGCTCCTAGTTAGGACGGTCCTAACTAGGACCATATTGATAAAACGGCCCCAGATGTTGCCAGCTGACGACCACTGAATACACATCTCATATATAGGCGTGTATCTGAAATTCGTAAGCCTAAGCTGTTGAGGACTAAATTAATCTTTTATCATGCTTATTTTTTGTTTCATATGTCAAAAGCAAACATTAAAATCAGGTAGCGACGCGAACTGTATAACAAGGGGTTGTGAGTCCGAATCAAGCTAGGCCATCATTTTTTCTGACGTTTTACAAATGTCAATGCGACAAACATCATTTGCCTCCCCGTATGGACTTATAATATATGTTGAAAAGCAGTCTGTTGTATGGAGAACTAATGTGGGAAAGGCAGTAAACACATGGGTAGGTGAACTAGCCGCCATGATATAACCGAACAAAAGTTGAAAACGGCATTAAATCCCACATCGACGCTAAAGCTCAGCCAAAAATGTTCATAACATATGATCTAAACACGGAAGTAAATATCGCAAAGAAAAGGAATATCAGAAAAAGGTGGAAATGTATTTCGTTAAATTTAACTTTTCATTTACCTTTAGCTGAAGGGGAAAGATATACACATTTATGGAATAGAATATAACAAAAATGACATCTTACTTCGTTTCGTTAAGTTAATTCAGTTTCCGTTGTGTAGTAACAAATTTCAAATCCTGTTTGTAAAATATTATTCAAAATGGCTATAGTTGAAAGTACATCGTCATGCGCATGTGCAATGCTCTATTAACCCTTCGCCATTTACCACATAGTATGTTTCAGACGATTTTGAAAACAAACGGATAATCACAGTTAAAAGAAAATCGGTATAAACAAAAGTATATGTTTAATAGGATTTCTCAAAAAGTGAATACGCACATATTGAGTAATTCTTTATTTCGTTAAAATCTTCGAACGTCGTCTGCTGCAGATGGAAAGGGTAAATCGAGAGGTTGAATATTTTCAAACGTTTCATCTCGGTGAGTCATACATACACATACTTTTGCTGTATATCGCAGTTTTTGTTTATTGTTTAGATTCGTATTAGCTTAAGGGACAAACTGCGCTGCATAGAGTGTTTCTGTATTAACACAGGTAGTATATATCACTGAAAAGGTCATGTAAATGTCGATCTAAATATTTAAGAATACATAATCAGTTTACATTGTACAACAACTAACAGTTAAGAGATAAGAGTGGAGAATGCTATAGCGTTTGTGCGATATCCAGAATTGTTATATTTATAGACCACTCTTATCTTGTATCCAGATTCCAGGCCATGACGTCATCGCTTTTCGAATAAACACTTGCAGATCAAAACATTCGTGAAATCTCCATTTGTTACATATAAAATTGTAGAACAAAATGGTGACTATTAAACATTGTTGTTACGGTGACTGTAGAAGTGATTCTCAGAAACTTGAAACAAAAAGGGATATTTATTTAATTGGTTTTGGAAACGGATTTCCTAAACCAAATGAAGAAACGGAAAAGTGTCAAAGATGGGTGCATAATTGTGGAAGGAGACTTTTCACAATACATGATATAAATAAAGCACTGAAAGTGCTGTGGGACGGTACCCATAGTATGGGTGGAAAAAAGATGGTCAACTGTTCCAATTTTTGGGAAGTTACAACACGAGTCACATAATTATTTCAAATAATGTAAACATAAAAGAAGAAATTCATACAGTTCAAACATTTATTTAAGACAGGCTTGACCTTATTTCCAGAGATCTACGAATCAACTCGAGAACGGTAGACATAGTTTAGATTACCAAATAAATATGTGATAGATAATTTTCAAAAATAGTACCTGTAGCAAATCTTTTTATTATCTAGAGTATCTAAAGAATAAACTTGGATCAGGTTTTAAAAATTCATGTAAAAAGGATAAATGGCTTATTTTAATTGATTGCTTAATTTACCACTATATTTTCAAAATTCGTCTATAATAGTAACCATTTTCCGCTGACAGAAGCATTTTTACACATTTGCAGCAGACTGCATGTGAAAACAACGGGAAACAAGCGGGTCACGAGGCCCTTGATCGCTCATCTATGAATGTGTTATTTAAGACTTAATAAGAGAAGCCATGTTTTTAACGTATCATATCATCAAACTATTTTCAACACTCTTAGTAAAGAGTCACCTAAGGAATATTTGGGGAAAATGTGGTGTCTAGAGTGTTAACAAGATTTTTCTCAATATTGGCCTAGTGACCTAGTTTTTGACCGTACTATATTCGAACTTAGCCTAGATATCATCAAGATGAATATTCTAGTAAAGTTCCAACATGATAAAGTTAAAAACACGGCTTCCAGAGTATTAACAAGATTTTCCTTCAATTTGACCAAGTGACCTAAGTGTTGACTCAACATGACCAATGTTCGAACTTGACCTGTATATCATGAAGAAAAACCTTCTAACAAAGTTTCAAGCTGCTCAAGTAAAAAATGCGGTTTTATAGTGTTAAAACAAGATTGTCCTACAACTTGGCATAGTGACTTAGTTTTAGATCAAACATGACCCATATTCGAACTAAGCCTAAATACACTCAAAACAAACATTCTGACAAAGTTTCAACATGTCCAAGCTAGAATTGCAGCTTCCAGAGTCTTAACAAGACTTTCCTTCAATTTGGCTTAGTGCCCTAATTCTTTACCCAACATAACCCATATTTGAATTTGGCCTATCATCAAGACAAACCTTCTGAGAAAGTTTCAAGTTGCTCAATTCAAAAATGCGGTCTCTATCATGTTAACAAGATTTTTCTACAATTTGGCTTAATGACCTAATTTTTGACCAGACCTGACCCATATTCGAATTTAGCCTAGATATCATATCATTTGCCTATCATACAGGCAAATATTCTGACAAAGTTTCAACATGCTCAAGTAAAAAAGGCGGTTTCCAGATTGTTAACTAGATTTTCCTTTAATGTGGCATAGTGACCTAGCTTGTGACCTGACATGACCCATATTCGAACTTGGCCTAGAAATTTCATGAAGATTGGGTGATAATAGTGGCTAAAGAGTTTTAACAAGCAAATTAAGGCGATCACAAAAACTCACCTTCAGCACTTTGTGCTCTGGTGAGCTAAAAAACGAGATATGACCTGTTCCGCCTCCTGTGGATTTTCTTTTTAAGTAGAAGTCCGGCTAAGAATCATGCAGTGGGTGGTACATCCATAGTCTAGAGTTGTTATATTATGATGTGGCTAAATTGATTCAATATATGCAGACAGCGAGCGTGATTATTCTAAGCCAAAGTTTGTTTCGTAATCGATGTCCATTGCGGTCCATTTTTGTCCCTTCCTGTATTTCCATGCACCCGAAAAAATGTAAACAACGTTCTGCTTGGCTAATGAAATTGTAAGGCGAGGTCAATAAATTGCGAACGATTTATATTAAACGACACTCTAAAGACGATATTGTTGTTTGTCATGAAAATAGAAACGTCGCTATTTAGTAATTATTGCCAATAAAATATAAGATCTTCTAAATAAGTTATAATCAACAAAATAAAAGAAAATTATAAGATAATATTATAAATGACAAACATATTCCGTAAACAAGAATTATGTTTCGAAGCATTTAACAACTGTAAACAACAATGGATGTATGTATACATTGTTTGTGATGGGGAAAATGTACACGTATTACTTAAACCAGTAAAGCTGCCTTCTCAGAATTAAATTATAATTTCAGATATCTTGATTCAGCAATATGTTTCAAAATGCAGATATATTGACTGATACATGGCTTTACTTTTTATATTAGTATTAAGCAAAGACAACTCGATTTTTGGTTCCCAGCTTTAGTCTGTCATTCTGTTTATAATCTGGGAGCCAATCATTAATGCACACCACTATAGATGGTACCTTAGAGGTACCGTATTTTGTTGGTGGAAAGGGCCTTACCGATGAACATCCAGATCCAATAAAGCGCGACTCTCAGGTTTGTTCTATATTAATAGTTCTGCAATGGTTTAAAATCATTTAAAGACTAGTTTCTATGAAGGACTAACCTGTACCATAATCAATCGACGAGTTTACTGTAATTCTTATATAACCGTGCTAAACTGTCAAATATAATTGACCTCTCACATTATTGGCATGGGCATAACGAATCAAAACTTACATTTTTATGGATAAAATATAAAGTCCCATTGAACAACAAATGAAAACAAAGTCGCCCTAAAATTGCTGCCTACTCTTTGTATTATTTATATTGGTAGGCTTGTAGCTATATTATTGTTCTGATAACTATTTAAAGACCTTCCTAACAGGCCCAATTTAACCCTTTCCCACATATAGACACTTTATGATACCTGTATAGCAGACGACTTTTGAAAAAATTGTGACAAAAAGAGAAATTGCTCAAAACAAGCAATTTCTCCATTTGGCACAATGTTTTTCAATCATATTTGCTAAATTAAACTCTCACTTGTGAACATTCTTAACACTTTTACCAGGATGCTTTAAAAGATGTCTGGTGCAGATTTGTTGTATGTTTGAAAGGGTTAATGAATCCAAAGTTGTATATCTTGTAATATTTTATTCTATTTAGTGTCATTACTACATTTCAGGTGACCAGGAAAAGAAAAGCACCTTCAGAAAGACCCGAATTTAAGTCACCTAAACAAAAACGGACAGAGACGGCTGAAGCAGCTGAAGGGCTTTTGCTTTTACCACGTTCATTTCAAAGTCATGTGGAATCTTCACTTTAGGTGGAAACTGCTCCAATGTATACCGCAAATATTTTTTAACATAAATTTAAAGACATGTGTACATTGTGTAAGCCAGAACACAATCAAGAGAATGTCAGACAGAAAGAACCGTCTCATCTGAAGTTGTCAAATTAAGTATACAAAAGAACATATTAGAAAATAATTTAAGAACTAAGCAATCTGAATTTGAAATTAAAAAACCATCAACAACAAAGAAAACAACAAAAACAGAATACACAGTTTAATTGTAACTTTGGTGTAGACAGTATTAAGGATGATGATATTGCTTTCAAATTGTCTACTGGATTGACATTTGCACATTTGTTATGCTAATGGGAATTTTTAGGAGACAGTACAAGTAAAGTCAGCTACTGGAATTCTGAAGTAATAGATCCTGATAAGACGCCATTCAAAAGACCTGGAAGACGAAGACAATTGTTCCCAAAAGATGAACTTTTTCTAACTCTAATTCGTTTACGTTTAGGTCTATTACACCAAGATTTAGCTTACAGATTCAATACAAATACACGTCAAATTTCTACTTGTATTCTGACCTGGATACAGTTATTATATAAACAGTTTAGTCAAATACGCCAATTTATGTTCGCATCCAGGGAAAAAATAAGAATTATATATATTCGCTGTATAATAGATTGTACTTGAAGTCCATGTTCAACAAGCCAGAAATGTTGCTGCTGCTGGGAACCAATATTCATCTTATAAAGGACATGCTACTTTCAAATTTCTTGTTGCAATTGCACCTAACGGAGCTATTGTTTATGTTAGTGATGCTTATGAAGGAAGTAAAAGTGACAAAGACATAGTTAGTCAGTCGGGCTTTCTTGAATTTCTAAATCCAGGGGATGTCATAATGGCTGACCGTGGGTTTCCTATTGACGAAATGTTAAATGAACGCCATGTTAAAATGGTAAGACCACCCTTTTTGGGAACTAGGCATAGTTTTACCTCACAAGAGGAGGCTTTGACTTAAGATATTGCAAAACATAGAATACGTGTGGAACGTTCAATCGAAAACATGAACAAATTCAAAATTTATCAAAAAATAATTCCGCAGAAACTCCAACCTGTATTTTCGCAATGTGTATTTGTTATTTGCGGTTAAGTTAATTTTCAAACACTCTGTTAACTTAACATCGCCTTCGTCTCCCAGGCCTCTTGCATGGCATCTTCTCAAAGGAGAAATGGTTACCTTTTCAACAATGTTTTCAACTCTATTTACTAAGAATTTGTTATACAAATTAGATTTTTCATATCTAACTATTATTGAAACAGCTTTTAAACCCAATTAAAAAAAAACTGAATTAAAATAAACAAAAGGATTTCAGATTTTTAATTTTATTGCTAAATGGTTTTTTATCTATATATTAAATGTTTTTATGTGGTGTTAATACACTGACTTTAACTCTTTCCCACCTGCAAACGCATTTGCAGCAGTAGCTTTTTGAAAATATTATGACAGAAGAAGGATTGCTCAAAATGAGCCAATTTCAACTTTTAGCACAATGTTTCAAACTCCATTTAATTATACCTTTTCCATTTGTAGAGATTTCTCATATTTTTGCCATGATGTTTTAAAAACAAGATGCTCTACTGGCATGGTTCTTTTGTCATTTTCAAAAGGAACCGAGCTCTCAATACTACTATCTAAGTTTGGTGAAGGTCAGATAAGAAACGGAAGGTCTATTGTGTTCACAAGCTGTATTATAGCAATTTTGACAATTTCAAGGGCCGTAATCCAGTCAGGCATAAGAGGATCTGGCTGTCATCAATATTTAACTACTAACTAAGTTTGGTGAAGATCGGATAGTAAATGGAGACTATTGTGTTCACAAGCTGTATTATAGCAATTTCGACAATTTCAAGGACCATAATCCAGTCATGCATTGGCGGATCTAGCTGGTTTTCGAAAAGAACCGAGCTCTTATCAATATTTAACTACTATTTGAGTTTGGTGAATATCGGATAGTAAATGGAGGATATATTGTGTTCCCAAGCTGTAGTATAGCAATTTTGACAATTTCAAGGGCCATAATCCAATCATGCAAGAGCACATCTGGCTAGTTTTCAAACGAACCCGAGCTCTCATCAATATTTAACGACCATAAGCTCTATTATAGCCATTTTGAGCCATTAAGGGCCATAACCCAGTCTTGCATGGGCGGATCTGGCTGGTTTTCAAAAGAATAAATGGATATCTAACTACTGTATAAGTTTGAATAAAAACTGAAGACTTTATCGCGTTCACAAGAAATTGTTTATGGACGAACGCACGGACGCACGGACGGCGGACACAACGCCATGGCATAAGTTGTTCTGACCTTTGGCCAGTAGAGCTAAAAACCTGACATTAACTTTTTCAATTATCTTGTCTATATTTTTCCAATGTGCCTGCAGCAGATTTGTTTAAAGTAGTTAACCCTTTCCCAAATACAGCAAATATGTAGCAAACGACTTTGAAAATAATCATGCAAAAACATGGAAAATCTCTATAGATGAATGTATAACTACTGACAAAAGTTGAAAACATAGTGGCAAAAGGTGAATTTGCTTGTTTTGAACTATTTCACCTTTTGTCAGAATGTATTCAAAAGTCGTTTGCTGCAGATGCGTCAGAATGTGTCTACAAGATGGAAAGGGTTAAACAGTAGCTACAACATTTCCCCCCCTAAAATGTGTCATCTAAAATATGTTATTTAAAAATTTTTGGAAAAAGGAGAAATTGCTGAAAATGAAAATCTTCTGCTTTATCCACAATGTTTCCATTTGTATTCAGTTATTAATTCCAAAGTATAAAATGGAAAAGGTCTATAATGACAGGTTGCCTATTGAATAGAGTTGAAAGCATTGTGGCGAAAGAACTAATTGCTTATTATGAGCAATATTTCCTTTTGCAACAATGTTTTCGAAAAATGTCTTCGCTGTGTCCTGAAGGATTAACATTTAAATTTTAGACATGTTCAACTAGGCAGTGAATATAAACTGTAACACATTTATCTTGCAATGAGTAGATTATGGGATATATAACACTGGTATGATAAACGTTTTGTTTACATGTCTACTGGTATGATAAACTGTTATGTTTATCAGTATACTCATTTGTAGAAATGACGTAATCGCTGGAACTACGTATCTGAAATATAAATGAGCCGTTCCACCAGAAAATCAAAATTGTTGACTGCGAAAAGTATCGAACCGGATCAGCCTTAGCATGCCGCGCAGGCTAACCCGGACAGACACGTTTCGTCTCATGAGGATTTTCTGTTTCAGGAATCATAACTCATTACCTCTTCCCCCTGCGACGGAAGGTGTCGGCCCGTATTAGACTGCACAGGCTGATCTGGGTCGATACATTACGCAAAGTTCATAATGTTGGCTTTCTCGTGGAACGGCTCAATTATGTTGAAAGTATAGCGAGTTATGTCCTAAAAATAGAATCATATCTATGTTTCCAGAAGTAGTTTTACACTTAAATGCCTCAACGATAAACGTCAAATGTTGAAGTTCTATCGTCAGTCTGTTTTCTACCACGAGAAAGGGTTCATGAACAGCCTCATCTACCAATGGATTCCTCTTTCATACAGCAGTTCCGAAATAAACTATTATGCGATACATCTAGATATCCAGAGAAATGTTTCTTCTTGTTATATAACTTTATCATTTACGTACAGCTAGTGTTTATAATCATCCTTAAAACTTAAAGTTTCGTAACGTGTCTTCGACATGTCTACTCACAACAGTGACGGTATCCTTTCCAAAAACGAATATCTCCAATCTAAACGACGACTAGGCATCACAGTTGTCTTGAATATAGTCTTCTGTAATTAAACTTTGAGTGTTACTTGAACTGCCATAGCCTGAACTAACTTAAAACAACGACTTTCAGATCCAACACAACTATTCATTTTCAACATACATGTTGACCTATGGCGTGTACTGAAGCGACGGCCAATCCGCAATACTTACACTTCTACTAAGAATAGTAGTAGTTTTTTGTTAACTTGCAACTTTTTAAGTATCTTTTTATGTTATATTTTATTTGGTATGGATAATCGACATATATACATTAACTAGCCTCCCATACGCGCACCACCCTCCTTTGTCTATTTCTGCTCTCTTTACATCTATCTCTTTCTTCCTCTTTCTCCTTCCTTGCTCTCTCTCTCCACTCTCTTTTATGTATATGTTTCTTGTATTATAAATTACAAAGCTTAAGTAAGCTGATATTTTCTGCACATGTTAAATATTCACCGTGCTTCCTGTAAATTAATCTTTATTGGAGAGGACCTTCAATAAGCTATGAGCTTTCAGTCCAATCCATTTCTCCATTGTATATTTCCTGATGTAACCTACTATGTAAAAATATATGAGAATTGAATATGTTTAAACTACTAAGAATATGTTCGAGTTAATATTGCCGTGTAAAGGTTTTTTGTTACACCAGATATACAAATTAAGTAATAGGCTTAATAATCGAGAAATACGGAGTTAATCTCGGCTCTGTTTAGCTTCCGCATGTCGTGTGTACACAATGTAATTAAGCACGTATTTATGCACGTGCGTGGCGTCATTCTATTTTAGTTGGAGTCGTTTATGAATAGACTTTTGTAATTTTGTATGTTATTTCTTAAAACTACTTAAAATGAATGTATATTTACCTGAGAATATTACGTCCCTGACTTTCGACATAAACTTTATCTGACTCGGCTGGGAGAAATGATAATTGTCAAAAGCCAAAGGCTTGACAATTATCAGTTCTCCCAACCTCGTCAGATGAAGTTCATATCTTAAGTCAGGAACATAATATTCTCTATAACCCTTTCCCTCATACAACAATTCTGCAGCAGACGACTTTGAACATATTTTGTCAAAAAATAGAAAATCTCTATAATTGAATGGATAACCTATGACTAAAAGTTGAAAACGTTTTGGCAAAAAGAGAAATTACTCGTTTTGAGTAATTTCTTCTCTTGTCGCTATGTTTTCAAAAAGCCGTCTGCGACAGAGGCGTCAGAAAGCGTCTATATGATATTGAAGACTTAATACAGAATGTACAATACAATACAATTATAAAAAAGACAAAATAGCAAAAAACTACAGAACTAAGCAATATATGATAAGTAGGAACAATCCACATATACTACAACAAACACCAGTCATTACTGTTTTTTTGTTTTTTTTTCTAACTGCATATTTAGCAGCACATTCTTCTTAAAAAGTGACATTTCTACTTTTAAAAAAAAGACGTTATTGACGTATGTGTCTGCGACAATGATAGTTTGGTTGATTCCTACGAATATATGACGTTTGGCACCATGTTTATTGACACACAATTAAATAAGCAAACTGATCTGTAGCCCTTTATATCTAAATGTATCTTAAGTTAGTATTTCATAATTGAATATATAGCAGCCAATTCGTCTTTAACAGTGACTTTTCTACTTTAAATGTTACTTAAGGTAGATTCATACCTTTGAAATAACGACGTTATTGACGTTTAAACGTACGTTTCTGAGGCAATCTAACGTTTGATTAAAGAACTATCCATTATGCTCTCTTTTGACGAACATTTCGGATACAATTAACATAAGAAATGTAGGCAATAATATCAACTACGTCATGAAATCAATTCCATATATCTGCCATGAACATTCAGATTAGAAAATGCGAATTAAAATGAAAGTTTCCGTCGAATATTAGAACATCAATTATTTTATTTCTACCCTAGTGAGAATTCGCCCGAGATGAAAAAAAAATCAAAAATATATAATTCAGAATATTCTTCTGTCTAAATCATATTCCTACTTTCCATGCAATTCAAACACTTAAACTATAGCTGCCGTGACATTTTGTAGTAAGTAAGAAGACTTAATGGTTGAAAGACATCCTCTGTCATTCGAAATGTGAAGTAGGTGAAACCTGATTCTTGAATTCGATTTGTAAACCACGATTCGGTCAATGGCTCAGATGCATGTGTCAGAGGATTGAACCTGGCCCCTCGTGACTACATCTCATCCCAACAGATTACCTGAGGTGATTTTCTTTTAAATTGAATATTTATGTGGTCCGGACCGCAAACGTTAGTTGTAAACAAAACAAAAAACGGGAACGATCGATCGAGCTGATGATGACAATACAGATTACGGTTGATTCCATTGGACCTGATGCTTATCAGCTTAAAACACTTTCGAAATCCTGTGCATGTCTTTGGTGTATAATACCTTTTAATAACTAAAGCGCCAATACCCTAAAGTAGATTCTTCAATGTTCAAAAGGGGGCAACTTTATTGTTCATGTAATTAGAATGTTGGAATAATTCATTAACTGTAAGGCAAAAACTGATGATTCTGTTGAGACAGCTCGTAAATAATATGTGTTATTCTACTTCTAAAATGAACTGGGTAGTTTGGCGGCTACAAATGCAATGTTTAACTGTTAGTTTTGTTTTGAGGCTTGTTTTGTTGTTATCTTTCATTCCCTAGGTATTTACTTTCAACGTTGACCAGCCTCTCTAAATTTTAAATTGGATTTGACAGACACAATGGTATTTCCTTCTTAGAAAGTCGAATGTTCAGGGAAATGGGTTCCTTATTAGTGTCTCCTCTGATAGTATTGGTGTTATCGCTTGGGTGATGAAATGTCGTCTGATGACGTCTTCCAGAGATACTTAGTTAATATTTTACGGATGAGGCGAGACAGGGATTGTTATTTGCGTTTCTGTTTGCCCCGTTGTCCGTGCACAATAGTGGCGGCGACACGGCTATGGATACCAGTATTAGTCATTAAGCACGGCTTGCAGGTATTCCCTAGTGTCCTTGTCACTTCCCCATTTTACTTCAAGTTCTATTTTAGCTACCAAACTCACTTGCAAACGGTCCGTGGTTGTGTGCTGTTGACACATGTTATGTTCATCATCTAAGTTAGGAATGTCATATGGACAAGGCCACCTCTATAGTAGCATTGTCTTAATAGTTACAGGGCTCTGTACTTAGAGGACTTTTATAATAGAATATTTGGTAAAACAAGGCGATTTGGTTTCAGCATGTATCGTATTGATCGGTGAATTTAATGAGTTTACTTCATTCTGCTACAAGGAATCAGAACTTTGTCTATTCTAACATTCTACCGATAGATATTTGTAATTGATAATGAGCCATTTAAACTGAAATCACAACATATATCCAATAGCACAACCAAGAAGGCTGTTACAAAGTTTCAGAACATAAGTGTCTGTTCAATGAGGCTGCCATTGAAAAGGGGGCTATCCAATGAAACTACTATAGTGCACTTTGTTTAACATGCAATAAGTTTTACAAAGTGTCAGTTTATAAGCGTTTATTCCAAGAGGCTGTATAGATAAGTGTCTATACTATGATACTGCCATGCGGGTAAGTCTCTATTTTCTGAGGCTGCCATATGGTAAGTGTCTATTCAATGTAGATTACCATGAAATACATGGGTTACATAAACATATAATACACTAAATTAGAGGCGTGGCTTTGAGTGGATACACTTTCATTCATCAGTTCATTAGTTAAAACAATATACACAAAAGAACAGAATGTATTAATTATTTAAACACTGATTTAACTCGACGGCCTCAGTGAGAACATTGGAATTCAAATGATTAAAGTGAGATAAAACAGTTGAATACATTTATTATTATCATAGTGCGTTTCAATAACAGCAGACTCGAACGCAATTTGACAGATCGACAAAAGTGCAGGGGATACGCATTTTCTGATGTAGAACATTTGCAATTAACTAATGCAGAAGTAAGCGTCTATATGGCTGCAATTTTAAAGAAAAAAAAGTGCGCGTGTAATAATAAGTTATTATATTCAAGCCATTGTTCAAGTATATTGGTCAAAAACTTTATATTGTTACTCAGCAAGTATGTTAAGTATAGAGGTGTAATAATGCGCAACTAATTTGCATATATGATCTATGAATTCGTTCCAGTTAAATGTTGTACTCAAAGGATCGTTATCGCGAGCCTATTATATTTTGTTTTTGAGTAAACCACTTCCTGCTTATCATTATAACCATGACTACTACTACTATGATAATCATTTAAAGCGACGCTATAATATCTGTCAAAGATGTGGTGCTGTTATTGTTGTCTTTATATGTAATTGAACATTTAAGTAAAGCTGAAGAATCAGGAACCGTTCTTATCTTTGACACACATCATACGATTTTGCTGGGTAATAAGGAAGATATGGTTGGAAAATACCTGTTCACTTCTCTGCAACTCGACACCTGCTATGTGTTTTCTGCACACTCTACATGCACTCAATTGTCCGATTGTATATATGGCAGGACCTGACCCAATTACTTTTCTACATTGAGGAATAACAAGACACAGTCGTCACTAAATTCAATACGAATGTTTTTTAACTTGGTGAATCGTATGTTATTCTATTTTACGCTGCTTTTAATAGTTTTCAAGTAATATCACGAACTATTCTATATGGTTCATGTATAAGGGCTACTTGCGTTCTTCCTGGGCATGCAGACCTGTGACTGGTGCTTCGCTCAACAATTCAAGCATAGGTGAATATATGTACACACATTGCGAAAGCATGCTCTATAATTATAATCGTGTGATTTCCTGAGCATGGGAGACGATTATTGGACGAAGACTTGTTGGCGGAAAACTTGAAGGGCTGCTGGTGTTCTCTAAACATAAGCTGGAGGCGTGCGCCTGCCTGGGTGTACAACTATGAACATCACAGCACTCCATTTTAAGTAGAGGATAAGAAATAGACACAACTTGTGGAAGCGTACTCTGACGTTAAAAGCGCAATAGTTATTGTCTCGAACCCGGCATAACATGACCAATCGTTCAAACCATCAAGTCATTTTTGCATCCCCCTGTTGCAACAGGGCAGTACGTTTTACAAACTGACCTGTCCAAGACTTGTATCAGTTGACTTGCGTCTGTGGTTCGTTCCTTTCTGTGGCTCTTCGTCTCATTATAGATGTAAAGCGATGGAATATAAAATGAAAATGTAAACGACGTGAATCATTAATTGATAAAGGTTTAACGCCGTTTTTTCCAACGGTGTTTCACACAAACCACGGCGGCCTTTTCATCTACTGATGTGTTCCTGGTTTTCTAAAACCAATACTCCATACAACATATTTCTCAAGGAAATGATTGTTTTTATACATAGACTGATCGGAAATTGGTGGAAGGCGTTTGGCGTTTGTCACACGTCGGAGAGAATGTTGGCCGAGCCGATGTTCGAACTCATAACCCCTGGCTTGACTGAGCATTTTGTTGCATGATAAACACATTGCATCTTCATAGTAAAGACATGTACCCTATGGCATCCTCATTGCCCTATTGCAGCCTTATTGAATAGATAGTTATCCCATGGAAGCCTCATTGGATATAGACTTACCCAATGACAGGCTCATTGAATAGACACTAACCCAATGGCAGCTTCATTGAACAGAAACTTACCCAATTGCAGCCTAGCCTAATTGAATAGACACTAACCCAATGGAAGCCTCATTAATAAGACACTTACCAAATGGCAGGCACATTAAATAGACACTTACCCAATGGCAGGCTCATTGAATAGACACTTACCCAATGGCAGCTTCATTGAATAGAGTCTAACCCCATGGCAGCTCCATTAAATAGATAGTTACCCCATTGCAGCTTCATAGTATAGACATTTACCCCCACGGAAGCCTCATTGAAAAGATAAGTTCCCTATAACAGCCTCTTTGGATATACACTTACCCCATGGCAGCCTCATGGAACAAACATTTATCTGCTGATACTTTGTAAAATCTTCTTGCATGATAAACAAAGATCCCTATGGCAGCCTAATTGGATAGACGTATTCCCCATGGGAGCCCCACTTATCTGGTGATAGTTTGTTTCACCTTTTTTGTCGTGTGATATTGGATAACTTTGAATGACTCATTACAGATTGAAATCGGTAGAATTCAAACTCAACGACACATATTAAGATACATGCTAACACCGATTGTTCTTTATTAACCGTATCTTGTAGTATATCTTAAGGTGCTATCTACTTAGAAAAAAAGCATACTTTGGTCATAAATATTAATCTTAAAAGTAATTGATTAGACAATGTTCGTATTTGGCATGATCACACAATCTTTGGAATTCGTATTGCTGTCGTGTATTATTACGAACATAAAAGAATAAAGTGAAGACGTTTAGAAAATTTAGAAGTAAATTGTTAATAAACGAGGTTTAAAAGCGAGGGCCAAGAGGACCCGTATTCGATTACATGCATGATGGTATATGAGCCATTTCTGGAGAAAACCAACATTATGGGACGGCTCATATATATTATACCTTCTGAATATAGGACCTGGTAACACTTTAGACAATTCTACTGTAGTGTTGACCTAGCCAATACATAACATAACATACATAATGTTTATTGGCATTAAGCCATATAAATTTATCCAAAGTGGTATTGACATGAATCTTTACCAGAAGCAAAAATAAACATACTTTATAGCATAGGTTACATATGTATCTATAATGCAGTATCTTTTACAGTTAATCTATGTCCACACAAGCCAGATAAATAAATCTAGCTAACCTGTAAATTGTTGTTATTGAATTTGATGACATAATGTATTACATTCTTGTATAGGAGGCCATTTACAATAGTATGATTTAAGAAATGTATGTCTTAGTTCTCTATACTTAGTACAATCAAGTAGAAACTGGTAAGGATTTTCTACATACCCATATTACACTGCGTACATGTGCATTGTTGTCTAACTATATTGGTATACCTGCCAGTTTCTATGGAAAGATTATTAGAATATAACCTGAGTTTCGCTAGAGTAGTTTGATATTTTGAATCAAAAGTTATGGTTAGATACATTTCTATTTCAAAATTGTGTTTGAATAAACTATAATGAGATAATCTTGGGGATTGATATTACTGTACCATGATTGTTTAAACATATCTAGTATGCTCTGTTTGATATATAAGTAATTGATACTATATGGGTTGTGTAACATCCACAGATTTCCCAGACCAATGTGTTGTAATATAGATTTAACCTTTAGTGCCCAGTGTAAACCAATGTTTGCATAATCTTTTAACATTTTATAGATATTGATTATCAAAGGATTGGTTTATTTCAAACTATTTAACCAAAATTTAATTATCATATATCTTTTCCGTTTTCATTGGATAGAGACCAAGTTCTCCATAAAAACCATATCTATTTGTAGACTTTTTTACCTTTAATACTTTTCTCGTGAATTTAAAGTGAACTTGCTCGACATTTTTGGCGTCACAAAATCCCCAAACAGATGCATTATAATTTAAAATTGATCCCACTAGTGAATTAAATAGCTTACATTTTTCCATTGAAGATAATTATAACTGATTGGAAACAATAACAACTTTGTATAGGGCATGCGCATATTGTTTTGCAACTCTGATTTTAGTTCTGTACCTTGATCCATTTTTAAATAATTGAGTCCCTAGATATTTAAGTAATGAACCAACTTCCAATTGTGTATCATTTAGAATAAATTACAATTTGTGCCTCGACCACGTTCCAAAACAATTACCTTTGTTTTGTTTCTATTAATTGTTTGTCCCAAAGTATGACAATAATTATGCATATCAATAAGCATCGACTGTAATATTTCAGGTGAGTGAGCAAATAAAACCGCGTCGTCTGCGAATAAAAGCAGGAATATTTTTAATTCGTTTATAGTGAATATGCTTTTTAAATCGTTGCTTATGCTGTTTACAATATCGTTAGTAAATATGAGAAACATTAGACTTGAGCTAGGGTTCCCTTGCTAATATCTAATATGTGATTACCAATAATTTAAAATGAGACAAATATTAGCAATCCATTTCACAAAACATTGTATTTGCTAAAAAGGAAATACCCTTGAGTCTGCCAAATCCAAATTAAATTTCGATAGGCCGGTCAATGTTCAAAATACAAATCTCGAGGAAAAGACCGCAACAAAACTACCTCCAAAACCACCATTTAAATACTGCATTTGTATTCCGCCAAACTACCCGATCCTTTTACCAGTAGAATAACACATATAATTTCTTATTCATAAGCTTGGAATCAAGATTTCGTTATAACTATTTTAGCGCCAAAGGCGATATTGATGTGTTTCAAACAATACAGATTGAGGTTGGTCAGCTCGTAACGAGCTATCTCAACTTAAAGAGCAGTGTTTGCATTTCAGTTATCAACATATTCCAAAATTATTATTACATGAACAATAGAGTCGCCCGATTTTGAACATTGACGAATGTACTTTAGAATATTAGCGCTTGGGGTTTAGTGGAATTATGCATAATAGACATGCATAGTCATACGCTCGGGATTTCGAAATCGTTTTTAAGCTGATAAGCATCAGGTCTAATGGAATAATCTATAATCTTTATTGTAATCATCAGCTCGATCGATTGTAAACGTTGTTTGTTCTGTTCACTTTTTAGTTTAACCGCATAATTCAGTTATAACTTCAAAACGACTGTAGTATTCGACCATAACGAGATTTTTGTGTTCAAAAATGATAATATTTGAATAAGCATACAATGGCAATGCTAATCTATTTTCTGACTTATTTTCTATTCATCGATGGTCTCAAACCGACATCAGCGAACCATAGACATCTGCAACTTAGAAGAAAATCAACTTCAGACAATCGGTTTGGACTAGGTTGTGCTATCGAACAATTTGAAAAACAATAGTCAACAGGGGCCAAATTCGATCATCTGACACGTGCATGTGAGTCACTGAACAAATCGTGGTTTATAAACCCAATCCAAGAATCAGGTTTCACCTACTTTACAGTTCTGATGAAGGAGGATGTCTTTCCACCGGTAAGTCTTCTTACTTTCTACAATGTGTTACAGCTGCTTTTGTTTTAAGTGTTCAAGTCAATTGTAAGGTAGGAACGAGATTTTGAATTAATATAGTGTTGCTAAATATAAAGTTTGACAATTTGGACATAATTATAGAAAAATATTAAGCTATAAAAAGTGTACAGCTCAATAAGCTTACTTCTTTTTTTCTTCCAATAATCTCTGAGAATTCATTTGGACTTATGCAATACATTGAATGTATCATACAATAACATTTCAAACAATATAGAATGAACTACACATTCATTGATATACCAATGTGTTTAAATGATGCCAAGTGCAACACCCAATAATCTACCTAATCATATGGCTTATTTTCACATTTAGATTCTATGACTCACTGTGACCCATCATTGTACACATTTATACAGATCTAAGCTAATGAATAAACACAAATATGTGTGTATTTGGGTTTGGTTAAGAAGACATCCAATCGGTTTTACGGCGTTACACGCATATAATTGTATGTGAGTTTAGAACAAACTATTAAACAATAAGTAAAGTCTGTACCCATTTCCATTCCAAAAACGTATACACACGTTAACCCGAAACACTAGCCGCTAATCTAAAGCGTATTTATATGTGTCTACCATTAGTTCAGGTAAACTTTCAGTGAAACCTTTTCATTTGGATACGATTACATTGATGACTTGTGTCCATATGTATATTCCCCCGTTCACAAATATCCTAAACATATTTATAAGATTAGCCATGTATACATTTGGACAAATATTAAGTCAATGGGAAATAGTACACACATGCGATTACTTTTCAATATACAATCGTAATTAATTCCGACACTGATCAATATGATTAGTTTCTTAAGGAAGATAAATACAAATGTATGTCCCTGATTGTTCTACAGACATGCATGTCCATCTTACTACAGATGTGTGTGTATTTCTGAAAATATTTGCTAGATGCATTTGTCTTTGTACAGAATAAACTGTTGTACACAATAATGTTGGAATAAAGGGTTAATGGGTATAATTTAGCTTATCCCAACAGTGTAAACCCAGGTAAACACGTGCATCCGTGCTAATCTGATCAAGATCACCACTTCACCACTGTTCATTTTCTTAGAAAGGTTAAATGTCAAATTAATATTTTGATGGTTTTGCATTCTGGCTAAAATGACTGACATAACGAAAATATGCTCTATTCTTGACCTGAGACTAACAGTAGCTAAGTTAGGTTTTAATTTAATTTCAAACTCACAATGCTCTCGTAAAAATACCAACAGTCACCGTGACCGAGTTTTCAGTAGTGCTGTTCTTCAACTCTGGATATGATTTGTTTACTTCGCTTCCGGGATTTAAGTTGGTAGTCTGTTCATAGAATTACGAGAATGAGTTCTTTTATTTTTATGAATATCAACATGTATAAACCATTGTACATTTATACACCATCTGTAACTTAGCCCGAGAAATTCTAGCTGAATTTATTAGAGCCATCATTATATCTCCAAACCATATTGAAGTCAATTAGGGGTCAGTATGCGGTATTTTTTATTTACTACGGAGAACTTGCTGCGGGAACAGAAAGAGTGAACATTTTCCAATTGTTTTAAGATATTCTCCTCTTAATTAGTTTGTCTGATACTATTATAATGTGGTATAATGTTATCATTGGATATAATCATATTGATTGGATGTTAGGGGTAAAATGAAACAAAATCAAAACTACATTCTAATGAAAGTACTTGTCTGATTTCAAGATAATTTAGCAGAACTGTTACACCTTACATGTTTTAAGTCTTATTCATTGGTTAACACAATTGAAGAAACCAGGTTGCACATAAAAAGGGGAAATTGAACTTTCAGCTTCAAATGACATCTAATCCTTATCAACTGAACAAAAAGGGAACGAATTTTTTTGGGAGGTCCTTTTCTTAATTATATTCGGATATCTCTCTTGTGTGTGCTTGATCTGAGAAAGGGAGTAACATGTCCAATATTTAAAAAAAAATCGATTCCAAGGTTATTTAGTAGAAATATTCCTTTAGAGAATCTCTACGAAAATTGTTCAAGCAACATTAATTTGTTAAAAGAAGAAGAACGAGGCGGCATCAGGAAAGAGGGGAATTTAACTTTTAGCTTCAAACGCCATCTCATCCTAATCAACTAGGCAAATTTCAACAACTTTAAAGTAAGGTTCCTTTAGTGGTCCTCTTTCGAATATGTTCAAAGATATAAATTATAAACACAACTTTTATATCTTCGGCCACAGGAAGGAAGTAAAATGCCTAAACTGTAAACTTCTTCTACTCTGAATCGGCCAGTCAGATTCCAAGATAATTTACTACACATGTTCCTTAATTGACCCTCTACAATGTTTGCTTATGCCGTATTGATTGATTGAAAATCCTTGTAGGCAGACAGAATAAGAAAAGGAGCATTTGTAATTTGTTCAAGCCATATTGATTGATTTGAAAAGTTAGCTGTCATACTGCATCACCATTGGGATAAAATAAAATTTAAGCTTTAAACAAAATCTCCTCATCAACCATTGGGCTGATAGCAACTAAATGTCACGAGATTGTGACTTTGGTGGTTCTCTTACAAACTGTTCAAATATTTAATATCATAACAAATGTCCTTTATTGATAAGTTTCGGTTGCATTATCCACTCCTAGAATTGTCATTCACGCTCTTGATTTAAATGTCTCCGATATTAGTAGTTACACATATGCTACATAGCTATTCACTGAGGTGATCGATTCAGGGCCACGCTTGTCCTTTGTTTTGGAGATGGAAAACTCGTGTGTACATTAATACATTGATTTTGGTTTAGGCCTAATTATATTAATCTGTTCATATTTATACAAACGTTTTGTTAAAATAGAAGCTTGCAATCAATTTCGTTTAACAGGCACATAGAGTAAAGTATAAAACTGGATATGAACAACCAGAAAATAATTCACCACTGTTTTGGTAGATTACACTTCTAAATTAACTGTTATCATTGGAAACATTAGTATTTTGTATTGATATATTGTATTGATAGATTGCATATTTTGAATGCATCAGTTGGTGTTGAACTGTGAATAAATAGGAAGACCCTGTACTGTCATGAATGTTCCCGGTGGGATTTCCGTAGAGCTGTTTTGGGTAATATGATAATTAAAACAAGAGCACCGCGTACGGCACAGACGCTCGACTGATAGGGAGAAAACAGAAACAAAAAAGCTGAGCCGAGCAAAAAATCTTAACCGGACGACCACGCCGCCGCCAACAAAAAACATTAACCGGACGACCACGCCGCGGACGACGCCAGGGTCATGACAATAGCTCTCGTTTTTTCAAAAGTCGAGCTAAAAAGTACTATGTGGATCGTATGAAATATTCTGATTTGGGTTCAATATATTTATTTTCTACAAGACTAGCAAGAATGTATGATCTTTTAAATATTTCATTGTGACCTGATGCATCATTACTTGTCTGTCATGGTTGATTTTTTAGGTAAATTTTCTTAATGCATCTCCTCTCGCAATTCAACCTTCAATACTCTCAGTGTTTTTTTGTAGAAAATATAACTGTCAAATGCTTGAATACAATATATCTCTTTAATGATATATAACATCAAAACATGTAATAGATTTATTTTTTGTGCTATTATGAGCCAGGCATAATAAAAATGAAACTAAGTGCGCATGCTCAGTATTCCGGATATGGATGAAAGAAATTCATGGTTACCTGTTTTCTCTATGTAATTACAATGCGAGTTTCACAAGCTGGGCAATAAATCAATATCAGCCCAAAGAATTCTATACTGAATTAAGATAATTTTCTTAAATAAATGTACAACTTCAAAACGAGCTTTTCTCGACGCTCGCTTTTCCGATGTGCTTATATTCATACGAGTACTACGGTACATATTTGTTTCCAGTTCTGAAGTAGCAATTAACTTTCAAAGAACGGACCAGCTCACGACCGGGTTCCATGCTGATATCCGAACCTATATTCAGATCTTCGTTAATTTAGAAACAAATTATCTTGTGAATGAAATGTAGCTCACTCGACAGCGACGCGGGCTGTCAATCAAGGGCTTGTGAGTTCAAACCTCAAGTATGCCAAAATTCTTTCTAGCGTTTGACAGAGGTCATTGTGCCGGGCTTCATTCCATGAAAGGGCTAACGATCTATGTAGAATCCATCTAGTTGCTTGGAAAGACAATTGTGTGGAGTACTGGTATGTGAAAGAAAAGTAAACAAGAGGCCCACGAAGGCCCACGAGGGCCTATGCTCTACTGGTATGGTTCTTTGGTCATTTTCAATCAAGAGCATGTATGTATGGTTAAGATCAGATAGTAAATGGAGGCTCTTTCGTGTTCACAAGCTGTATTATAGCAATTTTGACAATTTCAAGGGCCATAATCCAGTCTTGCATTGGCGGATCTGGCTGGTTTGCGAAAGGAACCGAACTTTCATCAATATTTAACTACCATCTAAGTTTGGTGAGATCGGATAGTAAATCGAGGCTTTATTGTGTTCACAAGCTGTATTATAGCAATTTTGACAATTTCAAGGGCCATAATCCAGTCATGCAAGGGCACATCTGGCTGGTTCTCGAAAGGAACCAAGCTCTCATCAATATTTAACTACTATCTGAGTTTGGTGAAGATTAGTTAGTAAATGGAGCCTCTATTGTGTTCACAAGCTTTTGCGAAAGGAACCGAGCTCTCATGGATATCTAACTACTGTATAAGTTTGATTGAGATACAATCAAAACTGAAGACTTTATCGCGTTCACAAGCTCTATTATAGCAATTCTGACAATTTCAAGGGCCATAATCCAGTCTTGCATGGCCGGATCTGGCTGGTTTGCAAAATGAACCAAGCTCTCATGGATACCTAACTACTGTGTAAGTTTGGTGAAGATCAGATAGTAAATGGAGCCTGTATTGTGTTAAAAATTGCATGAAACTGTATTTTTGATGACTAACATTGTGGCAAAAGGACAAATTGCTCATTATGCGCAAACTCTCCTTTTGGCTCAGTGTTTGCAAATGATGTCTGCTGCAGATGCGTCTGCTAATGTATAAGCGTTAAAACAACTTATGCTACCTTCCTACACAATGCTTTCAGTCCGCTAAGAGGAACAAAGGAATCACAATGACGTTTGTTAACCATCGGAATGGCCTAGCCAGGACCATCAAGAAGGATAGCCTTTGGAATTATATTTGATTGTATGGTGTTTAACGCCGCTTTCAACAACTTTTCAGTTATATCACGGCGGTGCCTGGGTTAGTTACCAGTACTATTGGTCAATTTATCCTGATTGTTTGATTGATTGATTGGGGTTTAACGCCGTTTTTAACAATTTCTCAGTTATATCACGGCGGCCAGTTCACCTACTCATGCATTTCCTGGTTTTCTCACACCAGTACTCCACACAACAATCTTCCCAAGCAACTGGCTGCTTTTCCACATAGACTTAGCCCATTGGTGGAAGACGAATGATGCATGTCGCATTGACTTTTGTCAATCGTCGGAAAGAAAGTTGGCCGAGCCGGGATTCGAACATAATGCTAACCCCACAATCTTGGCCAGGTAAGGCAGTCATTACTACTATTTTTAAAGTAGTTGGTATGACCCGTCTGGGGATCTAACCTGTGACCTCCCGCAACCGAGGCGGGCGCTCTACCACTACACCACAGAGGCGCCCCTGGAATAATAAACACGAAATAATAACACTCCACGTAAATATATAATTTATTTCCAACTTTCGGGGAAACAAAACACAGGCTTTTAAACCCTCTCTCATACGTGAAAACATTTGACGTTTCTGCAGCAGACGTCTTCAGACCACAGTGTGGCAAAGGGAGAAATTGCCTGTATGGAATAATTTCTCCTTTTGCCACATTGCATCAATTCTAATTAATAATTCTACAATAATTTATCGAGGTTTTCCATATTTTCCAAATATTTTTCCTCGGCAACTGCTGGGGAGGATCTGTTGCACATGTGAGAAAGGGTTAAAGTACAATGAGCAAATACAACCAGAAACAAACATTGCAGGTACAAGCATTCTTAACACTCAACAATGGAAGGAGGTGAAAAACCCTTAACCCAATACAGAAAATGTCGGACACCTATGCAGCAGATGGTTTTTTAAAAAGTCATTATGGGAAAAGTGAGCTAATTCTCCTTTTCTCACACGAATTCAAACAGTACAGGAGCCTGTGCATGGACAAGGCTACAAGTTTTGGCTTTTGTGAACAGTATAGATAAAGATTAGCCTGTTTATCCTCACAGAAAATCATGAACAACACTGTTTACAAGTTCCTTTACACAAGCGTGTAAGAAGATAATGTTCATGGGGTGCAATTTCTCCTTTTGCCAAATGTTTTCAAAACTATTCAATAAATAAATTGATAAAGATGTTCAACACTTTTACCCAGATATTTATAAAGTTGTCTGCTGCAGATGTGTTGTATGTGGGAAAGGGTTCGGCATGTTAATATACAAATGCTACCGTAATTTATATTCCATTGTTATTATAATTTACAATCATGCATATTAATATTGTTTGTTTGTTAAGGGTTTTATACCGCTTTCAACGGCTACAGTCATATCGTGTTGGACAGGAAAGATGATATTGACCTTATATTTACATCGAGATAAAAAATATATAAGGCATGAAACCAATACCACCCCACCTGCTGGAGTTCAAGAGTTGCATCGACTCCAATCGTTCAGACGCGTTTAGCCTGCTCTTACGGTTTCATGTGTTTCAATATTGAACATTTCATTTATTAACATAATCTGTAATATGTTAGTATGATTGAAAATCTATCAATACATTTTAATTTTTCATGCATTCATGCAATATATAATAATTTCATTTAAAAAACAATCCCTGCATGATCATGCATTTAATTACAAAGTAGGTTTAATTCTATTGCATATATAATGATTGCTAAACACCTATGTTTTGTAAGCAGGGCAGATGTGTCGTCACAACGCATCTTTATGTGGGAAAATGTTAACGGCAAAATATATTTTGACAAATAAATTAAAAATTGCATCATTCATTAATTGTTTAGACCAAACAATCATCTTGTTTGTTCTATTGTATTGTAAAATAATTCTTCTTGATATCTATATTTTAAAACCTTTCCGACATACATCCCTTTGTCACAATGTTCTTTTCAAAGTCGTCTGCAAACATAATTGGTGGCAAATGATTAAAATGATATCACTTGCATAGTTCAGCAAAAGAGATTTAAAAACATGTTACTATAAACAAGTTAATGTCGTATTGCAAGCAATACAAGAGTCCCCTACTGGACCATTGACCTCTAAATGTGACCTTGACCTTTGAGGTACAAGCCTGTGTCTTGTGTGCCACATATCACCTCATCATGGTGAACATGTGTGCCCAGAAACTTGGGAATCCTATGATGGATGGTTGAGATGCGGGCCGGACAAGGTACAGTCCGATCAAGCAGTACTCATGTTGACCTTTGACCTCTAAGTGGGTCCTGGATTTTGAGCGTGACATGCCGCCTCATCATGGTGATTGTTTGTGCCAAGTTTCATGGAAATCCTATGATGGATGGTTAAGGTACAGTCCTATCAAACAGTACTCATTTTGACCTTTGACCTCTAAGTGTGACCTTGACATTCGAGGTTCAGGCCTGGGGCTTATGCGCGACACGCCACCTCATCATGGTGAACATTTGTGCCAAGTTTCTTTCTAATCCTACGATGCATGGTTAAGATGCGGGCCGGACAAGGTTAGGTAGGACCGACGGAATCGACCATACCTTAAGTCCCCAAACCGGTCAAACGGGACTAAAAAAAAAGTGTGCTTAATTTAGAAAAAAATCCTCTTGTGAATGAAATGTAGCTCACTCGGCAGCGACGCGGGCTGTCAATCAAGGGCTTGTGAGTTCAAACCTCAAGTATGCCAAAATTCTTTCTAGCGTTTGACAGAGGTCATTGTGCCGGGCTTCATTCCATGAAAGGGCTAACAATCTATGTAGAATCCAGCTAGTTGCTGGGAATGACAATTGTGTGGAGTACTAGTATGTGATAGAAAAGAAAAACAACATGGATAGGTCAACTTGGCAAACTGGCCGCCGTGAAATGACTGAAAAATTGCATATAATTGCATTTCCCTGATAAAACTGTATTTTTGACGACTGCAAAACCGTCTGACAATTCCTCACATGCAGTCTCATTAAGTAATGGATTACCATTGCATCCGTCTTAAACATAAATAATATTCTATGCACTACAAATTTAATTATCCCTTTCCAACATAAAACAAATCTGATGCAGACGACTTTGAAAACATCTTGACAAAAATATGGACACTTAATATAAAGGAAAGTATGATTGTTGATTCAAGTTGATAACATTGTTGCAAAAGAAGAAACTGCTAATTATGAGCAAATTTTCCTTTCTTTTTTTAAAAGATATCTGCTACCGAGGCGTCAGAAAGTGCCTGCATGAGGGAAAGGGTTAAAAGCAAGCCAAGACGGCTTCTTTATTCTGAAATGTTTTCACATTTCGACGGCTTCTCCATAGCAAAACATTTTTTTTCTACATCTTTTTAATAATTTTCATTAAATTTAACCCTTTCTCACATACATACAGACACTTTCTGATGCCTCTGCAGCAGACAATCTATAAACAAGAGGCCCATGAGGGCCTATGCTCTACTGGCATTGATCTGGCTTGTTTCAAAAGGAACCAATATGTCATCAATATTCAAATACCATCTAAGTTTGGTGAAGATCAGATAGTAAATGGAAGCGCTATTGTGTTCAAAAGCTGTATTATAGCAATTTTGACAATTTCAAGGGCCATAGAAATGTTTTTAGAAATGAACCAAACTCTCATGGATATCTAACTACTGTATAAGTTTGATTGAGATACAATCAAAAATAAGGACAATAATTCAGTCATGCATGGGGCGGATCTGGCTTGTTTTCGAAAGGAATGAAGCTCTCATGGATATCTAACTACTGTATAAGTTTGGTTGAGATACAATCAAAAGTGAAGACTGTATCGTGTTAACAAGCTCTTTTATAGCAATTTTGACCATTTCAAGGGCCATAATCCAGTCATGCATGGGCGGATCTCTGGCTGGTTTTCGAAAGGAACCGAGCTCTCATGGATATCTAACTACTGTATAAGTTTGGTTGAGATACAATCAAAAGTGAAGACTTTGTCGTGTTAACAAGCTCTTTTATAGCAATTTTGACCATTTCAAGGGCCATAATCCAGTCATGCATGGGCGGATCTGGCTGGTTTTCAAAAGGAACCGAGCTCTCATGGATATCTAAACTGTATCGTGTTAACAAGAAATTGTTTACGGACGGACGGACGCACGACGGACAAATCGCCACGACATAAGCCCTTCCTTTGGCCAGTAGAGCTAAAAACATTGTGGCAATTGTAATGAGCAATTTCTCCTTTTAGTCACAAAGTTTTTAACTCTATTAAAATAAATATCCTTTCAATTATAGAGATTTTTGTCTAGATGTTTCCAAGGTTGATTGCTGAAGACTTGATGTAAATTGGAAAGGGTTAAACTGTGCACCATTCATTTACCCATGTATGTCTTCACAAAAACAAAATGAAGAATTTGATGGGAAAAAAAAAAATCTATGACAGTTATTGACAGAAGGATATATAAAAAACTCTTTGCACAAAGGTCATCCTATTCAAGTTATATCGAAAGACATCATATAAACAGCATTAATACCTTTACTCGTTATTCGCAGGGCTGTGCCTAGCGTAGGTGTTTATATAAGGAGGATGTCAAATTGTCCAACTGTTTTTTGTTCACACCCTGACTAATGTAGAAATGGACATTTTACTTTTACATGCCAGATTCAGACAATCACAATTTAACCCTTTCCCTCATTTCTGGCACCTCTGTAGCAGAGAGCTTTTTGAAAGAGTGGCGACAAAAGAAGAAATTGCTCAAAACAAGCAATTTCTCCTTATGACGACTCGACAGTACTTTAATACACATGAGAATATACTTATTTTTGATGCTTCTACAGCAGACGACTTTTGAAAAAATTGCAACAAAAGGAGAAATTTATTGGAACGAGCAATTTCTCCATTTTCCACAGTGTTTTCAACTTTTGCCAGTAAGTATATCTCATGGACACGGGATTTAAGCTACGGCATCCAAACTCTCCAGGGCCACGCCGCCAACAAGGGTGTTTTCCTCACCCTCACTGTTACATTCTATCTCGTCGTTAAAATGAAGCGTTTGGGCTTCCTTCACCCACGTTAAAGTTCGGTTCTCCTTATCCAAACAAGTTTTACCCTTCAGAGAAAGTGTACTCGTTGTTTCACCATGCTTGATATCAATCTTTATTTTACAACCTTTATCCCCCGCCGCCAATGTGCTGCCGTCTCCAGGCGTCCGAGATGAATGGCTCGTTTTGGATGAATGTGTTGAGAGAACGTCCTCCCCGTTTTCTAGAGTCTTAGAAGAATGAGTGGAGAGAATTTCGTGTAAATCAAAATGATGAACAGAGTCTATGTATGGCAGTTCCTGTATCGTGTCGCAATCTTCGTGAGAGTGTTCATTATCGTCGTCGTCGCTCACCTCTTCCTCAGACTCGTCCTCATCTTCAACATCATCGTCAATCTCGTCGTCAATGTCCTCAGGGTCGCTTACAAGACCTAATGAATCCAAATCAGCATCCTCATCGTCATCATCTGTTCTGTCTTCTCTGTGATTAACATAATTAGTCACCCTGCCAGGTTTTATGGCATCATTGTCTGCTTGTCGTAGTTCCGTGTCATCGCTGACAGTTGTTTCTCCTGTTATGCCATGAGAAGAATCACTACTGATATGTGTTCCGGAGGAAACCTCCGCATTGTTGTTTGACGATGGTTTATTTGGGGATTTTTTCACTCGTCCACTCTCGTCATCCGCTTCATACGGATCCTTTTCAAATGTTTCTTTACTACTTTTGTCTTGAGCGTTTCTAACAGATTTAGATTTACTTTCATCACTATGTAAATTGGTGTCTCCTGACCCACCCTTTTCTATCTCATATCCCCGATTGTCAGTTTCGGGCTCCGAATACGGGTAATTTTCGGAGATGGGCTCCGATAAAATACTAGATGTAAATGATATCACACTGCACCCACTAGGTGTCCGAGAGTGTCCCATGTGGGCGAATATATGCGGTACGCCAGGCACATGTGCACGAGGGGGCTGTTCCGCTATCTCTTTCTCAATCTGACCAATCATCTCTTTATAGGAGTCTCTCGCCTTTTCCGTAAGGTTGACCAAACTTCTGAAATTCTCCTGAAATATAACAGTTTAGTATCAGAGGTCCGGATAAGGAGGAGTATTCAGTTCTTTTCCCCACAATATGTCTCTTATCATCCAACCAAACCCTATGATGTGGGTACTTAAAAGAATCATCTCATTGAGACGATTCTTTTGAGTACCCTCAACATAGGGTTCGAGGGTAAAATAAGGATTTTAGAAAGTAAAAAACTCCGCTTATCTAGAGCTCTGGTTTATATGTCATGTGTTTTCAAAAGAAAACATTGTGTTGCTGCTAATAGGTCAGTAAGATTAAAATACGACTCTAAAATGATCAAGGCAAAAATACGGAAAATCTTTATACTGAATAAAGATGAAAACATTGTGGCAAAAGTAGAATTAGTCATTTTGAGCAAAATAGTAATAATTTAAGTCAAATATGAAGTAGAGTTAGGGTCCTTGCCTTATGATGTTTAGCGAGTTTCAAATTTCATAGCAATAACCTGCATAGTTAAGGAGAAAAAGCAACCTAAACAAAACAATTAACCAAAGTTATAAGTTTAAAAAGGATCAGACCTCAAGTAAAAATATGCAATAACCTGCATAGTTAAGGAGAAAAAGCAACCTAAACAAAACAATTAACTTAAAGTTATAAGTTTAAAAAGGATCAGACCTCAAGTAAAAAAACATGGTAGAGTTATGTCCCTTGCAATACACAGTCGCCTTTTGATGATGAAGAAGCCATAGCTTTTATAGTTTAGGAGAACAATCTACCTTAGCACAAAACTTAACAAAGCAAATTTCAAGGATCTATGATGGCCTTGACAATGATTCTCATATCAAACACTTTTTCAGTTGAAAATGAAGAGTGGGAAACTTGTGATCATGCCTTACCTCAGAACCCTCGTAGTTAAAAACGCCGACAACGCTGACAGGGACAAGTTTGGCGCAGGCCCGACCCAGGGCTCTCCGCCCGAGTGCAAACACGAAAGGTACACTCTGTTCATTGCAAAGTTCCAGTATGTTGTTGAGGGCATCATCCAGACCGCCTGAAAAATAAAATTATATTGGGAGTCCTAAAGTCAGTCTCATTTAAACATGACTTAAAACTTCGCTGGAGTAGCAAACACTCATAGATCTGAGGACTGCCTATTGCAGGTCATCTCAGATTAATCTTTGCATCATCCAATCAAACTGTCACCTACAAATTAAATTTGTTACCGGTAGGTATCAACATGGAAGAGGAGAGAAAACATGAATTAAAAGAGATTGAGAAGTGGTGTTCTGATTGTAGAGTAACCATGTTGATAGCAGATCCAAGCGATGGTTGTATCATGGGATTTCATTGGACAATAAAACAAGGACCTAATCCAGGTCAATTCGAGATAGCCTTTTATGCGGTGTTGCCAGATCCAATATTAGAAGAGTAAAATTATTTTGTCTGATTTTAATGAGATTGGAAGGCAAGGTTAGATGACTGCATGAGTCTTTCGCTTTACCTTTTCCTACATGTATAAAATTTGCGGAAAACAAATTAGAAAATGTCTTGGCAAAATAGCTGTGTTTTTTTTAAATGAAAGTATATTTACTGAATAGAGTTGAAAACATTGGCACAACAGAAGAAATTGCTTGCTTAATGCAGATTTGTCAAAAAAGCCCTTGTACGAGTCACTTCATCAAGGAGTGGTCATAAAAGTTATATCATTTGCAAAACATAATGTTTCAAAATGGAAATAGAGTGGACACACACCAACCATAACCTCTGACATGTGACAATTTGAATATATTTTTCAACTCTAAACATGGAACAGAGCAGCAGTTCTGTTGATGTGCTGGTATTTATTTTATATGAGGTTATCAGTGGCTTACTTTTCTTGTTGTACATATAAGTACAAATAAACTTAGAAGCTAAAAATACTATTAGCATAAATCCAGCAATCACCCAAACGCAAACATAACTCGGGGTAATTTATGGGTTCCATTCCAGTTCCTGAGGGTCCTCTGTGCATCCCTTTTCCCTTTCCCACATACATTTTGGAGTAAAGATGAAAGTTTTATACTAACCTTTGGATTGTATTTTCTCTAGATTAGGGGAGATAACCACACATTTGATTTTCCTCAGCTTCAAATGCTTCGTAACCTCCCTTAGTCCTAGCACAAATCGTCGTTTTGCTTTAGCCTGCAAACACAAGAAAACCCTTCTAAATGAGGTTATCTTAAAACCCTTTCCCACACATAACAAAACTACAGCAAACCACTTTGAAAACATCTTGACCAAAATATGTAAAATTTCTACGAAAGGAAGTATGATTATATTAACCCTTTCCCTCATATAGACGCAGCAGACGGTTTTCGAAAACATAGTGACAAAAGAAGAAATTGCTCAAAACGATTTTGCCACAATGTTTTCCACTTTTAGTCATAGATTATCCATTCAATTAAAGAGATTTTCCAGTTTTTGACAAAATATGTTCAAAGTCGTCTGCTGCAGAATTGTCGTATGAGGGTAGGGTTAATGAATTGAAAGAAAATTCTCATTTTGCAGAAAGCATCTGCATGTGGGAAAAGACATACCTACAACTTTGATGCTTACGTAACAGACAATGATGAGCAATTACTCCTTTTCTCAAAATGTGGCTACTCTTGAAAACATTAAGAATTTTGGTGCTAGTACTTTAAAAAGTATCTACATCTTACATCAAAATTAACATTTCACCGAACACTATAACAAGAGCGAGAGAATATGCTCAAAATTAGCTATTTTGTAACAATGTTTGGAACTTAATTCATTAATTGTACCGATTGAAATTGGGGGGGATAACAGATTAACCCTTTCCCACATACAAAAAATCTGCAGCAGACAATTCTAAGAACATATAGGCAAAAATATTGATTAATATTAAGGCCAAAGGAGAAATTGCTCATAATAAAGATTTCAAAAGTCTTCTACTAAAGGCGTCTTTACAGGTGGGAAATGGTTAATTGCACCAAATGTTTTCCAATTATTTTGAGCTCTTCCTCAGGTTATTCAACTCGTTTCCTTCATATCTCAAACGTGTTGTCAAGCAGCCAACTTGTATTAAACAACTACTTAAGGCTTAACCAAAACAAGTCTTTATTTGACTCGTATTAAAGCAGCCACCTGCATTCAGCAGCAACATTTTTACCCTCCCCTGATTGGCTACTTAACCCGTTACTTCACACAGACGACATTTAACACCTGCCGTAAAAACATGAATTTTGAAAATATTGCAATGAAACGTGAAATTGCTCGAGACGAGCAATTTCACCTTTCATTGCAATATTCTCACCTCTTTATCAATATAAATTTTTCAGTTTTCTAGAGTGTTGAAATTGTTCGTCAGATGATTGTAAAGCAGACGACCTTTGAAAATTTATGTGAAGTAATGGGTTAGGACAAGTTTGACTGTAATTCAATTTTTACATATCTGCTGCAGATTTGTTATGTGTAAAACAAACAAGAGGGCCAAGATGACCCTAAATCGATCACCTGATTGATAGTAAATTAGTAGAAATATCTGGGAAAAAGATCAAGGAGTGCAATTAGAACTTCAAGGAGTGAACACTTCTCAAGAAACAGCTTATAAGTAAAGGTCATTTATATCTTGAAATCTAACAAGAACTTCAATTAGAATTGAATTATTAAGTTTTTGTCATTTTGCACCTTTCTTGATCTGTTTTTAATATAAACCAATATGGCTTGAACAGTTATGGTGAGTGTAAGGAACGACAACTCTGCGAAGGAGATTGCCCTTGCATAATACTCTGCCAAGTGTTACCTCCCTTAGACCATAAATCTAATAACCATATGTCATTTGAAGCAAAAAGTTTAATTACTCCTTTTCTGATGCTGCTTGGTTGCTATGCCTTTCAACAAATCAATATGGCTTGACAAAGTATGTAGATGATCAATGAAAGAACATTTCTACAAAACTATCTTTAAATCAGACAAGCACTTTTATAAGGATGCTTTATTAAAGTATTGTCATTTTGCCCCTTTTTTGATGCCGCCTGACTGCCATGTTTTTAGACCAATCAGTATGGCTTGAACAATTTTTATAGAGGGTCACCCAAGGAACATTTCTACCAAATTATATTTGAATCTGACAGGCAGATTCGGAGGAGAAGATTTTTAAAGTTTGGACATTTTGTCCCCTTTCTGATGCCGCAGCAACCAAAGTTCTCAATGGAATTTAAATCTTTGAATAATTTTGAAAGAGGACCACCAAAGGAACATTCCTGTGATGTTTGGTGGAAATTGTTCTTGCGGTTCAGGAGGAGATGATGTTTAAAGCTAAAAGTTAACGACGGACGACAGACGACGGACAAAGAGTGATCAGAATAGCTCACCTTGAGCCTTTGGCTCTAGGTGATCTAACAAAGGGTTATTAATAAGAATAAGTAAATGTTACCTTTATCGGATCCTTATGATACTGCTTGTCCTGAAACCTGACTAGATCGGTAAGCAGCGCTATCACGCAGTTGTCGATCTCTTTGTCTAATACCTGGTTACAGTACCTACAACATACACAGTTAAATTAATCCCCGTCCCACATACAAACATACCATTGTGTCTTGTGTCTTAACCATTTCCTTCATATAGACGCTTTCTGACGCCTCTGCAGCAGACGGCTTTTTTGAAAACATAGTGACAAAAGAAGAAATTGCACAGAACGTGCAATTTCTCCTTTTGCCACAATGTTTTCCACTTTTTGTCATAGGTTATCCATTCAATTATGGAGATTTTCTATGTTTTGACAAAATACGTTCAAAGTCGTCTGCTGCAGAATTGTCGTATGAGGGAAAGGGTTAAATTCCCCCTTTCAGACATACAACAGATTTTGACAGAAAAGGGGCAATAATTCTGATATAAAAATATTTGGATTATCCCCCTTTTTGAACCAATCACACACATTGATATAAACATTTGTCTATAGTTTCAATGTAATCCTTTGAGTAGAAAAAAAGGTGCCTACCATGCTACGCAGGTGACACAAAAAGGGGCATTACTGAAAAATTATTAATGCTAGAGTTATGTGACTTGGTATAGACATGCGTATTGTTCCCAGGAACATGTGTACCAAGTTTCATTTTAAAATGTGAAACATTTTGAGTTTGAGGTAAGGCTAAAGTTTTGTGACAACGTCAACGGCATCACAATACTCGACTTTTTTTCATTGAAAAACACATCATCTAAAAAATATATGGAAACTCTCTATGGAATAAAGTTTAGGTGAAAACATTGTGGCAAACAGAGAAATTGCTCATCATGAAGAGTAGAGTGCCCATCATAGAGTAATACAGTCCAACCTGTGTTTAAAGACCACCCATGGGAAGAGATCAATATGGTCTTTGTTTAAAGGGTCATGAAGAATAGAGTGCAACATTCCAACCTGTGTTTAAAGAGCCACATTCCAACCTGTGTTTAAAGACCATCCATGGGAAGAGATCAATATGGTCTTTGTTTAAAGGGTCATGAAGAATAGAGTGCCACATTCCAACCTGTGTTTAAAGACCACCAATTGGAAGAGAACAACATTGTCTTTGTTCACAGGTTATCTTTAATTGCACGAAAAGTTTAGTGCCACTCGCTTAGTTATAATGTGATTTGTGATTTTACTGTATTTTATCATGTAGAAAAAGACCTGCATGCACGTTCATGCTAAGAATACAAATGGAAATTGTTTTACAGAGGTTTCTTGCAACCTTCTATGACTATTTGAAGAACAGAGTAAGATCAGACTGCACAGATGCACTGGCTGATCTGGATCTACACTGGTTGCAAATGTCTTCAGTTTGTTATTGCAGTGCACCATTCCATTATATTATAAATACCCAGTTCCAGATGAAAACATTTCAAACATTTATTTAAAATCTAAACCGTTTAAACTAGATCAGTGAGCTATGATATGACATGATAGTCTATCGCTTTATATTACAGTAGTCTTTGGTTACAGTACCAACAAAGATACACAGTCTGTAACCAATTATGAGCAATTTCTCCTTTTCCCACAAAGCTTTATGAACGTCTCCTGCTGCCAAAGAATCCATTGTCGATTGTATCTGATAAAATCATGTTAACCCATACGCAATTTATCCTTTTGACACAAAGATGATCAACTCTATTCAATTATTTTTTGCCTAAATGTTTTCAAAATTGCTATGGGTAAATTACTCAAGTTGAGCAAAACTTTTCCTTTTACTACAATGTTTTCAACTCTATCTTGATTTATATATAGGATCTGACATGAGTTGTCATTTCAAAAAAGTTTTATTAAACAAGTTCAAGAAATTTCTTGAACGAGTTTGATAAAAAACTTTATATGACATGACAACGAATGTCAGATTCTTTTTATCACATAACGAAACACAAAAAGAAAATCAGGTTTTCCAAACCTATTTTAGTTTCGTCGGTAAACTGTATAAAGATGCCGCCAATAATTATGCTGAGGTCATATTTAGCTTAGTTAAAGTGTTTATTAGACGTGATAATAAATAAACAGTTAAACTCATGAGATTTATGAGGCATTTTTCGACAAAATGTACTTAATGTTTACAATATTTCTAGATAAAATTTACTGGTTTTGTCACCAAAGTGACTTACGTTATGACGTCAAACCGCTGATGAGATGTCATTTTCGTAGTGATTAGGTCATGTTAAATTACACATGTTACATATAAAGAAATATGTAATGGGTATATTATATCAGATACAAGCATTGTCATGTGATAAAAAGATTTTCCATGTATTTGCCTCATGGGCGTCAAAGTAATCTGCAGCAGACGTGTTGTACTTTAAAAAAGGGTTAACCCTTTCCCTCATACGACAATTCTGCAGCAGGCGACTTTGAACATATTTTGTCAAAACATAGAAAATCTCTATAATTGAATGGATAACCTATGACGAAAAGTGGAAAACATTGTGGCAAAAGGAGAAATTGCTCGTTTTGAGCAATTTCTTCTTTCGTCACAATGTTTTCTAAAAGCCGTCTGCTGCAGAGGCGTCAGAAAGCGTCTGTATGAGGGAAAGGATTTAACAAAGACTTACTCTCTAAATCTCCGACTATGAATCTTCAATTTGACAAACTGCTGTGTGGATCCCGTGAGAGGACTGTTTACACCCGAGCTGATCGGACTGGCTCCCGGCGACATCGGGCTGATACAGCTGGGCGACGGCTGACTAATGGGTGATAACTCTGCACTGGCCGGCGTACCTAACCCCACCTCCATTGAGCCTTTTGAGCTGGATGCTGAAATAACATGAGGGTTTGAATACAATGGTTTTCAAAGTGCAAGTTATTTTTTTGTGTACCCACATCATAGGGTTTTGCTAGAGTTCAACACCATTTCATTCACCGTTTTTCAGTTATATAATGGCAACCAGTTCACCTAACATGTTTTTCCTGTTTTTCTCGCACCAGTATTGGGTACTGGAAACCTTCCCACATAGACTACTAAGCCCATTGGTGGTAGATGAATGAAGATGGTCACATTGACTTTTATCAATCATTGGAAAAAGTGTTTGGCTGAGCGGGGGTACAAACTCACGACCTCTGGATTTCCCTCGTTGTAACAGACTGAGCTATCATGGCTCAACATAAGTTTTGAAGTCTAGGGAGAATTGTTCAATAATAAATAATATGTATATAAGTATAAATTTCACTCTTGACAAAATTCCCCGATCCCAAAGGTTCAATGGTTGAAAAAAATAAACATATAAAACCATCACTGATTATTCGGTGTTTTAATGCTGGTTTCAACAATTTTCAGTTATATCCCTGCATTTCCAGGGTAAGTTACCAAAACTTTTGGTTGATTCATCCTAACACCAGCCAGCCAGTCAGTCAGTAATGCTAAACCCCGATGTTGAGCGCCAAGGAAGCAGCTGATACTGCTGTTTTTAAATTTATGGTATGACTGTCGGGGATCAAACCCGCGACCTCCAGCACCTGAGATGGACACTCTACGATTTCACCACCTAGGCGGTCAGGATCAGATCAGTATTGTAAAACTTGTAGATATAATCTCAGAACTAGGTCAAACCTTGGACTGTAAGACATTATATACTTACCATCCTGTGATAGGTCAGATTCCCCGCTTACGACACCAATACCAACGGGAGCACTATAAGTACATAAACAGATCATGCTATGAACATGTGACCTTCATAAGTACATAAACAGATCATGCTATGAACATGTGACCTTAATAAGTACATAAACAGACAGACACGTTTCCCCTCCCGTGGATTTTCTGTTTCAGGATTCATTAGTCATTACTCTATCCCACTGAGACAAAATATGTTGGCCCAGATTAGCTTGCACAGACTGCACTGGCTGATCTGGGTTGATACATTACACAGATACCAACCATAATGTTGGTTTTCTCGTGGAATGGCTCATATGACCTTCATTTCAAAGAGGTCTGTCTAGAGAAGGAGGGGTGGGTATACAGCTCTTTTCCCCACAATATCTCACTTTTTATCAATCCAAAGCCAATGATGTGTGTACTCTGTTTCAGAGTATACGGCAGACTACTTTTGAAAACATTGTGGCAAAAGAGAAATTGCTCAAAATGTTTTCAACTCCTTCCCATTATTTTAAATGCATAAATTACAGATATTGTTTTATAAGATAATTTCAAAATCAGCTGCTTAACCCTTGCCCTCATATGGCAATTCTGCAGCAGACGACTTTGAACGTATTTTGTCAAAACATAGAAAATCTCCATAATTGAATGGATAACCTATGACAAAAAGTGGAAAACATTGTGGCAAAAGGAGAAATTGCACAAAATTTTGCAATTTCTTCTTTTGTCACTATGTTTTCAAAACGCCGTCTGCTGCAGAGGCGTCAGAAAGCGTCTATATGAGGGAAAGGGTTAACATGTGACCTTCATAAGAACATAGGCAGAAAGCTGCCAGCTATATGTGACCTTCATTTCAAAGAGGTCTAGAGAAGGAGGTATACAGCTCTTTTCCCCACAATATCTCTCTTGTTATCAATCCAAAGCCAATGATGTGTGTACTCTGTTTCAAAGTATACGGCAGACAACTTTTGAAAACATTGTGGCAAGAGAGAAATTGCTCATAATGAGCTCATTCCTGTTTTGCCCAAATGTTTTCAACTCTTTCCAATTATTTTACTTGCATTAACAGATATTTTTTGCTAAGATAATTTCAAAGTCAGCTACATACGATTTGCTGTTTTGGGGTAACAGTTAAAAATTTCCCACTAGCGGATGGCTTTTGAAAACATGGCAAAATGAGAAAATGTTTCTCTCAATTATAGAGATATAATATGTTTATACTTAGTCATCTGCTGCAGATTTTTTGCATGTTGGAAAAGTGTAAAAAGCTGAAAAAAGATTTATTCTCATATTGAAACAAACAACAATTATTAATTAGTGCAGGTTAGTAAATATTATATCATTAGTACATGTTTAAATTAATGCAGACAGCTTTTTATTGATATGAATGGTTTATGTTTCATGACTTAAAAGACGTTTAATGAATGAAAGAATCACATAACTACTAGTACTGAAATACTAAAAAAAACAAATTTTTAACTGAAAATAAAATAATCATCTCACATTGCTAATCGAAACAGATAACACCTGCTAGCATGTGTATTTCTATGTCTCAAACTAAAGCTAACCAAAAAACAGCATGCTCCACTATTCCACCTCTAAACCAGAATTTCAAAGTCAAATAATAAAGGGCCATAATTTGCATTAAATTCAAAATAAATGTATGTAACAGGATTAGTTGCACATAGGTGTGATGGTTGGAAAGGGTTGTATAAAGTTTCAATGCAATAAATCTAGGAGTAACTGAGCTATGGTGTTATGCAGATGCTGATGTCAGGGTGAGTACCATGGCTCTCATATTCTTTGAATACTCAAGCTAAAAATTAGTACTAAAACATGACGAAGACATAAGTTTGCATACAATTAGTACTAAACATGGGAAAGGCAGAAGTTTGCATGAAATAAGTCCTTAAACATGTCAAAGACAGAAGTTCGCATACAACTAGTACTAAAACATGACAAAGACAGAAGTTTGCATACAATTAGTACTAAAACATGGCAAAGGCAGAAGTTTGCATGAAATAAGTACTTAAACATGTCAAAGACATAAGTTTGCATACAATTAGTACTTAAACATGTCAAAGACATAAGTTTGCATACAACTAGTACTAAAACATGACAAAGACAGAAGTTTGCATACAACTTGCACTTAAACATGACAAAGACAGAAGTTTGCATACAACTATTACTTAAACATGGCAAAGGCAGAAGTTGCATAACATAAGTAAAACGCAAAGCATAAACTGATTACTACATTACACAAATAGTGGCCACAATATAACATCTATTCATCTAATACTACAGAAATAACAAAGCTCTTTATGACATGCATACAGTTTTCATGTTATTAGATCCTTATTTGACCTCCAAAATGGCAGGCAAGGGAGGTAATTATTGCAGTTTTGGTAAATATATATTATATCATAAATGACGTCGCCGGGAGTGTAATAAAGCCATTGAATAAATTGCGTATTCAACTAGTGTAATAACAATGCTACGTAACGTGACGTCATAACATAACGTTTAGCGTTGTAAATACGTGCGCTTTATAGCGACGTTTATATGGATATAGCGCTGTAAATTATTAAATTACTATTTATGATATAAAAAGAGCATTACATTCGTGGTCATTCAATACGAAATTTATTGAACTTGTTTAATAAATTCCGTATTGAATGACCACTCATGTAATATCCTCTATTTATCAAATCCTAATAAATACTATAAATAAGTCTTCTTGATTATTTCTGTGACTAATCAAGAAAGAAATCAGATCAAGATCAATCTGTACAAATGTACAGGTAGATCCGAATCTACACTGTTCACAATTACATTAACCCTTTCGGACATATAACAAATCTGCAGCAGACTACTTTGAAAATAAATTATGGGACATACAATGTTTCTATATATAACAAGCACCGCGTACGGCACGACGCTCGACTGATAAGGAGAAAAAAAAAAAAAAACAAGATGTGTTTGTGAAACACTGATGCCCCCGAATGGCAACATCTAGGTCAAAGGTCAAGGTCGCCAGGTCAAAAATGTTGGTACTGACAGAAAGGTCATGTCACAAGGAATACACATGTGAAATATGGTAGCCGTACCTGTTATGGTTTAAAAGTAGTGGTTAAGGTTAAAGTTTTTTTCGAGAATGGCAACATCTAGGTCAAATGTCAAGGTCGCAAGGTGAACAATTTTGGTACTGACAGAAAGGTCCTGTCACAAGGTATACACATGTGAAATATGGTAGCCGTACCTGTTATGGTTCAAAAGTAGTGGTCAAGGTTAAAGTTTTTTTTCGAGAATGGCAACATCTAGGTCAAAGGTCAAGGTCGCAAGGTCAAAAATGTTGGTACTGACAGAAAGGTCATGTCACAACGAATACACATGTGAAATATGGTAGCCGTACCTGTTATGGTTCAAAAGTAATGGCCAAGGTTAAAGTTTTTTTCGAGAATGGCAACATCTTGGTCAAAGGTCAAGGTCGCAAGGTCAAAAAATGTTGTACTGACAGAAAGGTCATGTCACAAGGAATACACATGTGAAATATGGTAGCCGTACCTGTTATGGTTCAAAAGTAGTGGTCAAGGTTAAAGTTTTTTTCGTGCAGACAGACAGACAGACGTGCAGACAGACGTGCAGACAGACGTGCAGACAGGCCAAAAACTAGATGCCCACCGAATCGGTGATTCCGGGGGCATAAAAATGAGCTAAACAAAAAACCTTAACCGGACGACCACGCCGCCGCCGACGCCAGGGTCATGACAATAGCTCTCGTTTTTTTCAAAAGTCGAGCTAAAAATGAGATCATTGAATAAAGATGAGAATAAAAAATTGACAAAAGGAGAAAATGCTCATCATGATCAATATTCTTTTATCAAAATGTTTTCAAAAGTCCTCTGCTGCATAGGCAAAGGGATAAGGTTGGTTATTCCTGGAGAGGAGCTCATGTATGCCAAAACGCCAATTTTCTAAATAACATTCTTATTTTATTTTCCCACCTGCAGAAAATTTCTGACACAACTGCAGCAGATGACATTTAAAATTGCAAAACGAGAAATTGTTTCACTTCGTGAATAACCAATAAGAAAGAGCTGTCTGCTGCAGAGAGGCGTCAGATTGATTGATTGATTGATTGGGGTTTAACGCCGTTTTTAACAATTTCTCAGTCATATCACGGTGGCCAGTTCACCCACTCATGTGTTTCCTGGTTTTCACACACCAGTACTCCACACAACAATCTTCCCAAGCAACTGGCTGTTTTTGCACCTAGACTTAGCCCATTGGTGGAAGACGAATGACACATGTCAATGACTTTTGTCAAACGTCGGAAAGAAAGTTTGTCGAGCCGGGATTCAAACTCACTACCCCTGGATTGACAGCCCGCATCGTTACCAGAGAGGCGTCAGAAAGCGGCTGTATGTGGAAAAAGGTTAATGACACTCCAATTTGACATCTTTTAACCTTATCCTGCATATAGAAGCTTTCTGACACCTCTTCAGCAGACACCTTTTAAAATCATTGTGGCAACAGGAGAAATTGCGTATCATGAGCAACTTCTCCATTTGCCACATTGTTTTAAAATTGAATCAATAATTGTTCCTTTATCTATAGAGAGTTTCCATAATTTTTAATATGTTTTCAAAGTGACCTACTGCAGATTTGTTGTACGTGGGAAATGGTTAAAGTTATATTGGCATAAAACTAATAGAGCTACACTATCATGTTTTAGTCAAAACATGCTTTCAGGTCTGATTAACATGCAGACGGACAAATACCCTTGTAGGTAGATGCATAAACCCTTTCCCACATAAAACAAATCTGTAGCAGGCGACTTCATGAACACCTTTGTTAAAAAATATAGTTAAACTCTATAAAAGCAAGTTTAATCATTGAATAAGAGTAGAAAACATTGTGGCAAAATGAGTAATTGCTCATTATACAGAGGCGTATTAAAGTTTCTGTATGTTGATAAAGGGTCAACATTCCAAATCGCTTGAATGTCTTTTCAAACAGATTCTTTCCAGTGCGCACAACAATGACGTCAAATAAGAAGCATAGGACATGCAATACACACACTATTCTAAAGCTCTCTGACTAGTCCATATCTCAAGGCACTACTGAGATGGATTTGTAGATAGATGTGTAAATTAAAGCTGCCCAGTAAAAGATAACATGTGAAGCTAATGGTATATATCAGAGGACTAGATGAGGAATAAACTCGGTCTTTTCCCATAAAATCTCTCTTATCACTGAATCAAACCCTATGTTGTGGGTACTCAAAAGAATCATCTCAGTGAGACGATTATTTTAAGTACCCACAACATAAGGCTTTGAGTGTCAAATAAGAATTAACCCTTTCCCTCATATAGACGCTTTCTGACACCTCGGCAGCAGACGGCTTTTTGAAAACATTCTGGCAAAAGTAGAAATTGCTCAAAACAAGCAATTTCTCCTTTTGCCACAATGTTTGACACTTTTAGTCATAGGTTATCCATTCAATTAAAGAGATTTTCTAATTTTTGACAAAATATGTTCAAAGTCGTCTGCTGCAGAATTGTCGTATGTGGGAAAGGGTTAAAGAACATGCAAAGCACCCCTTTATCTAGGGCTCCATGTTTTACTCCAGATTCTTTTAAATGACAGAGCGAGGCTAACTATGGATCACTGCTTATCCATTGTTTTGGCAAGACAGATTTTTAGTGGAGACAATCCCAATAACAACCCATTGTTATTCTTGTATTTTCAATTTTTAATCATTAGGCACACATGATATGTCTGTAAATATGAAAAGATCAGTTTCAAATCACACCTCCTCATGTGTCATTGATTGATTGATTTGGGTTTAACCCTTTCCCTCATATAGACGCTTTCTGAGTCCTCTGCAGCAGACGGCTTTTTGAAAACAGTGACAAAAGAAGAAATTATTCAAAACGAGTAATTTCTCCTTTTGACACAATGTTTTCCACTTTTAGTCATAGGTTATCCTAACCATTCAATTATAGAGATTTTCTATTTTTTTACAAAATATGTTCAAAGTCGTCTGCTGCAGAATTGTCGTATGAAGGAAAGAGTTAAAATTAACACCATTTGTTCCCTGGCTTTCTCACAACAGTCTTACCAAGCAACTGTCTGCTTTACCACATAGACTGTTAGCCCATTGGTGGAAGGTAAATGACGCACTGATTTTTGTCAAACACACAGAAAAATGTTGGCCAAACTGGTGTTCAAACCCACAACCCCTCGATTGACAGCCCTCGTCACAACCGGGACTTTCCAAATATGTGTTAGCCTTGCTCTGTCATTTAAACAATCTGTATAAAAACCCAACCCTGTCATGTCAAATAATTTTGGAAATAAAAAAAAAGACCTCATCAAATGGAAGAAATTGCAAGAAGAAAGGGGGGACTGGTCAGACAACACCAAATTGATATAAAACCTGTACCTTATGGGGGAGTTAGGGAATGTTGTTATTGGTACATGTATTATATCAACCCTGCAATAAAAACAGAAACATTCCAAACAATATGCACATCTATGCCCAAAATGTTGTGATGATGGAAGCTCTCTGAAACAAGAGGCCCATGAGGGCCTATGCTCTACTGGTATGGTTCTTTGGTCATTTTCAATCCAGAGCATGTATGTATGGTGAAGATCGGATAGTAAATGGAGGCTCTTTTGTTTTCACAAGCTGTATTATAGTAATTTTTACAATTTCATGGGCCATAATCCAGTCTTGCATTGGCGGATCTGGCTGGTTTTCGAAAGGAACCAAGCTCTCATGGATATCTAACTACTGTATAAGTTTGGTTGAGATACAATCAAAAATAAAAAAAAATAAAAAAAAAGACCTCATCAAATGGAAGAAATTGCAAGAAGAAAGACTGGTCAGACAACACCAAATTGATATAAAACCTGTACCTTATGGGGGAGTTAGGAAATGTTGTTATTGGTACATGTATTATATCAACCCTGCAATAAAAACAGAAACATTCCAAACAATATGCACATCTATGCCCAAAATGTTGTGATGACAGAAGCTGTTCTGAAACAAGAGCGCCGGGGAGCGAATGCCAGTGCTCGTCTGTTTTTCTCTGTGTTGAAAAAGGGGTATTACTGAATAACTATTAAAGCCAGAGTTATTATGACTTGGTATAGACATGCCTATTGTTCCTAGGAACATGTGTACCAAGTTTCATTTGAAAATGTTGAATGTTTTTTAATTTATTAGGTAAGGTTAAGGTTTTGTGACGATGATGCAGACAATGTCAAGAGTATCACAATACTCTGACTTTTTATCTTCAAAAAACGGACAAGCTAAAAATGACTGATTTAGTTCTACATGTATGTTAGTGGGCCTAATAAACAATCCATTAAATACATCACAGAACCTATATTTAACATGCAAACTACATGCTCCATGCATTATGTTTTATGAGTAGGCTAATTTATAGTACTGGAGTACAGGCAAATAAACTGTAGGGCATTTTCCACCAGTGCACATTTAAATCTGTGCAGCGGAATATAAATCTGCTCTGCACATTCGCCAAAGACTGCAGAGGAATAGATAAGGAGGAGTAAGTTGGTCTTTTCCCAATAATATCTCTCTCATGACTCAACTAAACCCTATGTTGTCTTACTCAAAAGAACTGCCTCATTGAGTACCCACAACATAGGGTTTAAGGGTCAAATAATGATTTGGGGGATGATGAGAATACTCTTCTTATCTAGAGCAATGTCAAGGAGGATTCACAAAAATCTCACTACAGATCTATCACTACAATTGACACAAATACCGTAAGGTGCATCTTCAGGGAGAAAATTGTCTTTCTGAGATATTTTCAATATTCATTTTACATCGATTGTGAAACAAGCTTTCAACTTATATTAATCACGCTCAATGTCTGCTTCCTGGAGACTTAACCCTTTCCCTCATACGACAATTCTGCAGCAGACAACTTTGAACATATTTTGTCAAAATATAGAAAATCTCCATAATTGAATGGATAACCTATGACAAAAAGTGGGAAAACATTGTGGCAAAAGAAGAAATTGCACGTTTTGTGCAATTTCTTCTTTTGTCACTATGTTTTCAAAAAGCTGTCTGCTGCAGAGGCGTCAGAAAGCGTCTATATGAGGGAAAGGGTTAACCAGTACTTGCACTGATTTCGAGAAGGGAGAACCCCCTCATGCACTGATTTTCTCAAAGGCAGAACCCCCTCATGCCTGATTCTAACCCTATACCATTTTGTACAAGAGGCCGACACTCTACCACTGCACCACAGTCTTCCAATATTTTTAATTGGGCAGTGTCAATGCCCTGATACAGTCAACTTTATACACCTCTCCAGCAGAAAACCTTTAAAATCATTGCATGGAAAAAGAAATTGCTCAATATGAACAATTTCTCCTTTTCCCACAATGTTTCTATCTCTGTATAAGGACTACGCTACCAATTTTCAAATAACTTGACAGCTCTATCAAGGTTATGGATAGAATGATCAAAGTTGAAATTTGGTTATTTATTGTTGACCCTTTCCCTACTTGCAGAGGCATTTTGATGCATTTGAATCAGACGACATTTGAAACCATGAAGGCAAAAGGAGAAATTGCTCATTATGAACATTTTCTCCATTGGCCACCATGTTTACTCACAGTTTACAACATTAATCAATCATTCTACATTAATAGAAATTTTATAGTTTTACAGTTTTTGGCAAGATGTTTTATAAGTCGTCTGCACCAGATTTGTTGTATGTGGGAAAAGGTTTCAGAAGTCACCTGCATCAGCAAAAAGGTTATAGGTTAGTACGGCGATTTTATGATATTAGTGTTAAAATATAATCATAACAACTGCTTATTCTGAGCAATTTCTCCTTTTCCTAAAATGTCTTTAACCATTCTCCCACAAATAGAAAATCTGCAGCAGAAGAATGTGAAAAAAAAAAAATATGGAAAATTTCAATATATGAAATTATAATTACTAAAAAGAGTTAACCTTTTCCCTCATACGACAATTCCGCAGCAGACGACTTTGAACATATTTTCTCAAAACATAGAAAATCTCCATAATTGAATGGATAACCTATGACTAAAAGTGGAAAACATTGTGGCAAAAGGAGAAATTGCACGTTTTGTGCAATTTCTTCTTTTGTCACTATGTTTTCAAAAAGCTGTCTGCTGCAGAGGCGTCAGAAAGCGTCTATATGAGGGAAAGGGTTAAAACAACCATGGTGGCACAAGGAGAAGTGGCTCATGATGAGCAATTTCTTCCTTTCCTACAATGTATTCAAAGGTCGTCTGCTGCAGATGCGTCTGCAGCTGGGAAACGGTTAAATTCATCTAAAGTCATGTGCAGAAATAGGTTAATAGGTTAGGTTCTATTCTTTTCACAAAAATGAATTTCAAGGATTTATGTAGGATATTTCAAGGAACTCTCTTAGATTTTCAAGGATCAAATATTATGATTTCTGCTATCCAATCATGTTGGGCTGCATTGGTCGCTTCTCTTTGACAGACACATATAGCCAGAAACTTTAATATCTAAGGAAATTTCCTGGTTATCTAAACGTTCTTTTGAATTTCTAACACCTTAGAGCAAGGCAATTATATAGAAAGAATCTATAAATGAAAGTATTAATAGCACAGAGTAATAAAAAAAAAAGTTGTGACAAATCGAGAAATTGCTCATTATGAGTGGAAACTCTTTAACATGTTAGTTAGTAAGTGAATAAAGTCAAATAACGCGAAGGAGTCGTCTTACCCGGAGTTTGTATCGTCCTCATCGAGCATTCGTAACCGCTTCTTCTCCTCTCGTTCCTTGAGGATCACCTATGTAAAATTCGAATAAAGTTACACCTTTGTTTAAAGACCACCCATGGGAAGTGAACGAGCTGGTCTTTGTTCACAGGTGGTCTTTAATTGCAGGGTCATTAATACAGGAAATGGGTATTTGGGAAACTAAAAGTATGGTCACTATAGACAGGGAATTGCTGTAGCACAGGTTCGACTGTATGATATTGGTACATGTTTATGATATTGATAATGGTATTTTTACATGTATATGAGATATTGGTACATGTTTATGATATTGTTTACATGTTTCTGATATTGGTACATGTTTATGATATTGTTTACATGTTTCTGATATTGATCAAATGTTTATGATATTGTTACATGTTAATGATACTGTTACAATAATTGTTAAATGTTAATGATATTGTTACATGTGTATGATAGTGTTACATTATTATGATATTGTTACATGTTTATGATAGTATCACATGTTTATGATATTGTTACACATTTATGATAGTATCACATGTTTATGATATTGTTACATGTTTATGATATTTTCAACAAGTGCATTCCCAGGAAAACGTGTGCCACCTACAGGACAAGGACAAAAGAGTGACAAAGGGGAATAACTTCAAAAATTGTGGTTCTTGTGCACTGCACAAACTATCTTCATAAGATGTATGAAGTTGCTAGCCTGGTAAAAAGGTCTGACAAGAAAAAATGAAAAATTATTATAGGATTTGTTGGTTTGTTTCGTGTTTTACTACGCTTTAAAAAAAATCAGTTATATCAGTGTTTCCTGGCTATGTTACAAGTACTACTGGTGTATTTATCCCAACACCAGCAAGGCAGTCGTAATCCCAACAATCCTATAGCAGGCGACTTTGAAAACATCTCGGTATTATTGAAAAGAGTTGAAAACAGTGTGGCGAAAGCAGAAAGCAATTTGCTGCAGATGAGTCGAAATACATATGATGTGTGAATAGGGTTAATGTCCTTTTCAATATGATTTCAGTTACATCATGCAGAGCTCCAGATAAAGAGGGCTGTTCAGCTCTTTTCCCCACAATATCTCTCTAATTATTCAAATTATCCCTATGATGTGGGTACTCAAAAGAATCGTCTCACTGAGACGATTCTTTTGAGTACCCACAACATAGGGTTTAAGCGTTAAATAACGATTTGAGATCATGCAAAACGCAGCTTATCTAGAGCTCTGATAATGGTGGCCATAACACCAAACTATGCAATTACATATCTCTCTTGCCAAAGTACTTCACACAACATTTCACCCCGGGTATCTGACTACCTTGCCTCAGTCATTATAGACTCATCGCCCATTGGTGGAACATGATTGATGCTAGTCACAATGACCATTGTCAAATATTTGAAATTATGAATGGTCAAGACCAGATCTTTTAGCCCATGACCCTGAGTCCAATTTCACTAACATTACTTTGGCTAAGTAATACTTAAATACATTAAAGCATATTTTCATCATTTTTGTTTCCCTAATATTTTTTTAAAAACATGAATGGTTGAATGTACTTAAGTAAATGACTAAGTTGACATAAATAATTACCTTTCTGACTAACAAAATTTGTTAAGGAACTAAATATATAGGCATTTATATAAGAGAAACAAAAATGATGATAGCCTTTAACCCTTTCCATCATATAGACTCTTTCTGACGCGAAAGCAGCCGACGGCTTTTGAAAACATTGTAGCCCAAGGTGAAATTTCTCATGATAAGCAATTTCTCTTTTGACCACAATATTTTCACATTTATTTAACAATAAAGCTATCTTTTATTGACATTTTTCAGGTTTTTGTCACAATGTTTTCAAAGTCGTCTGCTGCAGAACGTAAGGTTGTGGAATTGTACTCTGGATTGATAAACCTTGTTGTTATCAGCTCAGTAACAGCTACTCGATGAAAATGAAACTGTATGTATTTACCTTTTTCAGAGGACTAGGTTTCTTTATCTTTGGTGTTTCTCGTTCTTTCCCTCTTTTCATAGGAGCAGATGCATCCAACATGTTTGACTGAAAAATATCATTGAACATATATTAACCCTTTCCCTCATACGACAATTATGCAGCAGACGACTTTGAACGTATTTTGTCAAAACATCTCCATAAATGAATGGATAACCTATGACAAAAAGTGGAAAACATTGTGGCAAAAGGAGTAATTGCACGTTTTGTGCAATTTATTTTTTTGTCATTATGTTTTCAAAAACCCGTCTGATGCAGAGGCGTCAGAAAGCGTCTATATGAGGAAAAGGGTTAAACTTTACCTATCTATAGCCAACTTAAAAGGACATTTATCGATGTTGTTATACATCACTTTACCCCCCCTTTCCCACATACAACAAATATCCAGCAGATGAAAATATATTGGCAGAAATATGAAAAAGACTCCACGAAGCCAGTGTCAGAGTGCAAACACTCATCCTTTTTTTTTTATAAGTTGAAAAAAGGGGAATTAATTAGAATTTGATAGGTGGTACCCTAAAGACTGCTGGTCATTCATCCCTTGTTGAATTGTTTTCCTGGAACTGCCCTAAAGGTTTTCGAGTCAAATACAGTTGATTCCAGAAGTCTAGATATTAAGGCGGAAAACACTGCTCTTTTCCAAACATTATCTCTCTTATTATCCAACCAAACCCTCTGATGTGTGAACTCGAGTGTTGGGCCATCGGTTCCATTTTTACAATCGATTATCGGTTACAATTGCTTTGCCTCATTCGATTAGACATCGATTATATAATCGGTTCATACAGTATTGTATTTAACAAGTCTCAATGTTTGCAATGCTTCTTATTTATGTTTGATAAAAAAAATTACCAGTTTAATGTCTTGTCTTTACTAGGTTGTATCATTTTATTGCCAAAAAATACTTTGTTTCGATCTCAAGTTGTTGTATTTACATGCTAGCCCACCAAATATGAGTTTTCAAACATGACTACTAGAGTAATCTCTTTGTGGAAGCGAATATTAATCAAGCATAAACGAAGCAAAAAAAGTGAACCGATTGATAATCGGTTGTGGTAAAATGCATTCGATTATCGCCAATGTGATGCATATCCGATCAACTTTCGATTATAATCAATCATCGGCCCAACACTAGTGAACTCAAAAGAATCGTCTCATCAAGACGATTCTTTTGAGTACCCACAACATAGGGTTAGCAGGTCAAATAAGGATTTTAGAACGAGCGAAACGCCCCTCATCTAGAGCTGTGCATTCGTTAAATGTGGGAACCTTAACCCTTTCCCTCATTCGACAATTCTGCAGCAGACGACTTTAAACATATTTTGTCAAAAAAAATGGAAAATCTCCATAATTGAATGGATAACCTATGACAAAAAGTGGAAAACATTGTGGCAAAAGGAGAAATTGCACGTTTTGTGCAATTTCTTCTTTTGTCACTATGTTTTCAAAAAGCCGTCTGCTGCAGAGGCGTCAGAAAGCGTCTATATGAGGGTAAGGGTTAAATGTGGGAAATTTAAATGAAACCATAAAAACTTACGGATCTAACTTCGTCTCTCCTGTTTATAACTGGTCTTAATTCTCTTTTAGGGGGTGGGGGCTGGTTTTTCTTCTCCTGTTAAAAAAGACATTTAAGAAATTGAATACAGTGAACTTGTTTGAAAATTACATGAAAAGCAATATGAACTAGAACTATCACTGAAAATGATAAATACCCCCTAAACAGTACCTTGACCTACACCATAACTTAATAAGTAAAAGGAACATAACTCTGTAAAATAACATGCAATTGTAACCCCTTTAGGATATGCACATCTCCTCTTGGTATAGAAGCTTCATGTAAAATTTTATAAAATATGGCTTCTGGCCGACCGACAGACCGACAGACAGACAGACAGACAGACAGACAGACAGCCCGACAAAGTGACTCCTATATACCCCCTCTTCTTCGAAGGGGGTATACTTATCTATTATCATTTTTCCAATTTTACAATACAAAACAGTTAAAACCCAGTCTAAATACATCAAGCCTGCAGTGTAGGTGTATGCAGCTCTTTTCCCCACAATATCTCTCTTATCATTCAACCAAAGCCTATGATTTGAGTACCCACAACATAGGGTTATAAGGTCAAATAAGAATTTTAGAACATGCAATACGCCCCTTATCTAGAGCTCTGTGTACATGTATAAATAAAGGTATTATTATTGATAAAGTTAAGACATCGTGACAAAAGGTCCAATTGCTCATAATGAGCAATTTTTACTCTTGTTATTTTTTTTAAAAACAGTCATCTGCTGCAGGAGTTATTAATCCTTTCCTTCATACGACAATTCTGCAGCAGAAGACTTTGAACAAATTTTGTCCAAAAATAGAAAATCTCTATAATTAAATGGATAACCTATGACTTAACCCTTTCCCTCATACGACAATTCTGCAGCAGACGACTTTGAACGTATTTTGTCAAAACAAAGGAAATCTCCATAATTGAATGGATAACCTATGATGAAAAGTGGAAAACATTGTGGCAAAAGGAGCAATTGCACGTTTCGTGCAATTTCTTCTTTTTTCACTATGTTTTGAAAAAAACATCTGCTACAGAGGCATCCGAAAGCATTTATATGAGGGAAAGGGTTAAAGTGGAAAACATTGTGGCCAAAGGAGAAATTGCTTGTTTTGAGCAATTTCTTCTTTTGTCACTATGTTACCAAATAGCCGCCTGCAGCAGAGGCGTCAGAAGGGCGTCACTAGGAGGGAAAGGGTTAAAACACGCCTGTATCTGGGAAAGTGAAAAACAGAATATTTTGTACAAACCTCCAAGGCATCAATAAGAGCACCGAGATCGTATGTGATAGGTTGTTTCGATTTTTTACCCCCGCCTCCCCCGGATCCGCCCAGACTGGGAGCCGGCTGGCTAGGTGAGGATTGTGTAGTTTTCAATATACCTGAAAGTAGTAACAACAGAAGTACAGATAAGGAGGGAATTACAGCTCTTTTTCCCAACAATATCTCTCTTATTATCCAATTGATTGATTGATTGGGGTTTAACGCCGTTTTTAACAATTTCTCAGTTATATCACGGCGGCCAGTTCACCTACTCATGCATTTCCTGGTTTTCTCACACCAGTACTCCACACAACAATCTTCCCTAGCGACCGGCTGCTTTTCCACATAGACTTAGCCCATTGGTGGAAGACGAATGACGCATGTCGCATTGACTTTTGTCAATCGTCGGAAAGAAAGTTGGCCGAGCCGGGATTCGAACTCACAACCCCTGGATTGACAGCCCGTGTCGCTAGCGACTGAGCTACCGGGGCTCGGCTCTTATTATCCAACAAAACCCTATCAAAGAAGTCTGCTGCAGAGTTGTTAAAAAGCGTCTCTTTCTTGAAAAGGGTTAAGCAATAAACCGCCATAGTGGTGTGGTGGTAGAGCATCCGCTTCGGGTGCGGGATGTCCTGGGTTTGATCTATGGCTGGGTCATACCAAGGACGTTAATAATGGTAGTAATGGCTTCCCTCCTTGGTGATCAGGGTTGCAGGTTGAGCATTACGACTGACTGGCTGGTCAATAGTCCTGATAACTTACCTAGGAAGCGCCGTGATATAACGTAAAACACATAACAATCAAGCAAAAACCCACTCCCATAGCTAACCATTACACCACCGGGACAGTGCTTCAATGTTGCCAAGCTGATAACAATACCTCTTAGATTTTGTTCAGAGAGATACCATGTTCTAAATAACTAACATCGATTGGATCAATCGCTCTTACACCACAAACTTTACAAATACATTCAAACTTGTCTTGGGCAGCCACCCAAGGGAGAGTCAAAATGTGGCTGCTGAACACAGGTGACTGTTAAATACAAGTCAAATGAAGAAGACAATGTTGTTTTTTTGTTAATCTTCAAGTGGCTGCTTAATACAAGTTGGCTGCATAACAGAGGTGACAGCTAAAACAAGTTTGACTGAATATACATACCACTATATTGTTTTGCACCAGGATTTGGTTGTCGTGACGCTGATAGGTTGTCTGGGGCAATGGTTCCCGGTAGTAACAAGGACACTTTCTTACCGGTGGACGAGGGCTGACTGCTCGGAGTGTTAGAGGGTGGAAGCTGAAACAAGAGTTATGCAACAGTTCACTTAAACCTTTCCCACGTATTTAAATAGACACTGGCCATTCTGGTAGGCAAATTTCTTAGATATGTTGAAAAGAAGAAGATCAAATAAAGCATCACAAAACAAGTACATGTATGTATAAATCAAGCAGCTGATAAAATCAAATAAAACAAAATTTCCCATATTTTTGTCCATGTGTTTATCACCTTTTTCCACTTAAAGACGCTTTCTGACACCTCTGCAGCAGACTACTTTTGAAATCATTATGACAAAAGGAGAAATTGCTCCTTTTGCCACAATGTTTTCAACTTTATTCAATAATTGTTCATTCATTTAAAGAGTTTCCATTTTTTGTTCCCCCGTAATGTCTTCAAAGTCGTGTCTGCTGCAGATTAGTTGCATGTGGGAAAGGGTTAAAAAGTTTCTTTGTGTGAAGACAAGCTGCACTACCTTCCATATACTCTGTACGGGCGAAGTCCTGACGGGCGATACAGACTTTCTGACAGGCGACGCCGACTTTTTCGCCGCTGATAGCGGGTGTTTCTGCTTCATCTTCAGCTCGAGCATATGCTGTTCCAGATTGATCTCGGCCATTTCGGCGTCGGCCGCCTTGTTTGCAGTTTCCCGACGTTTTCTTCTCTTTCTCGAGTTTCTCGTTTCCTTAGGTGAGGTACCTGACAAAAAATAAGTCCATTCCATTTAGCCAGGACTCATTGAAATGTGAAAACAAAAAACTATTGTTTTGTGGAATTCACATAAAAGGACCCATTGAAATGTGAAAACAAAAAACTATTGTTTTGTGGAATTCACATAAAATGACCCATTGAAATGTGAAAACAAAAAAATATTGTTTTGTGGATTTCACATAAAAGGACCCATTGAAATGTGAAAACAAAAAACTATTGTTTTGTGGAATTCACATAAAAGGACCCATAGAAACACTGATTTTAGTCACACATTTTCAATCTTTTCTCTCATACAGAAATTTGTTGACACAAAATGAGAAATTGTCACAAATTCTTAATAAGTAATATATCTCATTCACATTTATAAACCAAATAGATTTATATGAAAAACTATGCAAGATCAAAGTTTAAAGCTGGTCCAACACTTGGTGCCCATGCCGCCTATGCCATGGCTCATGCCATGTGTTTTAGACAGTTGGTTTGTTTTTGGTTTTACGTCACTTCCAACGGCTAAGGTCATATCATGCCTCACGGTAGACCGGAGAGATAATATTGGTCCCACACCTTATATTTACATCGAGATAAAAATATATACAGCGTGAAACCAATACCATCCCACCTACTCGCGCGAGAGTTGCATTGACTCCCAACTGTCCAGACCAATTTAACCCGCTCTTACATTTCAAGCAAGGATCAGACAGTGGCTGACAATATTAACAGGGACAGTTTTTGAAACAAACAACAACATTTTTAATCCCTCCCCCACCTTTAGACTTATTTTGAAGAATCTGCAGCAGACAACCTTTGAAAACATCAAGAAAAAAGAAACATTTTCTCCTTTTTCCACAATGTTTTTTTTCCAGTAATTATACCTATAATTATAGAGATTTTTCGATATTGTTGAGTAGACATTTTAAGTCATCTGCTGCAAATTTGCTGTATGTGGGAAAGGGGTTTATGATTGTAACATACCTAAAGAGTCTGACCCATGTTCTTCAGTTGATAGTACATTCTCCTGTACTGAGCTGGACACTGACCTGGAACTGGATCCCTAGTAATATAAAAGTGTTTTTTCTTTATTATTATTAGAACTAGAGAGGCCTTGAGTGACACTAGCGTAAGAGAACATCACAGGAAAAGAAGCTGAACTAGAGGAAGGCATTGTAACTGCAGTAATACGACTTAAAAGTTACCTGCCCCTACCATTAACTTTTTAAGTCAGACATTCACCAATAATAGCGATGCCCCTTAACCAATGGTACAGAAAGCAAAACATTGTAGAGATAACCTTTTTAACCTGGAACTGGATCCCTATTAATATAAAGTGTTTTTTTCGGGTGTGACTGTAGTGATATACTAGTCTAAGTTACCTGGCCCTACCATTACATAATAGGGTCAGACATTCACCAATAATGGCGATGCCCCTTAACCAATGGTATAGAAAACAAAACATTGTAGAGATAACCTTTTTTAACCTGGAACTGGATCCCTATTAATATAAAGTGGTTTTTTTCGGTGTGACTGCAGTGATATACTAGTCTAGAGTTACCAGCCCCTACCATTACTTTGTCGGGTCAGACAAACACCAATAATGGTGATGCCCCTTAACCAATGGTATAGAAAACAAAACATTGTAGAGATAACCTTTTTTTAATTTAACCTGGAACTGGTCCCTTTTAATATAAAGTGTTATTTCATTGTAACTGCAGTAATATATTAGTCTAGAGTAACCTGCCCCTACCATTACATAATAGGGTCAGGCATTCACCAATAAGGGCAACACCCTTTCCCTCATACAAAAATTCTGCACGACTTTGAACATATTTTGTCAAAAAAAAAAAAATCTCTGTAATTGATTGGATAACCTATGACTAAAAGTGGAAAACATTGTGGAAAAGGGAGAAATTGCTAGTTTTGAGCAATTTTCTCCTTTTGCCAAAGCATTTTCAACTTTTTTCAAATATTATGCTATTATTTATTGAGATTTTTTCCTTTTTTTCAAAGTTGTCTGCTGCAGATTTGCTGTATGTGGGAAAGGGTTAATGACCGGACTAGGGAACAAACCTCGCTCCCGAGGTGGACCACAACAACTGACACGGGGGAAAAAATCTGAAGAAATTAAGATAAACGTCTCTACATACAAATGATAAAGAGATGACAGAAAGGTTTTATTTATCTATGTGTTTGTTTATTTTATTCAGATTTAATGTCATCTTCAACATTTTTTCAGTTATATCACAGCTACAAAACACTAATCAATGATCACTGAGGGACAAACCAGTACAAGGCTTGAAAATGTGCCCTGCATACTATAAGGGCACTTCACCATGTCGCTGCAGACGGGGATATAAAAATGAGGACTACCAGTCAAAAATACCATCAGTCTAACTAACAACGTGGTCACGTTGAGCAGAGGTATCAGAAGTTTTCTATCATGATAACATATAAATTTCTTCTTTTGTCACTATGTTTTCAAAAAACTGTCCGCTGCAGAGGCGTCAGAAAGCGTCTATATGAGGGAAAGGGTTAAAAAGAGATTATCCTTATTTTGGTTGGTATGTTAACACAAAGTCGTCTGATGCAGATTTGTTGCATGTGGGAAAGGGTTAACATTTTCCATGACACAGATGATATACGTAGCAGTGAACTTTTGGAAACATTGAGATAAAAGAAGCAACTTCTTGATGAGCAATTACTTTTTTTATCCCAATGTTTCCAAAAGTTAATAAAAAAAATCGTTTTTTTCCCCAAAAAAATATTTTCAACTTTAAAACCATACAACCAATTTTCTAGCTTTAGCATTTTTATACTCACATTATTACGAAATACAATATTAACACTTACTGCTGTTTTAAGAATGTCACTGTAGGAAAAGGAGACCCCCTGTGAACTAGAATGATTATGGTCGCTGCCTGCGTTACCGCCGAGATCTGGAAACTCCTCTTCATCCTCGAAATGTAGTGTGACCTCATCATTAGCACCGGAGTTTGCATCGTCACTAACTGCTTCTACGTCTCCCGACTTCTTCTTCCGCCGTCTTCGTCGCCGCCGTTTCTTCTTCACGCTGGTCTCGTCTTGATTGTCGGTAGCAGGCGCCTCGTCGTTTTCAAAATTAAGATTTTGAACTGCTTCCCCTGTGACCGCTTTCTGACCTTCACTTGCACGGGGGTCATTATTATGACCTTGAACTCTCATGGTCGTATGTGACCTTGACATGGTATGAACACTATGTGAATCTTCCTGAATGTTTGATCCGCTGGCCTGTGAGTTATTATAGACAGTGCTTATAGCCCCTCTCTCTGGAACGATTTGTTTTACAATATTACTATAACTCATCACCCGCTCACCTTGGGTGTTATGACCTTGGGTGTTTATAGTGTGTGAGCCGTGAGCATTTTGACCCCACGTATACGCAGGGGTTGTTGACACTAAATCTGTCTGATTATTTAATACAACCATGCTACTTTCTACGCTCGTTGCTACTGATTGCGAACGTGATGTTGAGACATTGTTCACATTTCTGCCGTCTTGAGATAGGGAGCCCGCTTTCTCCAGGTCTTCCATTATCTGCGCGACATTAACATTACTAAATCCACTATTCATATTATTGCTCTTAGCAACAACTTTTCCACTACTACTATCACAGGTTTCTTTATCACTTTTAGTTACCACTGAAACAGGGCCCGACTTATTATTATTATTATTATTATGACTAGAGAGGCCTTGAGCGACACTAGCGTAAGAGAACATCACAGGGAAAGAAGCTGAACTAGATGAAGGCACTGAATTGCTATCGTTACTATTTTCCTTTTTATTGCCAGAATGATGATTACCCGTAACAATTTCCTTGTAACTAAGCGTGTACTGGTTGTTGCCATGGGTTACCTTGGCAACATTGTTTTTGTTACCGATGGGGACCCCGATAGTGGCAGGATTTGTCCCATTTGACACCTGGTTTTTCCGATGTAAAATACTTGAATGAGGATGCTTTCCTTCTCCGTCGGGGTTGTCGTCCGATCCTGAATGCATAGAAGACTGTTGATCCGTGTCTTTTCTATGTGTTTTATGTCTGGCCTTTGTTGAAGAAAATTTACGTGGTTTTTGAAATAGACTATTTGGTATATCTTCTAAAGTAGCATTGGCTAGGTTTTCAGGGAAATCTGAAAAATATAACCACACAAATCAAGAACTTTTCCCTGGTTTGAACAATTTGTGTCACATTTTTTTCCTGGATGGAATTAAGGGTATTGAGATTATATATCAGGTATTAAATGAAAGGGGATGGGTTTAATCTTTTTTATCTCAAAACAATGTTGTTACTCAATTACACTGACCTTTTCATATATTAACCTTTTCCCACATATAACAAATCTGCGGTCATATCACGGCGGCCAGTTCACCAACCCATGTGTTTGAATAGAGTTCATAAAGACCAATTTCTCCTTTTGCCTCAATATTGTCCCCAAGTCATCTGCTGCAGAGGCTTAAGAAAGTGTCAGTATGTGGGAAAGGGGTAAACTAATACAGAGATCACTACTGAAACCAAGATGTCAATCATTCAATGTTTAACCCTTTCCCTCATATAGACGCCTTCTGACGCCTCTGCAGCAGACGGCTTTTTGAAAACATAGTGACAAAAGAAGAAATTGCTCAAAACGAGCAATTTCTCCTTTTGTCACAATGTTTTCCACTTTTTGTCATAGGGTTATCCATTCAATTATAGAGATTTTCTATGTTTTGACAAAATAAGTTCAAAGTCGTCTGCTGCAGAATTGTCGTATGAGGAAAAGGGTTAAAGAGATTTTCTATTTTTTGACAAAATATGTTCAAATACGTCTGCTGCAGAATTGTCGTATGAGGGAAAGGGTTAATTAATAGTCCTTCCCCACATATAGACCCATTTTGAGGCCTCTGCAGCAGATGACAATTGAAAACGAAATGAGCGATTTTCAAAGTTGTCTGCTGCAGATTTGATGTATGTGGGAAAGGCTTTAAAGTCAACTTGTTAACAAGAATGTTCAACCCTTTCCCACATACACAAAATCTGCAGCAGAATCGAGGGCAAAATTAATCAAAAATCTCTATATATCGAGGGCTTGGCGTGAAATGGTTGTAACTAAAATTTGTATTTTTTTTACCAAGGTTTATCACCTCGCCATAAAGTCTTTAAAAGTGTAAAATCATTTTTCTTTGTAAACGATGGAAATTTAGGCGCCATTGCTCGTTCTGAGCAATGGCACCTAAATTTGCATTGTTTACAAAGGGGTCAAAATTGCCCCTAAACAAGGGTTTTCAAAATAAGTTTTTAGTTGTGGAATTGCTGATGACGATGAATTTTTACTTTTCCCACAATTCTTTTTCAAAAAATGTGTGCTGCATATGCATCAAAATGTGTCTGCAAATAGGAGGGGGGGGGGATAACCCTTTCCCTGATATATGACTAGGGTTTTAATGCACACATTCCTTTTTGAACCTTAATAATACAAACATGTATACTTCAAGTTTTATTGATGTAATCAATGTTGACGCTAAGAGTTTAGAACTAGAAACCATGCTTAGAACTTGAAACACACTTCATCTTCAAATAATTTATAACTGATTTACTGAAATAAACGCTTTTCCTTATTAGATCTTTAACTTGAGTATCCATTGACATTTTTTGTTACTGTTAGTGTACACGCGCTACCTTATATTGAACTACTATTTGTTTGATTTAACCCTTTCCCTCACATAGACGCTTTCTGACGCCTCTGCAGCAGACAGCTTTTTGAAAACATAGTGCCAAAAGAAGAAATTGCTCAAAACGAGCAATTTCTCCTTTCGCCACAATGTTTTCTACTTTAAAGCCGAAAGATCAAATTCCGAGTGTATTCTACAATCAATGGGTTGGCTTAATTTTGACAAAAGATGTCGTTACCATGCTGCGGTTCTCATTCATAAAACAATTAACAACATGACGCCGTCCTATATGAATGATGTAATAACAATATCTAAAAACCAATCGTATACTCTAAGATCTCAAACAAAAAATGATCTTACTCTACCCTATATACCTCGCACTAACTACGGCAAAAATACATTTACCTTCTATGGAATGCGTGTTTGGAATGAATTACCATTGGAAATTCGCAATATCAGCAACAATAAAACTTTCAAAAATAGAGTGAAATATCACTTACTACAAGAAAAATAAGACCCTATCCCAATAACAACTTAATTCAATAACATGTTGAATATCAATGTTTATATTTGCATAAAAGCAAACATAACAGTTCATTTGTGTCTGCCTACTGTTTTATCATTTCATGTTCTCATCTATCATTCACCATCTTAAGTACATTATATCATAGTATCATACTAACATTCACCTTATTCAAATTGAAATGTAGTTTCTATTTGAAGGCCACATGGCAGATAAGTCATATGCAATTCATTTGTTATATTACTTAATGTGCAACCTTCGTTAAATAAAGATTTTATTATTATTATTATTATTATTAAATCATAGGTTATCCATTCAATTATCATGATTTTCTATCTTTTGACTAAATATGTTCAAAGGCATCTGCTGCAGAATTTTGTCGTATGAGGGAAAAGGGTTAACTACTATTTTGTTTTATTTAAGGTATTTTTCAGTATCAGTCATTCTTAACCCTTTCCCACATTCAACAAATCTGCAGCAGATGACTATGAAAACATGTGGACAAAAATATAGAAAATACCTATAAATGAGGGTATATTTACTGAAAAAAGTTTTCAAAAGTCATCTGCTGCAGAGGCGTCAGAAAGTGTCTGCTTTTAAGTCTTTTCAGTACCTCGACATTTTCCACGACTTTCTTTTATTTTTTTCTAGATGTTTTCAAAGCCGTCTGCTGCAGATGTATGTGGGAAAGGGTCAAATGACAGATAAGAGAAATAAATAAGAGCCATTCACTCCTCCATATCTAGGCCTTTGTTCAAGGTTAACCCTTTCCCTCATATGACAATACTGAAGCAGACGACTTTGAACGTATTTTGTCAAAACATAGAAAATCTCCATAATAGAATGGATAACCTATGACAAAAAGTGGAAAACATTGTGGCGAAAGGAGAAATTGCACGTTATGTGCAATTTCTTCTTTTGTCACTATGTTTTCAAAAATCCGTCTGATGCAGAGGCGTCAGAAAGCGTCTATATATGAGGGAAAGGGTTAAGGTTAAATCTTTCTGACATACGACAAATCTGCAGCGGACGTCTTTGAAAAAATGTGAATAAACTCCATAAATTTTAATGAGAGTTTAAAGGCATACTAGTGCTTAAAAAGTTTAAAAACCAGGTAAAAAGAGGTTCTATATATATACATAGCAATTAAAAGCAAACTTGAAAACATACAAAAACATACAAACCGTAACAGCATTATTATTACTTTTTCTGTAATAGATGTATTTAACTACCACAAGGTAAACAAACTGTTGAATTGCTGCCAGCTTTTTAAGGTTTGTTTACAAAAAAAAAAATTGTATCATGTCACTCAGTAATCTATCATGTTAAAAATCGCATGCGGCATGCGGAGATAAAGAAGGGTGTTTTAATTGCCATGTATATATATAGAACCTCCATTTACCTATATGATGTATTGGTTTTTATACTTTAAAAGTGCGCTATAGTATGCCTTTAATCATCAAATAGTTGAAAACATTGTGGCAATTTTTCCTTTCGCCACAATGATTTCAAAAGTTGTAACGGTTAACCCTTTCCCTCATACAACAATTCTGCGGCAGACGACTTTGAACATATAATGTCAAAAAATAGAAAATCTCTATAATTCAATGGATGACCTATGACTAAAAGTTGAAAACATTGTGGCAAAAGGAGAAAATGCTCGTTTTGTGTTTTTGCTGGTCACTATGTTTTCACAAAGCCGTCTGCTGCAGAGCCGTCAGAAAGTGTCTATATGAGGGAAAGGGTTAAAATCAAGAGAAAAAAAAAACCTCCTCATAACTTACTAGGCAACAGCTGTCCTAATCCTTAAATTATTTCCCCCCCCCCCGGATAGAGATAACAATTGACACAAATGCAGCTTACCAGCAGGTATTTAGAAAACATTGAGGGGAAAAAAGGATAAACTGCTAAAAAGGAGCAATTTCTCCTTTTCCAATAATGTTTTCACCTCCCAATTAAATTCTACCTTCAGATTTAAAATTTACCAAAGCCAAGAACCTTTTTTCCTCTGATATCTACTGACATCTATTTTCAAAATCTACGACTTTCAACCCTTTACCAAATGCAACAAATCTGCAGCAGGTCACTTTGTAAACATATTGGCAAAAAACGTGAAAAAATCTCCATAAATAAGGGTTTAATTATTGAATAGAGTTGAAAACATCACGGCAAAAGGAGAAATTGCTCATCATGAGCAATTTCTCCTTTTCTCAATATCTTTTCAAATGTCGTCCTGCTACAGAGGCTTCTGAAAGCATCTATTATGTGGGAAGGGAATAAAGTATTTCTATCATATTAATTGATCAGAAAGCACATATTGGCAAAACACCTTTTTCTCCCAGTTCAAATAGAACTGTTTTCCCTCATACATGCATATTTTAATGCATATGTATTTAATGACATTTGAAACCTTTTTTTTGGCAACAGACGTTGCCTGATGCAGATATTTTTTGTTTACTCTTTCCCACATACTGACACTTTCTGTCACCTATGCAGCAGAAATGATGAGCATTTCACCTTTTGCCACAACATTTTTTAGTTTTTTGAGATTTGCCATAGTTTTGATAAGATGCTGTTAACCCTTTCCCTCTTACGACAAATCTGCAGCAGACGACTTTGAACATACTTTGTAACAAGAGGCCCAAGAGGGCCAGTATCGCTCCACGGCCATAAGGCAAAAATAAAATCTCCAAACAGCCCTGCCCCGTGGTGGCTATTTTTTTTACCAACCACCATGGCTTAAAGGAATCTTGTAGAGTGTCACCAAAGGAATGTTTCTGCAAAATTATTTGAAAATATGCCTGACACTTTCGGAGGAGAAGATTTTTTAAGTTTTCACTATGGTCATATTTATATAAGTCAAAATAGCCCCGCCCTCTGGCGGCCATGTTTTTCGACCAATCAACATGGCTTGAAGGAATCTGATAGAGGGTCACCCAATGAACATTTCTACAAAATTATTTGAAAATCGGCTGAACACTTTCGGAGAAGAAGATGTTTTAAGTTTTCACTATAGCTATATAACGCAAAAAAGCCCCGCCCCCTGGCGGCCATGTTTTTCGCCCAATCAACATTTCTTGAAGGAATCTAATTAAGGTTCACACAAGGAACATTTCTATAAAATTATTTGAAAATCGGCCTGACACTTTTGGAGGAGAAGATTTTTTAAGTTTGCTCTTTAGCCATATAGGCAAAATAGCCCCGCCCTGTGACGGCCATGTTTTTTTACCAATCAACATGGCTTGAAGGAATCTGATAGAGGGTCACCCACGGAACATTTCTACATAATTATTTGAAAATCTGCTGAACACTTTTTGAGAAGAAGATTATTTAAGTTTTCACTATAGCTATATAAGGCAAAAAAGCCCCGCCCCCTGGCGGCCATGATTTTCGCCCAATCAAAATTTCTTGAAGGAATCTAATAAAGGGTCACCCAAGGAACATTTCTACAAAATTATTTGAAAATCGGCCTGACACTTTCGGAGAAGAAGATTTTTTAAGTTCTCACTATTTTTTTCTTTCGGTTGCCATGGAAACCAGAATTTTGAATGGATCAAAAAAAATTGAAGGAATTTAGTAGAGGACATTGAGAGGATGCTTCCCATGAAGTTTCAACCAAATTGGCCAAGTGGTTAGGGAGAAGAAGTCGTTTAAAGGAAAAAGTTAACGCACGCACGCACGCACGCACGACGGACAATTCGCCATGACATAAGCTCGACTGGCTTTCAGCCAGTGGAGCTAAAAATTGGAAAATCTCTATAATTGAATGGGTAACCTATGACAAAAAGTTGAAAACATTGTGGCAAAAGGAGAAATTGCTTGTTTTGAGCAATATCTTCTTTTGTCACTATGTTTTCAAAAAGCTGTCTGCTGCAGAGGCGTCAGAAAGTGTCTATATGAGGGAAAGGGTTAAAGTAGTCTGCTGCAGATTTGGTGCATGTGGGAATGGGTTAACGCTTTCCCCTACAACTTTGAAAAGACTAGGAAAAAATTATCGGAAATCTTTTTGAATGAATGTCGATTTTTTTAGAATAGAGTAGTTTTAATCCATTTTGAGAAAAGCGAAATCACTCATCAGTTTTATTATCAATTTCTTCTATTACCTGTGAGGTTTTTAAAGTATGTCCGCTGCAGATAATTATGTCTTAACCCTTTCCCACATACATCGAACTTCAGCATACGACTTTGAAAACATGGTGACAAAAACCCGAAAAATCTCCATAAAAGATAGCTTAATTGTTAAATAAAGTTGAAAACATTGTGGCCAAGGGAGAAATTGCTCATCATGAGCAATTTTACATTTGGTCACAATGTTTTCAAAAGTCGTCTGCTGCTATTGCGTCAAAATGCGTCTGCGTGTGGGAAAGGGTTAATGCATCTGCAAGAGGTTAAAAGAGAAATCTAAGAGCAGTTTTTACCTGTCTGTGTTTTCACATTTGTTTTCGTTTTGACCGGGGTGGTTCTGTCAGGTTTGTTGGTCGGTACAGTTTTATGAGTAGACGATGGTTTCCCCTTTATCAGAGGGGATTCATCTCCCGGAACCTGGAATAAAACACGTTAAAGCTGTGATAGGCTGTATCAGTGTGTGTATACCACGTGACTTTGATGTCACAAATGCTACGGTGGACAGAAATATTTTACTTCGGTTTAGAAGTAAAAACAAAGGTAACTTTTTTATTTCTTCATCATTTGTAATGAAACATGGCGCAGTCTACGCCGATTACAGAGACCTATCTCCGGTTTTTCAACGGAGATTGATTAGTGGTTTAGTTTTTTCAAACACTTCGATGGACCTTTTCTCAACATTTATATATATCGCCGATAGCCGGTGCATTATCAAAAATGAATTTTGAGAACAGGTTCGTCGAGGTGTTTGAAAAAACTAGACCACCAATCAAACTCCTGTAAAGAAGCGGAGATAGGACATTGTAAGCGGCGTATACTGCGCTATGTTTCATTAAAAAGGGTGAAGAAATAAAGAAGTTACCATTGCTTTTACATTCTTATCAAGAGCAATTATTGCTGTCTGTCCATGCAGCGCTCACGTTAATGGACGTATCGGGCTTTTTTACGCCCGAAAATCGATCGCGTACGCCCAAAATTGACAAGGGAGACGTCCAAGTACGTCCAGGAATTAAGGGTATACGGTGACAATCAAAACACAGCACGTATATATATGTCCACTAGAAATTGTGTGTAATTATCTAAAGACACTGTGTATTGTGTTTTATGAAGTGTCAATTATGGACAGTGGGAGTTATCAATTGGTAGATTTAAGCCAATCACGATCGAGAATGCGTACCCCACCCACCCCCAGATTTGATAACGACTTCACACCAATCAATTCTATTTTTCATTATAAACAGCGTAGGGGTAATTAATTTCAATAACCCATGTAAAAACATACTAGGATATGATAAAAGAATGTCCCTATAATAATTTAACTGTTAGATTATTATTTTGTTTGCCTGAATCCATAGGAAACACTTTTTAATTGCCGATTTTTTAAAAACAAAGTTGACATGAAAATCTATCAAAATCACAGCCAGCTGTCAAAGAGGACTTGCCTATGAAATAAATTGCATATAAGCCCATTTTAGTTCATTATTTTTTTAAAATATAAAAGAAACTGAAGTCTGGAGGTGAAAATACATATTGTAATTTTTAATGGGTTTTCGTGCATTTTCTGCATTTTGGAAATCGGAAATGTCATTCAAGAAAGTATTACTCACACTCATTCTTATTTGTTTTAAAGTTGACTATTATGAAAGTTTAGTGCCCTTAATGTGTGTTTGTAATATGTCTCACTGCAGAATACTTTATTTACTGGTGTTTAAAATAAAATTAATAACTCATTAACAGAAATCATTCCTTTTGCCATACTGAATGTGATTTAAGAACATAATTCATGTTTAATGTGAATGTAATGAATCATGGCCATGCCAATCTTTTGATGAATTTTATGCTGGATAGCTTTTGACACATGATCAGAAAAAAGCATTCTATATCACATAAAAACCTACTGGTTTAAAAGTGTTATGGTAGAACCAACAATAACATTGTTGACAAAGGAGCAATATCCACTTTCTGTATTAATTAGCTTCTTTTCCAATAATGTTTTTTAAAATAAAACAAAGGGAAACATAATAGAATGTGCAAGATGCGAAAAAAGCCAGCGTGCCACCTGGGACTTCCAAGAAGTATGAGCAGGACTTCCAAAATTGAGACCCAGGAAGTTGGGTGCAAAGCACTGTCCATGCAAATAAGACGTCAAAAGTCACGTGGTATACACACACTGTGTATAGGGGCAGAGAAAGAGTATTGATTGACTGGGGTTTAACCCTTTCCCTCATAAGACAATTCTGCAGCAGACGACTTTGAACATATTTTGTCAAAAAATAGAAAATCTCTATAATAGAATGGATAACCTATGACTAAAAGTGGAAAACATTGTGGCAAAAGGAGAAATTGCTCGTTTTGAGCAATTTCTTCTTTTGTCCCAATGTTTTCAAAATGCCGTCTGCTACAGAGGCGTCAGAAAGCGTCTATGTGTTTCTTGGCTTTCCCACACCAGTACGTCATACAACATTCTTCCCAAGCAACTGGCTACTTTTCCATATAGACTGATAGCCCATTGGTGGAAGACGAATAACGCTTGTCACAATGACTTTTGTCAAGCGTAAGAAAGAATGTTGGCCGAGCTGGCATTCGGACTCACAGCCCGCTAGCGGTTTGAACTAAAATGTAGACATACATTCCATTGATCTTTAGGTCCGTATCCATTCAATTTGGTGGCGTCTCCTGCATTAGTCGTGTAAGTATCCGGGTGCGTCCGTCGTGGATTCGTCACTGGTTTGGAATCCGGGACGGGCGGTACCTGATAATGTAACAAAGCCTTGGTTTTTACCCTTTCCCTCAAATGGATGCTTTCTGACAATGTAACAGAGCTTTGGTTTTACCCATTCCCTCATATGGACGCTTTCTGATGTCTCTGCAGCGGACAGCTTTTTGAAAACATGGCTACAAAAGAAGAAATTGCTCAAAACAAGAAATTTCTCCTTTTGTCACCATGTTTTCAACTCAATTCAATTATTGGACTTTCTATTAAAGGTAGTTCCCAATTTTTTTCGGGTATGCTTTCATAGGCGTCTGCTGCAGATTTGTTGTATGTGGGAAAGGGTTAAACATTTTCCTAAATGTCGCCGCATTTTGATGCCTCTTGATCACTTGACTTTTGAAAACATTGTTGAGCAATATCTCTTTTTATCACAATGTTTTCAAGGAATTTCAATAATCAAACTTTTCCTTATAAATAGAGATTTTCCATAAATTTGACAAGATGTTTTCAAATTTTATGGTCTGCTGCCGGTTTTTTTTTATGTGGGGAAAGATTATTAACTTCTATATATTACATCTAGTGATTTACGGTGAAGATAAATAGAAATATCCGGGGACAAGTAAAGTCTGTCATAATTTCATAGTGAGAAATAATTTTCATGGGATTCTGTCAGTCACAGGGAAGAAATGATATGATGCAACGTAATTTATGTCACAAATTAATTCATGAAACATTTTCGTGTCACGAAAAATGCTCTAAACACAGCTACTACAATCCAAAATTGAGAATATCATGCTTGCTACAAGAAATGGGACAGTTTTTTATTGATCATTTATGTACTATATGATTTATTTACCGATGAAACTTAACACGAGAATTCTAATGCCTCATGATTTTACCTGCCAATAAGTTGAACAAGAGGGCCATGATGGCCCTTGAATCGCTCACCTGATTTTTTATTTTTTTTTCACTTTAGCTATATAAGCCCCGCCCCCTGGCAGCCATAGTTTCCGACCAATCAACTTGGCTTGAAGGAATCTGATAGAGGGTCACCCTAGGAACATTTCTACAAAATTATTTGAAAATCGGCCAGATACTTTTGGAGGAGAAATTTTTTAAGTTTTCACTATAGCCATATAATGCAAAATAGCCCTGCCCACTGGCGGCCATGTTTTTTGACCAATCAACATGGCTTGAAGGAATCTGAAAGTGGGTCTTCCAAGGAACATTTCTACAAAATTAGTTGAAAATCGGGCTGACACTTTTGGAGGAGAAGATTTTTTAAGTTTGCACTATAGCCATATAAGGCAAAATAGCCCCGCCCCCCTGGCGGCCGTGTTTTTCGACCAATCAACATGGCTTGAAGGAATCTGGTAGAGGGTCATCCAAGGAACATTTCTACAAAATTATTTGAAAATCTGCTAAGCAGTTTGGGAGATGAAGAATTTTGAATTTTTTTTCGTTTCGTTGCCATGGAAACCAGAATTCTGCATGGATCCCAAAAATTTGAAGGAATTCTGGTGAGGTCATTGAGAGGATGCTTTCTGTGAAGTTTCATCCCAATTGACCTACTGGTTACTGAGGAGAAGATGTTGAAGATATTTTAAGTTTTCACTTTGGCCATATAAGGCAAAATAGCCCCCGCCCCCTGGTGGCCATGTTTTTCGACTAATCAACATTGCTTGAAGGAATCTGATAGAGGGTCACCCAAGGAACATTTCTACAAAATTATTTGAAAATCGGCCTGACACTTATGGAGTTTTCACTATAGCCATAAAAGGCAAAATAGCCCCGCCCCCTGGCGGCCATGTTTTTTGACCAATCAACATGGCTTGAAGGAATCTGATAGATGATCACCCAAGGAACATTTCTACAAAATTATTTGAAAATCGGCCTGACACTTCTGGTGGAGAAGATTTTTTAATTTGCACTATAGCCATATAAGGCAAAATAGCCCACCCCCCCTGGCGGCCATGTTTTTCGACCAATCCACATGGCTTGAAGGAATCTGATAGAGGGTCACCCAAGGTACATTTCTACAAAATTATTTGAAAATCGGCCTTACACTTTCGGAGGAGAAGATTTTTTAAATTTTCACTATAGCCATATAAGGCAAAATAGCCCCGCCCCCCCTGGCAGCCATGTTTTTCGACCAATCAATACGGCTTGAAGGAATCTGATAGAGGATCATCCAAGGAACATTTCTACAAAATTATTTGAAAATCTGCCAACCAGTTTGGGAGAAGAAGAATTTTGAAGTCTTTTTCGTTTCGTTGCCATGGAAACCAGAATTCTGCATGGATTCCAAAAATTTGAAGGAAATCTGGTGAGGTCATTGAGAGGATGCTTTCTGTGAAGTTTCATCCGAATTGACCCACTGGTTACTGAGGAGAAGAAGTTGACGCACGACGGACGACGCACGACGGACGCCGAACAAAAGGCGATCACAATAACTCACCTTGAGCAAAGCTCAGGTGAGCTAATAAAAAACAAATTGAGGGCTTGGCGTGAAACAGTTTTAGCTAAAAACTATTTTGAAAACCCCGGGTTAGGGCAATTTTGACCCCTTTATAAACAATGCAAATTTAGGTGCCATTGCTCAGAACGAATCCAACAGAGGTATGTGACTTGGTATAGACATGCATATCATTCCTAGGAACATGTGTACCAAGTTTCATTAGAAAATGTTGAATGGTTTTTGAGTTATGAAGTAAAGGTTAAAGTTTTTCTTGTGACAATGCAGACCACAATGACGTTTTTTCTGCGAAAAACAGACAAGCTAAAAATTGTTCGGCAATGTGCGTATATAAGTAATTTCTACAATAACCAGAATGCTTTCATTGAGAGATATTTTCAATGCAGTCTGGTGCATCTGCCTGTAAGAAAGGTTGTTATCAATAAAATGTACTTACATGCTGTAAGTTAGGTCTAACGAACCCGTTTTGGTACGTCCCTCCATCAAACGGCATACCATTTGGTACATTTGAAAATGGCTGATATATATCTGTTAGTGGAGGCCGGTTCCAGCCCTGCATATGGCCTTTACCAGGATGGGGGAACCGATTTCTTGTTAAACCTGTAAACATATATATAATTAAACCAGGCAAAAATGAAAAATTGTTATTACATAAACATGTATTAATGTTTTATCTTGACCCTTTCCAACATACAGACACTTTCTGATGCCTCTGCAGCAGACAACTTTTGAAAACATAGTGACAAAAGTAGAAATTGCTCATTATGAGCATTTTTTCCAACTGTAACAATGTTTGCAACTTTATTCAATAACTGTTCCTTCATTCTTCGACAGATTTCATATATACATTGTATGTATGTTTAACTCACTGTTTTCAAACTTGTCTGCTGTAGATCTTTTGTTTGTGGGAACGGGTAAAATTAACCCATTCTCTGATATTAAATGAGCCAATACTTTCATGTATAGAGATTTTCTATATGTTTGCTCGAGTAATAATATAGAGGATAATTGTTTGTTTCAGTGTATTATCGAAATTTCTTTCATCGAGTGAAAAGCAAAGGTGATATTTTCAAGAGTGGCGTAGCCACGAGTGAAAATATAACCCTTTGCTTTTCACTCGATGAAAGAAATTTCGATAATACACTGAAACAAATAATTATTCTATTTATTTTATGCTTCAAATAAAGATTTTTGAAAGTACGGAGGTGTAAAAAGTTGATGACTTGGTAATGCATTCCCCGTTGAGAGCCCCAAACCGATTTACACTAGGTAGCGAAGTAATCTCCAGGTGCAGAATTAAAAACAATGCGGCGGCCATTGAAATTGTTAAGCAGGTCTCGCTAAAAAAAAAAAGTGTCTATTTTAACCATTTCTTTTAAATGTAAAGGATATTAATTATTTCAATTGTCAAAAATAATCACGGAGATTTCTTGGATGGAAGTCTTTTGCGAAGGAAATTATGTTTTATATCGCTTATCGGCGAAGAAAAAAACCCAAGTCAAAACGGGTCGACTCGATCGACCAAGATGGCTAGATCTTTATTGATAATGAAAACAAGCGACGTTCATTATTCATATATCATAGGAATATGCCTACTCTAAAGCTCTATTCTTACGATCACGATACATCTGATTTATTCGATGCCTGTTACTCGTTATATTTCGCATATATGTTTATACTATGCCTGCAAACATATAAACGCAAATAGGACGATGTGTAAATATGAAAATTAAGCTTCATTCCCGTGTTCCTCCCGTGTAAACCTTATTGAAACACTCCTCATTATAGCCATCTAAGTACAACTATCCACGATAGTAATTAATATCAAAACCATTCGAGCTACGGAACTATATTGCATACACTATCTAAGCAACAATTGATCTACAGTAAGGTACAGGTTCTTGCATACATGTAGAAGAATATGTCAATGCGTGTATTCATTGAATGACGTCACTGGTAAAGGGAAGTAAAGCTTGCCAATCTACGTACTTTCAATCATATCTTGTTTCCCTTGTTGTATTATGTGTAACTCTTTTAGATATGACATACTTATTCTAATACCAGTGACACAATACGATTTTAAAATCACTACCACCCGGAACGTAGATAAGATATCTTATATACGTTCCTGCTACAACTATCCTTTACATATAAACAGTGACTTAAGTTGTGTTGATTCACGTCATTAAATGTAGGCCTTATGGGGCATATTCAATGTGTTATCACATATTTAGATGCACAGACCATCTTTATTGTGTCGACAAATTAATTTCCACTCGTTTTGAGACTCATTTTTATCATAAATTCTGTCAACAACATGGAGAAAAAATGTTGTTCCGTCAATTAAAAAGTCATAATCTCACTGGTTTCACAAGTGAAATTATTGGATTATTATTTTATGAGAAATTTCTATAATTCATCAGTGGGCATGAAAGAAAATATAAGTAAACTCCATAATTAAACAAATATAAATCATGAAAGAAAGTAGTTCCGGCAAAAAATGGTAATTTCACTGCTTGAAAAGTGGTAATTTCACTGTTTGAAAATGGTAATTTCACTGTTTGTAAAAGTGGATTACCAGTTTCTATTTCACTGAGATATCTTTATAATCCATCGATAGGCATTAAATAAACTAATTTCTCTGTTTGTGATAATGTTTTCAACTCTTTTCAATACTTTCATGTATAGAGGTTTTCCATAATTTTAGCATAGTGCATTCGGCACTATATTTATATAGAACCCCACCCACAACAACTGACCACTGATTTTGCGACATGTTTTTTTTTCATTTTCTCAAAAAAAGATATTGGATATTGTGTTCGCTAAGATTTATTTTGACATACGCTTTTGTGTGTTTAAAATGTGTTTTTAATGAATTTTGAATTATAATTCGATTAAAAATAGAGAATTCTCATTTAATAACAACAAAAACCCGTCAACAAGAAATGGCAAACCACACGGAAATTTAAATCATTGAATCTCCGGCCCAATTTTTTTTTATATACGTCGAATGTATGTAAACATTTCGGATTTCCGAAAGGATTCAAGGTAGACATTCCATCTCACACTATGACATCAGGTAAAACTTGTTAAACGCTACATTAAATTCACAATTTCTTTCCCCTGCTTATGCCTATTATAAAATCAAAGTACTGAAAATATTAAGTTGATATTTTCTGATTTAATTTGTATTTACATGTTGTTAAATGCATGACAATATTCGTGAATAAATATTCGTATTCGTTACCCTGTATTCGTGATACATATCATATTCGCCACCTAGTGTATTCGTTACAGCCCTACTACTGCTGCAGTTTCTTTCTTAGTGGGCAGGGTTTTCAAAATGTTGTAATGTTGTAACATATCAAATGATAAAAGTAACCCATCAGGCTTGGTGTCCGTGCCTCTTGTGGGTCAAGGGCAAAGCCCTGGTAGGGGCCCCAGCGGTGCAAAACTAACGGACCAAAGAGCGATTTTAACTGATCATTTTGATTGCCAATCGGTTACTTTTGACAACCCTGAGTGGGCAAGGGAAAAACTACTTACCAGCTTGTGTGGGAGAAAATTGCTGAGGGACAAACATCTGCGGGTTGTTATTGTTGTATTTGCCACGCCCTCTTGGTCGCAGTCCATATCTGAAGAGTAAGGCAACAGTGAACAATATAGGATTACAAAACAAGCAGGACATTTTTATCTGAAAATTCATTTTAAGAATAAATTGAGGCATTTTACCTTCTTTATCTATGTAAAAAATCGCCCCTTCCATACAAATGTAGGGGGTAATATTGAACAGTGAGTGAGAATTAGATGAATAGCACAAACCCCCCTCCTAGATTCGACACTGAGGCAACATATTATACATCTTGGGTAGACATTATCCAAAGTTTTTCAATTAAATATAGTTGTTTCCCAAAGAAACAACAAATCTGCAGCAGATGACTTCCAAAACATTGTGGTAAAATGACAAATTCTCCTTTTGCCATAATGTTTTCAAAAGACGTCTGGTGCAGAGGCATCAGAAAGCGTCTGTATGTGGGAAAGGGATAACTAGTTCTATCAGTATCATTCATCCTCACAATGATGCAGGAGCACTTCCATTTTAAAAGTCTTTGGTATGAGAGGGATTAAACACTTGTCTCCTGCTCCCAAAGTGGATACTCTAACCACTGTGTATCTAAGGATCAGCCCACATTTTCCAACAGTCTGATCACAGAGTTGTAACTATATAATTGGGTAATGCATATAGAAAAAATGCATCACGAAATGTCACATAAATATCATCATCACCAATGTCAAGAATACATATTCATGTTTCCCACAAGTAGATGCATTTTGACGCCTCTGCAGCAGAGGACTTTTGAAAACATTGTGTCAAATTTCCCCTATTGATGTTTTCAACTCTATTTTTATAATTATACTTTCATTTATAAATAGAGAATTACAATATTTGAGTGCAGATATTTTCAAAATCATCTGCTGCAGACTTATTGTAAGTAAGTTGGAAAAGGAAACCCTATATACCTGTTTTCCCCGGAGGGTACAAAAGGATAGCAGGTTGTCATGTAACTGGGGAGGCTGCCCACCGGATGCTGTCCCCTTATTTTACCCTCTTCACCGGGATACTGAAACCCGTCGTAGAACCCAAACTGCCCGCCCTCCTGTCCGGGACCGAGCCCATTGTCGCCACCGTCCAAACTGCTGGTTAACTGGCGCGGCACAAACTCTTTAGCTTCTGGAGACAGAATGTTTCCAGCAGAGTCCTGTAAAACACAAACAAAAGAATAGGATATTTAGATAATGGCAGGGGTCCAGATAAGGAGGTGTATACAGCTCTTTTAACATAATAACTCTCTTATTATCCAACTAAACCCTATGATGTGGGTACTCAAAAGAATTGTCTCAATGAGACGATTCTTTTGAGTACCCAAATCATAGGGTAATAAGGTCAAATTAGAATTTTAGAACATGCAAAAAAAGATCTATATAGCTCTTAATAAGGTCAATATCTTAACCCTTTCCCTCATACAACAATTCCGCAGCAGACGGCTTTGAACATGTTTTGTCAAAAAATGGGAAATCTCTATAATTGAATGGATATACCTATGACAAAAAGTGGAAAACATTGTGTCAAATGGAGAAATTGCACGTTTTGTGCAATTTCTTCTTTTGTCACTATGTTTTTCAAAAAGCCGTCTGCTGCAGAGGCGTCGCAAAGCGTCTAAAGGAGGGAAAGGGTTAAATTCCAAAACTCTTTATGAGACACTCAACAAACCCTATGTTTTCAAAAAGTGTCTGCTGCAGAGGTGTTAGGAAGCGTCTATATGTGGGAAAGGGTTAATTACTACTTAACCCTTTCCCACATACATATTATTACGCTTACTGACACCTATGCAGCAAACATCTTTTAAAAACATTATGACAAGAGGACAAATTTTTTGCTCATATTCATAATGAGCAATTTCACCTTTTGCCACAATGTTTTCAATTATACTTTATTTATGGGAGGTTTCCATATTGTTGCCAAGATATTTTCAAAGTCCTCTGCTGCAGATTTGTTGTATGTGGGGAATATTTTCAGTGAGTACTCATAACATAGGGTTTAGTTAAGTCATAAGAGAGCTACTGATAGGAAAAGATCAGTTTACTCCCTTCTTATCTAGTTCACTGAGCTGTGCTATAGAAAAATCAACGTTTGGGTATTTGTGACAAGTATTCTAAGTAAACAGTCAGCTTTGGTCACATAGCATCTTTATTAAACCTTTAACCTCTTTTTGAGTAATTTCTTCCTTTGTCACTATGTTTTCAAAAAGCTGTCTGCTGCAGAGGCATCAGAAAGCGTCTATAGGAGGGAAAGGGTTAACTTATTTTTGACTGTTGGCTGCAGGTATGTGAGAAAGGGTTAACCCTTTCCTTAAAATAAACAAATCTAATTATAAAGCTGATGCCTTGAAAATAGTCTGAAACCAAAAAATGGAAACTGTTGATGAATGAATGAAGGTATGAATTAAGAATAAGAGTGAAAAACATAGATCTGCAAAAAGAGAAATGGCACATTTTTCTTCTTTTGCCAGAATGCTTTCAAAAGTTGTCTACTATAGATGCATCCAAAATGTGTCTACATGTAGAAAAGTGTTAATTAAGCAATATTTGGCCTTCAGTGTTAATTTAATATACATGATGAAAATGACCTCTGACACGCAGAACATCTTAACCCTTTCCCACATACAGCAAATCTGCAGCAGACGACTTTGAAAATGTTTAATCAAACATATGGAAAATCTCAATAATCGTAAGTATAATTACTAAAAACAAGTTGAAAACATGGTGGCAAAAGGAGAAATTACTCAAAACGAGCAATTTCTCCTTTTGCCACCATGTTTTCAACTTGTTTTAGTAATTATACTTACGATTATTGAGATTTTCCATATGTTTTTAAAACTCGTCTGCTGTGGATGCGTCAAAATGCGTCCATAGGTGGGAAAGGGTTAAAAGTATTCTAAACTACTTCATTGTACTTTAACCCTTTCCCTCATACGACCATTCTGCAGCAGACGACTTTGAACATGTTTTGTCAAAAAATGGAAAATCTCTATTTATTGAACCGATAACCTATGACTAAAAGTGGAAAACATTGTGTCAAAAGAAGAAATTGCTCGTTTTGAGCAATTTCTTCTTTAGTAACTATGTTTTCAAAAAGCCGTCTGCTGCAGAGGCATCAGAAAGCGTCTATATGAGGGAAAGTGTTAAAGACACAACTCCTTGAAGGAGATAACTTGGTGACAGGAACAGATAATATATTTCTCAACACTTTCCCACATTTAACAAATCTGCGGCAGATAACTGAAAACATTTAGGCAAATAATATATATATGGTAAGTCTCTTAAATTGAAAGTATTTTTTTTAAAACAAATTGATAATATTGTGGCAAATGAAAATGAGCAATTTTGTTCAAAACTCGTCTTCAGCAGATCCCAGCATTAAAATCGCATCTAGTTAATATGATGGAAAGGTTCAACTCTTTCCCTCATGTAGCTCTGCTTTCTGACGCCTCTGCAGCAGACGGCCTTTTGAAAACATAGTGACAAAAGAAGGAATTGCTCAAAACGAGCAATTTCACCTTTTGCCACAATGTTTTCCAATTTTTAGTCAATGGTTATATATATCCATTCAATTATAGAGATTTTCTATTTTTTGACAAAATTAATATGTTTAAAGTCGTCCGCTCCAAAAATGTCATATGAGGGAAACAGTTAAATATAAACAAATACAAATAACTTTGTGCTCAAGTATTACATATACTTTACCCAGTGCACAGTTAGGTCATATACTGGGGTTTAATTTGTGTACTTTCTGCTTCATATCTTCAATGTGCTTATCAATGATGTGCGAGTCTCGCCAGTAAACTGGGTCAGACACAAAGTACTCGAGTACTCAGGCCATGTCAATAATTATCCCTCACCCATGCACCCACATACAACATTAATCTGCAGCAGATAAAACTTTTTAAGAATGGTGTGGAAAACATTGCGACTTGTAAGCAATTTCTTTATTTCCGAAATCCCTAAAACGCTTTCCGAAATTGCCTGCATCCAGAAGCCCCATGCAGAAGGTGTTATTAGTGGAGCAAGTTATAACCTTACTCTTTAACCCTTTCCAACTTACAACAAATCTGCAGCAGACGACTTTGAACATATTTTGTTAAAACATAGAAAATCTCTATAATTGAATGGATATTCCTGTATGACTAAAAGTGGAAAACATTGTGGCCAAAGGAGAAATTGCTCGTTTTGAGCAATTTCTTCTTTCTTCACTATGTTTTTAAAAAGCTGTCTGCTGCAGAGGCGTCAGAAAGCGTCTATAACCTTATTAGAGTAACAGCTCTCTTTAACCCCTTTCCAACATACAACAAATCTGCAGCAGACGACTTTTGAAAACATCTACTCCAAATATGGAAAATCTTTAGAAATGAAGGAATAGTTACTGAAAAAACGAGTTCAAAACATTGTTGTAAAAGGAGAAATTGCTCGTCAAGAGCAATTTCTCCTTTTGCCACAATGTTTTCAAAAGTCGCCTGCTGCAGAGGCGTTAGAAAGCATCTGTATGTGAGAAAGGGTTAACAGCTATATTCATTTGACTACAACAGATGTTACTTTGGAGACATTGCTCTGTATTTTTGAATAAATGATTTGGGTTGATATAAAGGAGCAATACGTATGAGCACAAGTTTATTACCATAACTAACTTTTAACAATTAAGCTATCTTTTATGAAGATGTTTTAGGTTTTTGTTACTTTGTTTTCAAAGTCGTCTGCTGCAGATTTGTTTCATACTACTAATCTGCAGCAGACATCGTTGGACAACATCTGGGCAAAAATACTGAAAATCTGTATTAATTAATGAAAGTTATATTTTTTAAATATAACTGAAAATATTGTGGTAAAACAAGAAATTTCATCATTTGCCACAATGTTTTCAAAAGTCGTCTGTTGCATTGGAGTCAGAAAGCATCTGTATGTGGGAAAGGGTAAATAAAACGATTATGTTATATGCATTTGTACAGGGTATTTGGGCATTAAAGTATCCCCTTTTTCCTGGATAAAATATATGTAATGAATGAATGTATATTGTTTCATGGCGCATCGACAGCTAAGGTCATTTAGCGCGCAATTAAATTTAATTATTCATGATCCCTGGGTAAACAAACCAGTACTAGGCTAGAAAATGTGCCTTGCCCAAGGGCACTCCACCATGACCGTAGTGCCGCGACTGGGGATCGAACCCGGGACACCCGGTTTCGAAATCCCCGACGCTAACCACTCGACCACAGCGGATTCCTATAAAAAATATGTACGACCATCCATTGGAATTGGTGCAATTAAATTGGCTTTAGTAGTGAACAATGTAGAACCAGATCAGCCTGACTATTCCTATCATGGATATAAAAAGAAGTGAGTATTTCCTCATGCTTTCTCTTACTGGGTGGGTTTCAAGGACTTACTGGTTCATGTGCCCTATTTCATCCGATCGGTGAGTCAGTCATAATGCTAACCCCACAACCCCTGATTGCCAATGAGGGGAAACCATTACTACCATTGTTAACCCTTTCCCTCATATAAACGCTTTCTGACGCCTCTGCAGCAGACGGCTATTTGAAAACATAGTGACAAAAGAAGAAATTGCACAAAACGTGCAATTTCTCCTTTTGCCACAGTGTTTTCCACTTTTAGTCATAGTTTATCCATTCAATTATAGAGATTTTCTACTTTTTTACAAAATATGTTCAAAGTCGTCTGCTGCAGAATTGTGGTATGACTGGGAAAGGGTTAAAGTCTTTGGTATGAATAATGACCTGGCTGGGGATCGAACTTTACAGCTTTTACCACAGAGGTTGTCTGATTGTAAAAGGGAATACTATTATGCTGATAAATGATTGGGACTCGACCCACTTTTGTTAAAAATTATTGTCGTAGTTATACGGAATTTAAATTGCGTCCCTTTCGCCCATTAAACAAATCAGCAGCAGACAGGCCGGCCCTTTTCTACGCATCCCATGGGTCAGGTATCCTGACCCGTTCCCAATGTCAAGTCGTAACAATCATGCAGAATTCCCAATTTTGTCATGTTAACCCTGGTTTTTTCTTCACAAATAAAAATAATAGCAATTAATTTTACCAAATAAAGGGCCAAATGCTTATTATTGTCTTTCTCTTTTCTTTATTAACCCTTTCCCTCATATGACAATTCTGCAGCAGACGACTTTGAACGTATTTTGTCAAAACATAGAAAATCTCCATAATTAAATGGATAACCTATGACAAAAAGTGGAAAACATTGTGGCAAAAGGAGAAATTGCAAGTTTTGTGCAAATTCTTCTTTTGTCACTATGTTTTCAAATAGCCGTCTGCTGCAGAGGCGTCAGAAAGCGTCTATATGAGGGAAAGGGTTAAATAAAACAGCAGAAGACAGGCCCTTTTCTAGGCATCCCACGTGTCAGATATTCTGACCCATTCCAAACGGCAAAATTAATAATTCCCAATTATGTTAACACTGATTTTTTTTCTTCCCATATAAAAAATAATAGCAATTAATTTTCCCAAATAAACGGCCAAATTCTTGTTCCCAAAATGTTAAGAAAAAGGCCTGGAAATGCCAACTTCAAAAACCTTTAAGACATACAATATGGACATTCTCATTCTTTATTAATGAAAGTGTAATTATTGAATAAGCTAGGTTGTAAAAGAAAAAGTGGATATTCCTTATTGCTCATTGTGAATTTGTGATTCAAAAGATGTGCTGCTGCAGGGGCATCAGAAATCGTCAATATGTGGAAAAGAGTTTAATTATTGTAATGGCAGCTGTTAAAGTTTAGCGAATGACTACTGAAGCTTAACCCTTTCTGACGCCTCTGCAGCAGACAGCTTTTTGAAAACATAGCGACAAACGAAGAAATTGCTCAAAACGAGCAATTTCTCCTTTTGCCACAATGTTTTCCCACTTTTAGTCATATGTTATCCATTCAATTATAGAGATTTTCTATGTTTTGACAAAATCTGTTCAAAGTTGACTGCTGCAGAATTGCTGTATGAGGTAAAGGGTTAAAGTAAACATTTATTTGTCATAAAATTAATGGTATATTTATAAATGCAATTATTATATAACCTATAAATAGACGCCTTTTCATTGGCTAAAAAGTATTTTTTTAGAAAAAATATCAAGCGATATTGACCGTTTTTTTCTGATATTCACCAGTTTTATATATATAGTAACAGGGGAAGACCGGGAAATCCCACGAGTCGCCTATTAATATCCTTCGCCTTTATCCGTACACTACGGAATTTTCCGAGGCGCGTTCCGATGACCACGGAAACTTCCGAGTGGTCATTCCGGTGACGTAATTTTTTTTAAATGACGTCATGCACGTGCATTACCAACGTTTTAGACTGTTATCATGTCAAAAACGTACTGTTAGCATGAGACAGAAATACAACATACAACAGAAATGTTCCTTGAGTGGTCCTCTGTTTTCTTTTAAGTTGATCAATATCAAAACGATATGATAAATTGAGGGTTATACAATAAAACAGTTATGGGCTTTTCAGCTGTTATACATGATGTTGATATGTACCAAAAAATAATTATTGACCTCGGCTATTTTTTGGTGCATATCACATCATGTATAACAGCTGAAAAGTCCATAATTGTATAATATTGCACATTTCGGCATATTTAACACTTTCCCTGAAACAGATGACCCTTAACCCTTTCCCACATATGGACGTCACGCTTTTCTGACGCCTCTGCAGTAACATTGTGGCAAATGGAGTAATTGCTCATAATGAGCAATTTATCCATTTGCCATAATGTTTTCAACTCGATCCATCTTTTATAATTACATTTATTGAGATTTTATATATTTGTGTCTAGATGTTTTCAGTCTTCTGCTAAAAATGTGTTGTATGAGGGAAAGGGTAAACAAATACAGGAGACTTAACTGTCATGATTAGTTTAGACTTTCTTAAATTCTATTTTAACCTTTTCCCAAATATAGACGCTTTTTGATGCCTCTGTAGCAGACGTTTTTTGAAAACATGGCAACAAAAGAAGAAATTGCACAAAACGTGCAATTTCTCCTTTTGTCACAATGTTTTCCACTTTTAGTCATAGGTTATCCATTTAATTATAGAGATTTGTCGTATGAGGGAAAGGGTTAAGGAAGGACCCTCTCATTATTAGATTCAAACCCGGGATCTTTGGTACGAGAGGGAATTTAAAGAACACTCATTGAATAAAGTTGAAAAAAAATTGTGGTAAAAGCAGAAATTATTTATCATGTCAGAGCAATTTCTCCTTTTCTCACAATGTTTTCAAAGGCGGTCTGCAGCAAGTCATCAGAAACCATCTGTGTACAAGTGGGAAAGGGTTATGTAAACTTGACATTCAATGAATAAGGAAAATGACAAGTTTTTCTTATTTATGTTACAATTCCTAACATTATTACATATACTACCATATATTTTCCAAAGCAAGTGCTTTGATAACATTTTAACCCTTTCCCACAAATAACAAATCTTCAGCAGGTGACTTTGAGAACATCTTAGCAGATATATGAAAAAAATCTCTATAAATGAAAGTTTAATAATTGAATAGAGTTGAAAGAATTGTGGCAAAAAGAAGAAATTTCTCATAGATCTGACATCATGAGCAATTTCTCCTCACAATATTTTCAAATGCTGTCTGCTGCACAGACGTCAGAGAGCATCTGTACGTGGGAAAGAGTTAAGAGGAAGAAATTAATATTAAATTTAATATTAAATTTCTTGTTAATCTAAAAGCATCAGCTTGATACAGGGCTGAAAGGTGTAATTCCTTCTTACAAACATTTTCAGGTTTTCATTTCAAACACTGTTCCTGTTTGAGTAATAAAATCTTTTTACCAAGTAAAGAGTTGATTTCATTGAACTTTTTAGACTATATATCATTAAAATTACTCTTTCTGTGTGGTTTACTGTTAACTACAAAGAAGAAAGCGTACCAAATTAATGATAAACCATTTCTCATGTGTACAACAAATCTGCAGTAGACGATTTTGAAAACATATACATGTATAAATTTATGCCAAAATATTGAAAATCAACAAAAATAAAATAGTTAAAAATATTGTGGCAAGGGGAAAATATTAATGATGTCTAGTTCTTCTTTTCCCATGTTTTAAAATGTTGTCTGCTGCAGATATGTCAAAATACGTCTCAGCAAAGTAAGAAGTTGGAAAAGGTTAAAAACAGAACGTCAAGACATTTTTCAAAGATCTGGATCACAGCTCTCTAAACCATGTATTCTTAACCCTTTCCCTCATACGACAATTCTGCAGCAGACGACTTTGAACGTATTTTGTCAAAACATAGAAAATCTCCATAATTGAATGGATAACCTATGACAAAAAATGGAAAACATTGTGGCAAAAGGAGAAATTGCATGTTTTGTACAATTTCTCCTTTTGTCACTATGTTTTCAAAAAGCTGTCTGCTGCAGAGGTGTCAGAAAGTGTATATATGAGCCTGAGGGAAAGGGTTAAAGGGGCATTTTGCATGTTCTCAAATCCTAATTTGACCATATAACCCTATGTTGTTGGTACTCAAAGGAATCGTCTCAATTAGACGATTCTTTTGAATACCCACATCATAGGGTTTTGGTTGAGCGATGAGATATATCATATATATTGTGGGGGAAAGAGCTATTTACGCCTCTTTATCTGGACATCTGGGGTACTCAAAAGAAGAATATCATTAAAAAGACTGGTTTGGGTACATGCAACATTAGGAGTGCTCAATAGATTGATTGATGTTTAACGCCGTTTTTAACAGTTTCTCATATCACGGCGGCCAGTTCACCTACTCATGTGTTTCCTGGTTTTCTCACACCAGTACTCCACACAACAATCTTCCCAAGCAACTGGCTGCTTTTCCACATAGACTTAGCCCATTGGTGGAAGACGAATGACGCATGTCGCAATGACTTTTATCAAACGTCGGAAAGAAAGTTGGCCGAGCCGGGATTCGAACTGCAAACCGTGGATTGACAGCCAACGTCGTTACAATACAATTTAGATATTAATTAAAACTAAAGAATGGCGTGTGAATATTGTCCAACTACCCCGTTTTAAATGACGTCCTATTATTATATCTTTGAATCTGCTGACTTGCAACATTAGGAGCAATAGATATCTTGTGAGAATGAAATAAAATAATTTAGATATAAATTAAAACTAAAAGAATGGCCTGTGAATATTGTCTAACTACCGCATTTTAAATGACGTCAAATCATATTTCAGTGACGTCCTATTATTATATATATCTTTGAACCTGTCGTGAATGTATTTGCGTATGACAACCTACAGTACATGTATTTGCCCCAGCAAGTGAACAGGTATACAAAAGGACATATTGTAGAAACAAGACAAAACTAGAACTATCACTGAAGATGATAAATACCCCCTAAACATCACCTTGACCTACACCATAGTAAAAGTGTCATAACTCTGTAAATTAACATGCAATTGTAACCCCTTTAGGATATGCACATCTCCTCTTGGTATAGAAGCTTCATGTAAAATTTTATTGAATTCCACCCAGTGGTTTGTAAGAAATAGGCCGGACAAAATGGCTTCCGACCGACAGACAGACAGCCCGACTCCTATATACCCCCTCTTCTTCGAAGGGGGTATCATTGCTTCTTTGTATATATCATATGTATCTAGTTTACTAGTACATGTGGTCTGCTTCATAGCTTGGCAATGAGTTTTTGTTTAAACTTAAGGTCAGACATCAATATGAGGAGAGGTATACAGCTCTTTATACCACAATATAGTTCATACACACCAAACTCTATGATGTGGGTACTCAAAAGAATCATCTCATTTAATCGATTTTATTGAGTACTCACAACATAAGATTAGAAGGTCAAATAAGTTATTAGAGCATGCAAAACGCTCCTTAGTAAATATTAAGAGCTTTGAAAGGTCTTGATTGCAGCTAACAATCTCAGTGAAACAATTCTTTTTAGCACCCACAGTACAGGGTCTAGCTAACGAAAATGACAATGTCAGTGAAACAATTATTTTCAGCATGGGCTGTACCCACAGAACAGGGTTTAATTAAGGGTCACACAAGGATTTATAATGATGAAATCAGCACCGTATTTGACACGCGACTGTTTGGATTTTCACTAGGTTCAAAACAACGTCTAAGGGGTAAAAATCTCCATAACTTTCTACATCAAATATTCAGACTTCTGATGCAGACATGTTACACAGAGGTCTAGATTAGGAGGAGTAAACAGGTTTCAACAATGCTTCAGTTAGATCACGGCAATTCCTAGGAATAAAAAATATATTTTCCCCAAATTATAACTCTTATTACCCAATTAAACAGTTGTGTTGTTGGTACTCTTGAGACAGTTCTTATGAATATCAACAACATAGGGATCAAAGATCAGACTATAGTCTATAATTGTAGAGCATGAGATACGCGTCTTAACTAGAGCTGTGCAATGAGACATGCATGATGCAATTTGTTTCAAGAAAAAATATCAAACTAAACCTTTTGACGCTGAGCATGCATGGATCACATTACTACATGACCTGTTGACAGGTCAACACCTAAGCTACTTATTTGATCCATAAAACCTATGTTGTGGGTTCTCAAAAGAATCTTCAGAATCAAGAAAATGAGACGATTCTTCTGAATAACAACAGCATAGGGATCGAAGATCAGACAATAATTACAGATGATGATCATGAGATATGCATCTTAACTAGAGCTCTACTGTGAGACAGGCAAATTGCCTAACTAAACCTTTGACACTACATGCATGCATAACTCACATTGATACATGACTTGTTGACAGGTCAACACCCAAGCTCATTATTTGATCCTTAAAACCTATGTTGTGGGTTCTCAAAGGAATCTTCAGGACAATTCTTTTGAGTAACAACAACATAGGTATCAAACATCAGACTATAGTCTATAATTGTAGAGCATGAGATACGCATCTTAACTAGAGCTGTGCAGTGAGACATGTATGCAATTTGTTTCAAGAAGAAATATCAAACTTAACATTCGGTCACTGTGCATGCATAAATCACATTGATACATGACTTGTTGACAGGTCAACACCTAAGCTCCTTACTTGATCCTTACAACCTATAAATGCTGTGTATTCTCAAAGGACTCTTTTCAATGAGACGATTTCTTAAAGTGCCAACAGCATAGGGTTTGGCTGGGTGATAAGAGAGACGTTACTACTTATCTAGAACACTCGATCCGTTTTCGTGGGAGTTCGACTTCTGTCATGACAGTTTCCAAGGGTTCGAATCGGAACATGACCGACTTTCTACCTTGCAAAATAAAATATTAAGAACCAAGAATCAATAACCGGTATCAGACCTGTTGATCGGCTTGCATAGTTGCTCCGCTTCTTTATCAGCCTCTAAACATCACTAATAAACACGATTTATCCATCTCGGGATCCACTACGTCGACTGGCAGCCATTAGCGGAAATACATATAGTGGGAGGAGTTTATGGTACGTCACGATCCGTTCTGCGATATCATTGGTTGGATTCCGTCACGTGGTGTTTAATCGTGTGCAACCTATGATACAACCAAAACATATTTACGTTTACATGCAGTGACCGATTTGGCATTGATTGAAGACACACGGGGAAGTGTATTGCAATTTACTGATAAGCGCAAAATTGTAAACATTGGCTTGTCCTGAAATCGTGAACGGATATTTAATCACGTCAATGCATAGTGATTCGAGAGCACTTATGTAATGAAGGATATCGACTGAATTTCACTTTATATATACTTTTGAGATCTATATAGCTTAACCCTTTACTCATATGTAACGCATTAAATTGAAGTACATGTATTTGTAAATAACAAAAAAAGTTTGAAAACATTGTGTCAGAAGTCGTAATTGCTCTAAATTGGAAATGTCTCGAATTACCACAATGTTTTTGTACAACTTGATATTCAGTATTAAAATGAAATAAAAATGACTTTCCATTGTCTGCAGCATGTGTGTATGCGGAAACGGGTTAATTCATTTCAGGGACACTATATTATGTACTGTATGTGGTCCCTGTTCATTTGTACCAGAATTTGACAAAACTATTCTGATGAAATATGCAGTAATACACATGTAACACTGTGGTAACTGGATACATACACACCTCCCCCACAATCCTTTCAAACTTATCTGCTGCAGCTAGCGTGTTGTGTCGAGAATATGTCGTCTGCATCCCAATTAACCATATCTTACAATATCGCCCCTGCGGTCCTCACGATATCCTTCCCAAGCAACTGGCTAACTTCTAACAAAGATGTGATGTTTTTTTAGGGTTTTACGCCGTTTTCAACATAATTTTAGTTGTATCACGGCACCAGTTCACTTATTCATGAACCCCGGAACATAAACAAACCAGTAGGTCGATGTAGGCTACTTATTTGCTAGGAAATTTGCCTTGCCCAAAAGCACTCCACTATAGGCTGATCTGGGTCGATACATTACGTAGAGGCCATTAATTATGTTGGTTTTCTCGTGGAACGGCTCATATCTAGTAAGGTAAATTTCTTTACATGAAAGAATAATTATTGAATAGTGATGAAAACATTGTGGCAAAAGGAAAAAATTGCTCGTTTTGAGCAATGTATCCTTTGGCCACAATGCTTTCAAAAGTCATCTTTGCGCCGAGTCCCGGTAGCTCAGTCGGTACCACCGTCGCGGGCTGTCAAACCAGGGGCTATGACTTCGAACCGAACCCCCAACTCGGCTAACATTCTTTCTGACATTCGATAAAAGTCAATGCGACAAGTGTTATTCGTCTTACACCAATGGGCTTACAGTCTCTGTGGAAAAGCAGACAGTGACTTGGAAAACATGTTGTGTGGAGTACTGGTGTGAGAAAGCCATGAAATACAGGGGTGTGACTGATTTTTTGTTGTTGAACACGACATTAAATCTCAATCAATCAATCAATCAATCAATCACAATCAATCAATCTCAAACAATCACAGTCAATCAATCAATCACAATTAATCAATCAAACAATCACAGTCAATCAATCAATCACAATCAATCAATCAATCAAGCCTCCGTGCGGGATATCATTGGTTCGATCACCAAAATGTGTAGTTATGATAACCACCCTAACCCCTTGGCGCTCAGGGTCGACGGGTTGGCATTACGACTGACTCGCTGGTGTCAGGAAGGATAAATGGACCAGAAGTACATACTGGGGAACTTATACAGGAAACGTCATGGTATAACGGAAATATTGTCGTAATTGGCGTAAAACATCATACCAACAAAACAAAAAAAACAAGCAAAAATCAAAACCGCCCACTGCCAGTTTTAGTGTTACGTGGGTTATTGCAATAACTCTTTCCCTCATACGACAATTCTGCAGCAGACGACTTTGAACATATTTTGTCAAAAAATAGAAAATCTCTATAATTGAATGTATAACCTATGACTAAAAGTGGAAAACATTGTGGCAAAAGGAGAAATTGCTCGTTTTGAGCAATTTCTTCTTTTGTCAGTATGTTTTCAAAAAGACGTCTGCTGCAGAGGCGTCAGAAAGCGTTTATATAAGGGGAAAGGGTTATAAAAATGAACGCCTGAAATTTATGCTCGTCTAATCAATATATACAACTGGAGAATGCGTACTTTCGCCGACATAACGATATAGATTTACCTGTAAACTAGAAAAAAATATATTGACAGGTCCCTCCCAATAAATCAATTGTCTCTCGTGTATAGCCTAAATGAGTCGTGAATATTAAACGCAGACAAAATACAAGCCAGTTCATGTGAAAGGTACGGAAAACCGTAAGGGCCATCACAGACCATCGCCTGTGAATGTGTTGATCTGAAAGGCGATACTCGACAGTACGCTGATGATTACGCGACAGTATGATAACGAAAACGCGATAATACGACATTACGATGATAATGCGATATACTATCGCGTTTTCACCATCGTACTGTCGCGTTTTCCCCATCGTAATAGTACGATAGTATATCGCATTATCATCATCGTACTGTCGTATTATCGTGTTTCCCCCCATCATACTGTCGCGTTTTCACCATCGTACCGTCGCGTTTTCACCATCTTAATATCGTAGTATCGTACTGTCGCGTTAAAATATCATCATCGTACTGTCGTGTTATCATCATCGTACTGTCGAGTATCGCGTTTTCAGATCAACACATTCATAGGCGATGGCCCTAACGGTATTCCGTAGTAAGGGGTACAAATTGTCATTTCTGAACAGTGTACGTTCAGGCTCGAATTCCACAAACCATACTTAGCGCTAAGTAATACGTAACCCTTTCCCTCATATAGACGCTTTCTGATGCCTCTGCAGCAGACGGCTTTTTGAAAACATAATGACAAAAGAAGAAATTGCTCAAAACGTGCAATTTCTCCTTTTGCCACAATGTTTTCCACTTGTAGTCATAGGTTGTTCATTCAATTATAGAGATTTTCTATTTTTTGACAAAGTCTGCTGCTGCAAAATTGTAGTATGAGGGAAAGTGTTAAACACATTCCAGTATTCATGTTTTACATCTCAAATTTACTCGCCTCAATTTTAGTCGCCAAGAGTAAATGACTTTGGTGACATCAATAGTTACTGAGCAACATTACATTAGACATTCTTATCAGGAAAACAAAAATGATGAAATACGAGCTTAAAGCGACTGAAATCCAGATGGCACGAAAAAAAAATGTATCGTTTTTTATCAATAAAGTGAACTTGAGTCGTTTTCAATTGTCCCGATGAAGGGGTTTCCTATTCTAAAAATACTTACCCCGTTACTGACAGGGTAGAATTTGCGATGAAAAAAGTATCGAAAACAAGAAAATCTCACCGATTATAGGGGTATGTAATATGTCAGTTATCATATTTTAATGCCCCAAATACAAAAATAACACTTATTTTCTTAAAATTTGAAATTTTATTTTTTTTCGACAGTTGGGTATCTGGAGTTCAGTCGCTTTAAGTGTTTAGGTATTACTTAATGCTAAGTATCTTTGGTGGAGTTTGTGCCTGATCATCGTGTCCACCTGCTCATTCTTATCCGCATCTGCACAAGTTTACAGAATCTTCTAACACGCATGTGTAAGTAATATGTCAATGGTGTAGATCTTGATTTTACAAAAGTCACCTCGTAGCTTTTCTCATTCATTTCATTTATTGGGTTTTTTACGCCGCTTTCAACATTATTTCAGTTATATCACGGAGACAGTTAACTTATTCATGATCTCTAGGTAAACAAACCAGTCCTAGGCTAGAAAATGTGCATTGCCCAAGGGCACTCTACCATGACCGTAGAGCCGCGACTGGGGATCAAACCCGTACATTTTCTCATGGACTAGCTCATATGGTGTATCGTTGCATAAGGCAGTGTCCTGGGACCCACACCATGCATAGCTCATATATATATATATTTACTTCACTGAACTGATTAATAACGTGACTTAATTGTTTGCTGATGATACCAAAATGTACTCTGTAGTCAAAACAACAATTTAGAAAGCAAGAACCTTTAAGAAGACATCGACCGACAACAAAATTTGTATACTTTTGAAATTTGATAAATCTTAAGTTAAGTAAGTGTAAAGAGCTCTACGTTAGAAAAGGATCAGAGAACACATTGTAAATCGAGGGCTTGGTGTGAAACGGTTGTAACTAAAAACCTATTTTGAAAACCCTGGTTTAGGGGCAATTTTGACCCCTTTGTAAACAATGCAAATTTAGGTGTCATTGACCAGAACGAGCAATGACACCTAAATTTCCATTGTTTACCAAGAAAACTGATTTAACCCTTATAAAGACTTTCTGGCGAGGTGATTACCCTTTGGTAAAAAATAACAAATTTTAGTTACAACCGTTTCACGCCAAGCCATCGAAATGTATAGAACTGAACTTGATCAAACCACTCAATCAGGAACTGTTGTTGATCATATATTATATATATATAACTTCCAAGAACATTTCATGGGCTTTATGCACAACTGATGTAACTACATATCATTACAATGTGTAGTTACAACATCTTTGCATTAAGCTATCGATATTTGATCAAGCACATGCATACAAACATAAGTATCTTCAGAAGATCACTAACATACATTGAACAAATAAATAAATGCAACTTCAGCGATACAATGGCCCAGAAAAGGCGTAGTCTGGAACACGGAGGCTCTGTGTGATTGATTTACAATAGACTAAACAGAGAGCATTTGTGCTGGGATAACCTACCAAGACGTGTCACAACAGCTAGCACAATAGACTAAACAGAGAGCATTTGTGCTGGGATAACCTACCAAGACGTGTCACAACAGCTAGTACAATAGACTAAACAGAGAGCATTTGTGCTGGGATAACCTACCAAGACGTGTCACAACAGCTAGTACAATAGACTAAACAGAGAGCATTTGTGCTGGGATAACCTACCAAGACGTGTCACAACAGCTGGTACAATCCACCTTAACCCCCCTTTCACACAAGAATCCGCCTCGGTCGAGTGGTTGAGGTCGGGAATTTCGAACCGGGCGTCCCAAGTCGATCCCTAGTTATGGCTGACCGTGAACTGCCCTTGGACAAGGCACATTTTATAGACAAGTACTGGTTTGTTTTCCAAGGGATCATGGATAAATGAACTGTCGCCGTTATATAAATTAAATAATGATGAGAACGGCGTAAATCCCCAATAGAATAATAACACAATATGAAAAGTGTTGTTAATCTGTATAAAAGAAAGTTTATTAATTGAATAAAGTTGAAAACATAGTGGCAAAAGGAGTGAGTAAATTGCTCATTATGAGCAATTTCTCATTTTCCCCACAAAGTTTTCAAAAGTCGTCTGCAGCAGAGTTTTCAGAAAAGTTTCATATGTGGGAGAGAGTTTATGTGGCACCAGAGAACGTATTGCTACTACCAGGGGCGTAGCTTTGCAATAATCAATGTGTAGGCTGTCTCGTGAGAAAATCACTCTGCGTAAAGTATCGACCCGGATCAGCCTAAGCATGCCACACAGGCCTGCCCGGATAGACATTTTTCGCCTCCTGTGGATTTTCTGTTTCAGGAATCACTACTCTATACATTTATCCCCCCCCCCCCCCCCCCTAAGACGGAATGTGTCGGCCTGATCAGTCTGCGCGGACAGCGCAGGCTGATCTTGTCGATACATTACACAGATGTATATCGCCGCAGCTGCATTTTGGGGGCATTTTGAGAAAAAATGTGTAGGCACCTGCCTACAGTGCCTAAAGGGAGCTACGTCCCTGACTACACACTGCAATATATTTTAATGACCGGTAGTGGTTCTGTTACATCGTCCATCTATCGTGACGTTTGTGTTTACCGGATACACGTTCAAAGTCATTTTGTAAACAATCGCGGATGAATACACAAATAGTGATTCGGTCATGTTATATTACACGTGTCATATATAAAGAAATACGTAATGGGTATATTACATCGGATACAAGTATTGTCATGTGATAAATATATATATGAGATGTGCATGGTATGGGTCCCAGGACACTGCCTTATGCAACGATACACCCTATGAGCTAGTTCATGAGAAAAGCTAGTAGGTGACTTTTGGTAAAATCAAGATCTACACCATTGACATATTACTTACACACTGCAGTATAGAAGATGGAAGTGTTGACATGGTGGAAACATGCACAATGTTAAGCAATGGTGACACAGATAATCATCAACATTTAATTCCTCCGAATCATAGCAACACCAGAGGCCATAGTTACCGTGTTCGAGTCCCCCTGATGAGCGAGCGGGTTCTTCTTTTGGGATTTGTGCACACAATTAAGCAGCGCGAGAGGAAGATAACGAGCGTGATTAATACGTTAAGCGGATATCTTGTTTCGCAATCGATGTAAAATAAATAAGTTTAAACTAAATTAATATATCTGTGATTGGTGGAAGACAGTGGTACAGAGGTAGAGCGTCGGCCTCTTGTACCATATGTCCCGGGTTCGAATCCCGTGATGAGCGGGTTCTGCATTTTCCACACAAACGGCGCGAGTACTGGTTAAGTTTACAGGAAGCAGACATCGAGCGTGATTAATATAAGCTTAATAAAGCTTGTTTCGCAATCGATGTAAAATAAATAAGTTAAAACTAAACTTGATAGAGAGTACTTGTAGTACTTTGATCAAATTTATCTTAGATCACTTCCGGTAAAAAAGTTCATTTTCTATCACGAATCGTCTGGGTATTTATATAAACAGTTAGCCAATGAAGACAATGTCAAGCGTCACATTTATGTTTTCTAAATTACTGTGATACTAGTCAAATCCAATGACCCATCATTTACGAAATCAGTTATTGAACAAGGCGAGAAATTTGTTTTTTGTTCGACCAATTTTGACCACCCCTCAGTGCTCGATGGCATCGTCGACAAGCTACCAGGTCACTCACGATGTTAAACAGAATGAGTTCTTTATACAACTAGAAAAAGGTAATTGAAAATAACAAATCTTAAGCATGCGAATTTGAAAACATCTAGGCATAAATGTAAAAGCTCTCTCATAGGATGGGTTACCCGAATATCGCGGTACTCGCCGTACTTAGTGTTAATATTTGGAAACATATACTTGTTGACCTCATTTTGTATGCTTGATTGGGAATTTACACCTTTGCAGCATTATTTTAGTTTAATCATGGCAACAGTTCACTTATTCATGATCCCTGGGTAATCCAACCTGCTACTTGTACTAGGCTAGGAAATGTGCCTTGTCCAAGGGCACTCCACCATGACCCCAGCAAACATGAATCAAACCCGAATGTCCAGTTCTAAATCTCCCCCTCACCACTCTGCCATTCATGACAGATTCCCAAACTGTAAATTAATGGAGCTCTTGAGAAGGTTTGTCATGTTCTAGAATCCTTAATCCTTTCCCACCTGCAGACGAATTCTGACACATAATTATGCAGCAGACAAACTTTGAAAATATTGTGAAAAAAAGAATAATTGCTCAAAACTACCGTTTTCTACTTTTGCAACATAGTTTCCAATCTAGTCAATAATTATACTTTCATTTAATTATTTATGGAGCTTTCTATATTTTTGCCTAGATTGTTTCAAAGTTGTCTGCTGCAGGCTTGCTGTGTGTGGGAAAGGGTTTATTGACTTTCAGATTCCCAAACTTAGCTGTACATCACTATATTTGGAGCTCTTATGATGGTTTGTATCTGTTTCATGTTCTAATATGCTTAAATGACTTTCAAACCATTTGTTGTTTGTGCTCAAGAGAAGCTTATAAATAAATTCTCAATTATAAATGTTTTCCTTCTTCAGACAGTTAAAAATTAGTTTCTTTGTTCCTTTGTTGTTGGTATTGTATTTTATGCCGCTTTCAACAATCATTTAGCTATCAAAGCATTTCCTCGGTAGGTTGCCAGTACTACTGGTCCATTTATCCTGATAATAGCGAGTGAGTCGTAATGATTACCCCATAACCTATATTACAATATATATAGTGTCCCTGGCGTAAGGCAGGGAAAGCCATTACTACCATTTTTACAGTCTTTGTCTTTGGTATGACTCGATTGGAGATTGAACCTGCAACCTTACGCACCAACCTTACGCTCCTGGTTGTTTGTTCCTCTAAATTGCTGCCTATGACAGTAACTGTTGTGACTACATTAAATTCAGATGATTCCTTTGAATACCCACAAGTGTCAAATATGAATGTTAGAACATGTAAAATGCACCTTAACTAGATCTGTTATTTCTTTGTGTGACTGCCTATGACAGTTTTGACAATATTAATGTTATTTTTTTGTGTGACTGCCTATGACAGTTTTGACAATATTAAATTTAGATTTATTTTATTTATTCTCTAGATGGTGTAAAGTGTCCTGAAAAAGCAGTATTACAGTACAGCTACCTTACAGACAATCATGTAGATTTAGAACATACTGGAGTTCCCGTAGAGTACAGAGGAAAGGGCATAGCAAAGATTTTAGCTCAGGTATTACTAGTCAAGGTTTCTGTACTCGAAAACAGTATAGCTATCTGACAGACAATCATGTAGATTTAGAACATACTGGAGTTCCCGCAGAGTATAGAGGAAAGACCATAGCAAAGATTTTAGCTCAGGTATTTCTAGTCAAGGTTTCTGTACTCGAAAACAGTACAGCTATCTGACAGACAATCATGTAGATTTACAACATACTGGAGTTCCCACAGAGTATAGAGGAAAGGGCATAGCAAAGATTTTAGCTCAGGTATTACTAGTCAAGGTTTCTGTACTCGAATGCAATTATATATATTTACTGTTGGCTTTACAATGCATTCTGTATGTTGTAACATAACAATATTGCAGTCTTTCTGATAGTCATCAGTCCTGACTGACCAAATTTCCTTTATACTGACAATTGGCTGACCTAAGAATGAAATCAGGGTAAATTGGGGTGACAGGTTTCAAAAGATTTCATGAAGTCTGATATTGAGACTTAGGTATTATAAACTGGGATGAATTACTCAACAAAATTTATCTGATCCTGAAAGGGAAAGTTTAGTAAAAAAGTAATTAAATAGAGTTGAAATCATTGTTGCAATAACATAAATTATTCATTATGAGCAATTTCTCCCTTTGCTAGAATGATTTCAAAAGTCGTTAACATGTGTCTGCAAGTGGGAAAAGGTTATAATGTAACAACTGTTAGCATTACTATGAACAAATATTTGTAGTATTATGAAGTAAATTGAAAACATCTGATGAAACTATTGAACAATTTTTAACGAAATGATTTTTTTTAGAAAATTTAAAAATACATGTTTATGTATGTCATGAGGAAAGTGGAAAAACTTATCAGGAGTATTTTCTCCACCGTGTGCAGAAAAAGGATACACAGTATATTTCATTAATCCTTTCCCACATACAAATGTGTTCTGACCCCTCAGCAGATAGCTTTTGAAAACATTGTGGTGAAAGTTTTTTTTTTTCATATTGAGCAATTTCTCCTTTTACCACAATGTTTTCAATTTTGTTCAATATTTGGTCTTTCATTGATAGAGAATTTCCTTATTTCTTTTGACTGGATGTTTTAAAAGTTGTCTGCTGCAGATGTGTTGTATGTGTGTATGTGTATGTGTTGTAATGCAAAAGAAGAGCTATAAAAGTTGTAAGTATCTAAGAGAAAATTGACCTTGACATTGATTCTAGCCCTTTAACATAAATTATACAAAACATCTGCAGCAGACGAATTTGAAAACATCTAACAAAAAATAGGAAAACTCAGGTTAATTGAATGGATCAATTTTCAATAGAGTTGAAAACTTTTTGCCACAATGGAAGAACTGCTCACTCATTATGGGCAATTTCTCCTTATACCACAATGTTTTCAAAAGTCGTTTGCTTCAGATACGTAAAAAATGTGTCTTTGAGTGGGAAAGGGATTTTAATAATAATTTCATTTTATAAACATTATAGTATTATATATCTTGTTTATAAAATGAGTTTATGAAACTTTGTGAATAAATAGGCAATGTATTATATATCTTTGCTTATTTATTCTCAGAGTCGGCTACTGCAGATTTGTTGTATGTGCAAAAGGGTAAGTAAACATGATATTGTACTTATTTTTCAGACTGCATTTGACCATTTTGTGGATAAGAAAATCGACATGAAGCCCAGTTGCACATATCTACAGAAATTCCTCCAAGATAACCCTTTGCCTCAGTATAAAGACAGAGTAAAGTGGGACTGACATGTGTGAAATTAAATACATTCTTATAGACTCTGATTTTAATGAAATACACTAATTGATGTAGTATAATATCAGATGCATGGTGATAAGGTTCTTTTCCCTTACAATATACCTTACATCGTTGGTATTAAAGAGAATCATATCATTCAGATTTTAATACAAGATGACTTTCAAATATATTGCGAGGAAAGGACAAAATTTGCCAATTAGTTATGAGTAATTTTTTCTTTTCTCACAATTTTTTCTCTTCACACATTATGTTTTGTCAAAACTGACAATGATTTTCTTTTTCAAGACAATTCTAAAATATGAGCCATAACAGATGAAAACAGACTATACAGAGGTTTTACATTTTATAACAATTACTATCAAATCGTCTTCTAAGTTGCTTGTGTGATGAGAACAGCGAAGGTCCTGACTTGACCAGACTGTGTGGAGGTACAGACTGACCTTGATCTTTTGCTGGTAGCATTATCCCATAGGTTGTTTTTTGCATAACAAGGCTCATTGAGATGTATTTCGTTTTGTTTTATTGGGATATTTTTCACTGTTTTCAACATTATTTCAGTAATATCACGCTGACAGTTCACTTATTCATGTTTCCTAGTTAAACAAACCAATACTAGGCCAGGGAATGTGTCTCCCCGAAGGGCACTCAATCATGACCGCGGCTACTGGGGATTGAACCAGGGATGCCCGATTCCAAATCTCCGACACTAGCCAGTCAGCCACGGCTAATTCATGTATTATGATGTCAGGTAAACGATTGATTATTCTAGTCTACGTATACATGTATATATGATTTATAAGTTAATATTTTTAAGAACCTACATAGAAGAACATTAATAAATGCAGATGGCTTTTGAAATCATTATAAGCAATTACTTCTTTTGTGACAATGTTTTCAACTGGATTTAATAATAATTGTACTTTCACATTTATGGATTATCAATATTATTTCCTTTATTGTACCAAAGTTGTCTGCTGCAGATATTTTGATTGTGGGAAATGGATAATTACTTTTAAATTGGTAAATGACTGAAAAATGAACTTGATTGTAAAAATGACAGAATTGTAAAATTTCAACGGTACATGTATTTCATTTCTATTATATGGCAGCTAGTTCATAAATGAGCCATCCTGCAAGAAAACCATCATTATTGTCCCTGCGTAATGTATCGACCCAGATCAGCCTGTGCAGTCCGCACAAGCTAATCCGGGCTTACACATTCCATCTCAGGTGGATAGAGGTATAGAATAATGATTCCTGAAACAGAAATCCACAGGAGCCGAAAAATGTCTGTCCAGGGTTAGCCTGTGCAGCATGTTTTAGCTGATCCGGGTTGATACTTTATGCGGAGTCCACAATATTGGTTTTCTCGTGGAACAGCGCTGCCTCATAAGCATTTTTCGGCTTCCTAACAGCTCCAGAACTATTTTTCCCAAGCTAACGGCTGCCTTCTCACATGGTCGTTTTGCTTTTAGATGAAGAGAAATCACACTAGTCTTGAAAATCCTAAGAAAGAAGGAGATTCAAACTGAAGACCCTTGAAATGACAACATTCTTCATTACAAACTCAGCTATTACTGCTTGATATTAGTAACATATCAATATAGAGTAATGACTCTCCATCATTGGTGCTCAGGAGTGAGGGGATAGTGTTAAGCTAAATGTACCAGTAGTACTTACCCATGATATGACTTCTCTTTTTAAAGGGGCTTAACCCATTACTTCACATGACTTTCCAAAGGTCGTCCGTCTGCTTTACAATCATCAGACTAACAATTTCAAAAATCTAGAGAACTGAAAGATTTATATTGTTAAAGAGTTGAAAATATTGCAATAAAAGGTGAAATTGCTCGTTTTGAGCAATTTCACCTTTTATTGCAATGTTGTCAAAAGTCATATACAATGGCAGGTGTCAAATGTCGTCTGTGTGAAGTAATGGGTTAGAACAATATACATGTACAACCTAACAAATTTGTTTTCTGTTTATAAAATGTCGATTGTTATTTGAATAATGAAATAAAAGATTATCAATCTTTTCATTCTTTTTATCAATGTCCCACAATATTTTCACCACTGTGTCAATAATTATTCTTTCATTATACTGAGTTTGCATTTTTTTGCCTAGCTGTTTTCACGGTCATCTGCTGCAGATTGTTGTATGTGGGAAAGGGTTAAAACTGTTTGTGTTAATTCCTCAAATTTGTCTATAAAGACCCAATTTTACATTGCATGAAACATGGAGAGTTCTTTGCCTATTTTCTCCACTCATCATGTAGTAAAAATATTGCAAGATTTATGTCCCTTAGATGTCCAAATTTATTTGGCAGGTGTATTTTGATATTGTTTGCTACCTTTGTTTAAACTCTTTCCCACATGCAACAAATCTGCAGCAGACATTTTTAAAAACATTCAGGTAACAATATGCAAACATTATTTCAAACAAAGTATATTTATCAAATGGATTTGAATATATATTGGCAAAATGAATGAGCAATTTAAACAAGAGCACCGCGTATGGCACAGACGCTCGACTGATAGGGAGAAAACAGAAAAAAAAAGACGAGCTAAACAAAAAACCTTAACCGGACGACCACGCCGCCGCCGATGCCAGGGTCATGACAATAGCTCTCGATTTTTCAAAAGTCGAGCTAAAAAAGGTTAAAACTTTTTATTTTATATTGATAGCGAAACAAGCTTTAAGATTATATTAATCTCACCTGATATCTGCGTCCTGGAGACATAACCAGTACTAAAGTGTTGAGCTATTTTACGTGGAAAAATCCCAAAGGCAGAACGCGCTCAACACACGGTTCGAACCAGGGACTTTTGGTACAAGAGGTTGTTTGGAGCTATATTACTCTATGCTTCACAATGTTTTTAACACAGTAGAGGCATAATCTGGTTTCAAATTTCATTAGTATGGGGAACTTGTAAACCCTTTCCCACAGACTTCTAATTTGCAGCAGACAACTTTTGAAAACATACCTGTAGGCAAACAAAGAGAAAATTGTTGAAAGCATTGTGGCAAAAGGAGAAATTGCAGTGAAAAGCTGTGTCCCCTAACCATAGGCTTGTCCATAAGTCGGCATTTTAACCTTTAAGATCATAGTGACCTAATTCTGGTAGTGTAATGTAATTATAGGGACCAAATTACTCCAATTGAACATAAGCTTCTTTAGGCACATTTGATAGTGAACACTATATCATGTACAAGCATCTGACAGGTGCAGATAAGTTCAAGAGACAGTCAGATACGAGGGAGTCAGTGTACGATACCCTAGCTCTTTTCCAGAAGACCCCTTGGTTCTTTAACATGCTAAGTGTATAGCACTGATACATGAGGCACCTTTTCCTGGAAATAACCAGTACTTGAGTGGGAGACACTTAACCCTTTCCCTCATATAGACGCTTTCTGACGCCTCTGCAGCAGACAGCTTTTTGAAAACATAGTGACAAAAGAAGAAATTGCTCAAAACGAGCAATTTCTCCTTTTGCCACAATGTTTTCTACTTTTAGTCATAGGTTATCCATTCAATTATAGAGATTTTCTATCTGTTGACATAATAAGTTCAAAGTCGTCTGCTGCAGAATTGTTGTATGAGGGAAAGGGTTAAAAGCACCTCAGAAAAAATCCAGAACCTGGTCGGGATTTGAACCGCAGACATTGGTGTGTTTACCATTAGACCACCAGGCCACTCATCTTCATTCCAAGATATATGCACACATAATCAAATGTCGTTTTATTAGGTGTTGAAGTGCAAGAGATATAGCCTACACAGGTGGGAGTCGAAGGTCAATGTCATCTATCAATGGTATACCATACACCCATCTTCTCAAGATCCTTATGGGTATGCAGCAAATTGTCCAATAAGGTGTAAAAGTGTTGGAAATATGGCCCAGAAAGAATGTTGGTAGGGCTGGGGTTCAAACTCGCAAACCCTGGATTGACTGACAGCCGGTGTTGCTACCAACTGACCTTCCAGGGCTAAGCTCTAGAACAAGAAAGTGTGACACAATGAGCAGCAGATGACATTTAACGCTTTCTGACGCCTCTGCAGCAGACGGCTTTTTGAAAACATAGTGACAAAAGAAGAAATTGCACAAAACGTGCAATTTCTCCTTTTGCCACAATGTTTTCCACTTTTTGTCATATAGGTTGTCCATTCAATTATGGAGATTTTCTTTTTTTTGAAAAAATATGTTCAAAGTCGTCTGCTGCATAATTGCCGTATGAGGAAAAGGGTTAATAGATATTTTATATATTTTGGCCTCGACGTTTTCAGAGTGGTCTAGAGCTCCAGATAAGCCGCGTTTTGCATTTTCTCAAATCATTATTTGACCCTAAAACCCTATGTTGTGGGTACTCAAAAGAATTGTCTCACTGAGACAATTCTTTTGAGTACCCACATTGCAGGGATAAGTTGAACTAGAAATATCACTGAAGGTGATGAATACCCCCAGCTGGTGCCTGACAATATACGTTTGTATGAGAAATTCAAGGGGCCATAACTCATTTTAAAATAATTCCAGTGCAACACGCCGACAATATGTACAACTAGGCTTGGTATCAATCATTCTTGCGAAGTTATATCAAATTCTGATCAAGGGTTGCTGAGAAACAGTGTTCACAAAATATGGACATATATGTAATATGTATGAGAAATTCAAGGGGCCATAACTCATTTAAAAATAATTCCAGTGCAACACGCCCACAATATGCACAGGTGGCTTGGTATCAATCATTCTTGTGAAGTTATATTGAATTCTGAACAAGGGTTGCTGAGAAATAGTGTTCACAAGAAATGTCCACAGACCAACGGACCGACCGACCCACAAGGGTGACTATGTATCTGGGGGTATAATAATAAGAGATATTGTGGGGAAAAGAGCTGAATACCCCTCTCTATCTGGACCTCTAGTGGTCTGCTGTAGATTTTTTTTTAATCTGGTGAAGAGTACATAAAAAAACAATATGAATTTTAACATAATTTTATTCTATAATTAACATTAAATGAATGTATCACAATTTATAATTTTTTAATTTTTCACATGTGTGTGTGTGTGTTCGTTTTCATAGAAAAACCAATACAAGTGTTCTATATATAAATATATAAAAGTCCTAATTGTTCAGGAACTTTCATCGTCTGTCCCAAGCTTCATCGTCAAAAGGATCGACTTGACGTCTCTGGTACGCTTGCTTAAAGTCACCACCAAGTTTATCTAAATCTCCCTCGTCCCGAATGACTCCCTGTAAAAGATGAAAATAAAACGAATTCAGAGAAGTCTTATTCACAAACAATCCTTTACCCTTTCAGACATACAGATCTATGCATTTGACAAATCTGAAAACAAGTTTTGAAACAATTTCTTCTAATGCCATAATGTTTTAGGAACATCTAGGCAAAAAAAAAGAGGGAAATCTTTATACATTAAAGTAAAAGTATTGAAAAGACTTGAAAACATTGCGGGAAAGGGAGAAATTGTTTGTTATGACCAATTCCTCCTTTTCCCACAAAAACCATCTGCTGCAGAGGCATCAGAAAGTGTATGTATGTGGGAAAGGGTTTAAAATAAAATTATTAGAGTTTTGGGTTATCAAACTTGAAAAGCGTTGAAAACATTGTGGCAAAAAAAGAAACTGCTTATAATGAGCAATTTATCTTTTTTGTCACATTGTTTAATCAATCGTCTTTTCCAAGCATAATCATTAAAATGTGTCTGCAAGTTGGAAAGTGTTAACCCTTTCCCTCATACGACAATTCTGCAGCAGACGACATTGAACATGATTTGTCAAAAAATAGAAAATCTCTATAATTGAATGGATAACCTATGACTAAAAGTGGAAAACATTGTGTCAAAAGGAACGATTGCTCGTTTTGAGCTATTTCATCTTATGTCACTATGTTTTCAAAAAGTCGTCTGCTGCAGAGGCGTCAGAAAGCGTATATATGAGGGAAAGGGTTAAAGGAGTAATTCAAGAGATATTGTGGAGCACCATCCAGTTTACTCCTTTTTACAAAAATCCTCTACCTTTCTTCTGGTTAAATATCCCAGAACATGACATAAACCCCTAATTAAATCAGATTGTCTCATTGATTGAATAGTGCTTAATGCCATTTTTCAACAATTTTGAAGTCATATCACAGTGGTCAGTTCTCTTTCCCATGTCTATCCGTGCTTTTGGACACCAGTACTTCACACAACAGTCTTTACATGCAACCGGCTGCTTTCCACATAGACTGTTTGTTAACCAATGCAGAGAAGACAAATGACACTTCTTGCATTGACTTTTGTCGAACGTCGGAATGAATGATGGCTAAGCTCGGATTCAAACTCACAACCCACTGGATTGACAGCCTAAATCGCTACCGACTGAGCTACTAGGACTCTGCCCCTAATTACCCCTTTCCCTCATACGACAATTCTGCAGCAGACGACTTTGAACATATTTTGACAAAAAGTAGAAAATCTCTATAAATTGAATGGATAACCTATGACGAAAAGTGGAAAACATTGTGGCAAAGGGAGAAATTGCTCGTTTTGTGCAATTTCTTCTTTTGTCACTATGTTTTCAAATAGGCGTCTGCTGCAGAGGCGTCAGAAAGCTTTTATATGAGGGAAAGGGTTAAATATCCAAGAACATGAAATAAGCCCTTAATTTGGTTTGATTGATTAGTGTTTAGCGCTATTTTCAACAGTTTGTTCAGTCATATCACGGTGGTCAGTTCACTTTCCCATGTATTTCAGGACTTTTGAACACCAGTACTTCACACAACAGTCTTTACATGCAACTGGCTGCTTTGCCGCATAGAATGTTAGCCCATTGGTGGAAGATGAATGACGCCTATTGCATAAACTTCTGTCAAACTTTGGAATGAATGATGGCTAAGCTGGGATTCAAACTCACAACCCCTGGATTGACAGCCTAAATCGATACAGACTGAGCTACTAGGACTCTGCCCCTAATTAACCCTTTCCCTCATACAACAGTTCTGCAGCAGACAACTTTGAACATATTTTGTCAAAAAGCAGAAAATCTCTCTAATTGAATGGATAACCTATGGCTAAAAATGGAAAAAACATTGTGGCAAAAGGAGAAATTGCAGATTTTGTGCAATTTCTTTTTTGTCACTATGTTTTCAAATAGCCGTCTGCTGCAGAGGCGTCAGAAAGAATCTATATGAGGAAAAGGGTTAAGAGATGTGGCCCACCACTTACCTTCGGTAAATATCCCAGTAACCTAACGGCATGTTCCTGGAGCAATTTCTGTCTCTCCTCTTCAATGATCTGTCGTTTGAACTGTTCCATTTTCTCTCCCTCGCGTCTCTCGTCGAGCTCTCGTTCCCTGTCGGCGGCGAACTGTTCCCGACGGTCCTCAATGAGATCTTCGACGGCCCGTTTGTGTTCTAACTGCTTCATGCGACGTTTATGGGCGTTCATCTGTTCTATTCTATCATCCTCCGCAAACTTGGCCATCATCTGACAAAGGATAATAATTTATTACATCTAATTATGAATATTTAAGGTCTTATTGCATCTTTGTACAACCCTTTCCGATATGGAAAATTTCTTTAAATGTAATAATGTAGGTATAATTACTAAAAAGGTTGAAAACATTGTGGCAAATGCGGAAATTGCTCATCTTGAGCAATTTCTCCTTTTGCCACAAAGCTTTCAAAAGTCGTCAGGATGCGTCGACATGTGGGAAAGGGTTAACACCATTTTCAACAGTATATTTGGTTATATCATGACAGCAAGGTCAAGGACAATTGAGGTACCCTGAGGTAAGAGATTAAACTTATTCTTGCCCTGCCATACATGAAAATATTGGCTCACCATTCTATATATATCTTAGTTATCATAACATTTGTTTACAATGTAAGGAATGTTGGTTTGTTTAACCCTTTCCCACATGTGGACGCTTTCTGACGCCTCTGCAGTAGACGACATTTGAAAACATTCTGTCAAATGGAGAAATTGCTCATAATGAGCAAATTTCTCAATTTGCAAGAATGTTTTCAACTCTATTTCATAATTATACTTTCATTTAAAGAATTTTTCTATGATTTTGCGGGTATGTTTTCAAAGTCATCTGCTGCAGATTTGTTGCATGTGTGAAAGGGTTAAATGGTACTTTATGCCGCTTTCAACAGCATTTCAGTCATACCACGGCGTTTCCTGGGTAAATCACCAGTACTGCTGGTAAACTAATCCTGATACTAGCACCTCAGTCATTATGCTATAACCGCAGCCTTAAGCGCCAAAGAGGGAAGCCAGCCACTACTACCATCTTTGAAGTGTTTGCTATGACCTGACCATGGATTGAAACCTGATCTACTGCCCTCAAGGTAGATGCACTAACCACTACACCTACGAGGTAGTATGTGGTAAAGGGTTAGTTTAAACATAACTAGAACTATCACTGAAGATGATAAATACCCCCAAAACAGCACCTTGACCTACACCATAACTTAATAAGTAAATGGGCCATAACTCTGTAAAATAACATGCAATTGTAAGACCTTTAGGATATGCACATATCAGCTTGGTATAGAAGCTTCTTTTAATTTTTTTATTGAATTCCACTCGATGGTTTGTAAGAAATAGGCCGGACAAAATATGGCTTCCGGCCGACCGACAGCCCGACACAGTGACTCCTTTATACCCCCTCTTCTTCGAAGGGGGTATAAATATTTTACATCGTTTGAAAAACAAGCTTTAAGCTTATTATATTAATCATGCTCGATGTCTGCTTTCTGGAGACATAAACAGTACACATGCAGTTTGCGTGGATCCACGAGGCAGAACCCGCTCACCACAATATTCGAACCTTTCGTACAAGAGGCCGGAACTCTGACACTGCACCATTGTCTTCCAGGATAGGGTTAAAAGGATGAAAATGTTTTACCTGTTTTCTAAAGTTTTCTTCCTCCTCTTTCTGGGCATCCTGTCTGAGGGTTTTGTAGTGCATCTGTAAGGCGTGCTCGTCCTGTAACTCGATTCTCTGTCGTATACGTCTCTCCATCAAATTCTACAATAAACAGTCAACATTTAGTCTTTACAAAATATGATTGTAATAAGGAGCTCGATTCTCTGTCGTATATGTCTCTCCATCGAATTCTACAATATTTAATAAACAGTCAATGTTTAGTCTTTACAAAATATGATTGTAATAAGGAGTTTGATTCTCTGTCGTATATCTGTCTCTTTAACAAATTCTACAATATTTCATAAACAGTCAAAGTTTAGTCTTTACAAAATATGATTGTAATTTAAGGAGTTTGATTCTCTTTCGGATACATCTCTTTAACAAATTCTACAATATTTTATTAACCGTCAATGTTTAGTCTCAACAAAATATGATTGTAATAAGGAGCTACATTCTCTATCGTATACATCTCTCCATCAAATTCTACAATATTTTATTAACAGTCAACGTTAAGTCTTAACTAAATATGATTGTAATAAGAGGAGTTTGATTCTCTGTCGTATACATCTCTCTGTCGTATACATCTCTCTGTCGTATACATCTCTCTCCAACAAATTCTACAATATTTTATAAACTGTCAAAGTTTAGTCTTTACAAAATATGATTGTTATAAGGAGTTGAAGTAACGGTGAAATCCTTAGATAAGGTGCATAACTGACATTCTATAAACCTTATTTTTCACTCAAACTCTATGTTGTGAGTACTCAAGAGAATGGTCTCACTGAGAGGATTCTTTTGAGTACCTACAACAATTGGTTTGGTTGAGTTGTAAGAGACCTACACATTGGTTGGAAAACAGCAGTCTATAACACCATATCTGGACCTCATTCATGCCATTTTCAGCAGTTTTTACAAAGGTTATACAGTCCAACCTGTGTTTAAAGACCACTCATGTGAAGAGATCAATCTGGTTTTTGCTCACAGATGGTTTTTAAATGCAGGGTCACATTTGCAGAAAATGAGTAATTGGTAAATTAAAAGTGTGGTTGCTATAAACAGGGAATTGCTATAAAAAGGTTTTTCTTTTAAATAATAGATGAAAGCATTTATCGTGATTTGCTCTGAAAAGATTAATATGTACCAGAACTCTAAATTTTTATAAATTCACCAATTTGAGCTTATCCTCTGAAGGATAAATTGATGAATGCAACCTTGAAGTCTCTTGAGATTTATTGATTGATTATTTGGTGTTTAAAAAAAAAAGTTATATCACGGCCATTCCTGGTTAAGTTACCAGTACTACTGGTCAATTTATCCTGACAGCAGGGAGACAGGCATAATGCTAACCCCTTAATCCTGAGTGCCTTGGAAGGCAGGCATTACTACCATTTTTAAAATCTTTAGTGTGACCCGGGGATCGGACCTGCAAGCTCCTGCACCCAGGCGGTAGTCTCTGAAGAACGATTATGCCAAAAAGTTGACACTGCATGCACCCACTTTGAGGCAAAATCTTTTCTTTGAAAAATGCAATGTACATTTTGCTGTGCTCCAAGTCTTTTAAAAAGACTTTGAAAGGAATCATTGAAATGTGAAGTTTTTTACAATGTAGGACCCATTGTCTTCTTAAAAATCACATAAAAGGAACCATTGAAAGAAGTTTCAAAATGAAAAACTTGATATATGTAATACCAACGTTAAAGAGTTTGATTACAAATTACAACTTTTTTACAGGAAGCTCTTAAAATATGAGTAACACTCGCTTTATCTGCTTAAATGGTGTTTAACGCAGCTTTCAACAATATTTACGGCATATTACAAAGTTTCATTGTTTATTCCTGACACTAATGGATCAGTCGCTAAGCTATCCTAGAAATCCTGAACGCAAAGAGGGAAGCCATTTCTGCCATTTTTAGTTTAGTTAAAAATGATTTATTTTACATTGATTGCAAAACAAACTTTCAGCTAGTCATTAACCACAGACAATGTCTGCTTCCTGGAGACTTAACCAGTACTTGCGATGTTTGTATTGAAAAATCCAGAAGACAAAACTCGCTTATCACAGGATTCTAACACGAGATTCTAACCCAGGGCATTTGGTACAAGAGGCAGACACTCTACTACTGCACCACTTTCTACCATTTTTAAATTCCATGGTATGACTGGAACCGTGATTGATTTTATTTTATTGGAGTTTGACGCCGCTTTCAACAATATTTCAGTTATATCACGTTGACAGTTCACTTATTCATGATCCCTGGGTAGACAAACCAGTACTAGGCTAGAAAATGTGCCTTACCAAAGGACACTCCTCCATAACAGACATGTGCCATGACTGGGGATCGAAAAACTTTGATTGAACCCAGGTCTCTGGACCACAAGACTGACACCTGATCGTTCTCAGATTTAATCCAAGTGACTTACCCTTTCTTTCTGTCTCTCCTTCTCTTCCTGCTCTTCCAAGTGAAGTTCCATTCTGATCTTCTCCATTTCTTCTCTTTCTTGTTCTTTCCTTGATATTTTTTGAGCAAGCTGGAAATGAGATAAAACAAAACTTAGATATAAATTTATTGTTCCAGTAATCATTTAACCCTTTCCCTCATACGACAATTCTGCAGCAGACGATTTTGAACATATTTTGTCAAAAAATAGAAAATCTCTATAATTAAATGGATAACCTATGACTAAAAGTGGAAAACATTGTGGCAAAAGGAGAAATTGCTCGTTCTGAGCAATTTCTTCTTTTGTAACTTTGTTTTCAAAAAGCAGTCGCCTGCAGAGGCGTCAGAGAGCATCTATATGAGGGAAAGGGTTAAGGGATCTATTACAACAGAGCTGTACATAAGAGGCCTCTTATTGTGTATCTTAAAATTTCCATGCAATATCAAAACATTTTATCAACCCTTTTTCGAACAGAATAAATCTACAGCAGTCAACTTTGATAACATAACAGTCCAACCTGTGTTTAAAGACGACCCTTTGGAAGAGAACAATAATGGTCTTAAGACTGTGTTCACAGGTGGTCTTTGATTGCAGGGTCATTTATGCAGAAAATGAGTATAAATTGAAAAATCAAAAGTGTGGGTACTATTGACAGGGAATTTCTAGCCAAAGCTGGTCTTTAGCACAGGTTTGACTGTCCCATCAAAAATATATTAAATCCATAAAAATGAATGTATTTTTGAAGAGCTGAAAACATTGTGGAAAAAGGAGAAAATTATTTCCACTATGAGAAATTTCTTCTTTTGCTACAATGTTTTTGCAATGATGTCTGCTGCAGCAGTGGAAAATTCGTTAGCAGGTGTGCGAGAAAACATGATGACAGAGTGTCCCGATTGCATAGTTATCACATAGATAACAGAACAGAGCGTTGGTTGTAGCGTGCCATTGCGTAGGATTGAAAAACGGGCATCTGCTACTTAAAAGTATAGGGTCAATTTAAGCTGACCTTTTACGCCAGATCCAATATACGACACACTGCGAATCTTTGATGGTCTGATATTAATGAGACGTAAACCATAAATAAACAATACGGCTCTACTTATCTAATGTTATGCCATGAAAGTTTTCTTTTCAACATAATTACAAACTTACAGCATCTTGAACAGCGGCCATGGATGATTCCTTCTCTTTCTTTTTGGCCATTCTTTCCACTTCTCTGGACTGTTGTTCCTGTGCGAACTCCATAATTCTTTTGTTCTCTTCTTCCATTCTTCGTTTTTCCAATACTTTCCATTGTTCTCGGGCTCTTTTGAAATCCTCGATGAAGTTCTGTGTGGCTTTTTGTTTATGTAGAGCAAGCTCTCTCTCCCTGAGGATAAATTAAAGCGTATTCCATTAGAAGTTGTTGATAAGGTGTGTGATAACATTCATCTTATCAGAGCTCTAGCTAAGGAGCATTATTTCATGCTCTAAAATCTTTATTTGACCTCCAAAACCTATGTTGTGGGTACTCAAAAGAATCGTCTCAGCGAGACGATTCTTTTGAGTGTCCACAACATAGGTTTTAATGAGAACTAACAGAGATATCATGGAAGAAAGAGCTGTTTACTCTTCTTTATCTAGTCCTTTGATCTTATTGAGGACCATAGATTCATTTTAACCCCCCTTTCGCACATGTATACAGCAAACTAGCAACAGACTCCTTTGATAACATAAAGGCAAATATATTGAAATTCTCGATACACAAAAGAACAATTATTGATAAGTTGAAAACATTGCGGCAAATTTATCCTTTTGTCACACTGTTTTCAAAAGGCGTCTGCTGCATATGCTTCAAAATGCGGCTATAAGTGGGAATGGTTAATTAAATATACTAGGACTTATTGAATGCTGCAGATGTGATTAACCGAGTCTACATGTGGGAAAGGGACAGATGATAGTTTCTTTGACTGAACCATACCCAGAGTACTTGAAATGAGCCATTTCTCCTTTTGCCACAATGTTTTCCACTTTTAGTGAAAGGTTATCCATTTAATTATAGAGATTTTCTATTTTTTTGACCAAATATGTTCAAAGTCGTCTGCTGCAGAATTGTCATATTAGGGAAAGGGTTAAGAGACATGTTTCACTTTTCTTTAATTCTTATTTCACCTCAAAACCTGGTGGTGGGAGTATTCAAATGAACTGTCACATTGAGATAGTTCATTTGTATTTAACCACAGCATAAGGTTTTGTGGTGTAACAAAGAGATATAGAGGATCTTACATGAGTGCTTATTTGATATTGTTTTTATGAAACAAGTCGACTAAAATAATATGACGCGAGGCTCTGCCGAGCGTCATATTCGTTTCAGTCGACGAGTTTCATAAAAACAATATCAAATAAGCACGAATGTAAGATTCTATTTATCACATAACACCATAAAAAGAATGTTTTCAATCTTTAAATCGATCTTTCTTCGTCCTCATATAAACAGTGACCGAAGTTCACCCCGAAGTTCTAATGCATACGTCCACTGTAAAATGTAGTCCCTATCAATAACCTTTTGATTTTATACAAAATTAGCAACAATGCTCTCTTAAAACGGTTCATTTATCGAGATTTATTCTCTTTAAACAATATTTTTAATAAATGCCAAAATTCAGAACAATTGTAAACAATATGCTGTCATTGACAGTGACGTCACACTGGAGTGACGTCACATACGTGTTGTGAGTCGGCTATTTATATAACTAGTTACATATGATATTCGGATGCTTTATGTCACTCCTGGAGTGCAAGTTATGTGATAAATCAAAATATTGATTGATTGGGAATTTATGTTTCCAACAATTTTTCAGTCATATCACGGCGGCAAACTAGTAGTGTCATATGACATTTATGTAATGGCATTTTGACACACACAGAGAGGGCTTTATGTGATAAATAGGCTTATAAAACAGAAGCCTACCTTTGATCTTCCTCGTAAATCTTCCTCACGATCTCATCAATCATGAGTTTCTCCTTGAGGAACTCCTCGTAGGCCTCCTGTTTCTTCTCCTCCTGCTCCTCCAGTTGTCTCTCGAGCTCCTGCTGGTATCGGATGGACTCGCGGTATCGCTCCATTTCACGCTGCCTCTCGGCTTCTTCCGCACGCTGGTGCTCCTCCATCATTTGATGGGATATTTCTGAATCCCGTTTCTGTTTGGAAAAATATAGTTAATAATTTATGTATAAATCCAATCAGTTTGTTGGCACTTTCAACAATTTTTTTCAGTTATCCCATTCCCACATATCAAGGGCTTGGCGTGAAACGGTTGTAACTTAAATTGGTATTTTTTTTACCAAGGTTAATCACCTCGCCATAAAGTCTTTATATATAAGCGTTAAATCATTTTACTTGGTAAACAATGGAAATTTAGGTGCCATTGCTCGGTCTGAGCAATGGCACCTAAATTTGCATTGTTTACAAAGGGGTCAAAATTGCCCCTAAACCAGGGTTTTCCAAATAGGTTTTTAGTTACAACCGTTTTACGCTTAGCCCTCGAATTATAGACACTTTCAGAGGCCTCTGCAGCAGACGACGTTTGAAAACATTGTGGCAAAGGTGAAGTTGCTCATGACGAGCAATTTCACCATTTGCCACAATGTTTTCAACTCTATTTAATGATTTAAACTGTCATTAAAGGCGATTTTTCATATTTTTGATAAGATATTTTCCAAGTCGTCTGCTACTGATTTGTCATAATGTGGGAAAGGGTTATATCACGGCCTTTCCTCGGTAAGTTCCCAGTTCATTTATCCCAACACCATCTAGTCAGTCCAGAGAGGTCCAGATAAGGAGTTGTATACAGCTCTTTTTCCCCACAATATCTCTCTTAATATCCAACCAAACCCTATGATGTGGGCACTCAAAAGAATCCTCTCAATGAGACGATTCTTTTGGGTACCCACAGCATAGGGTTAAAGGTCAAATAATGCTTTTAGAACATGCAAAACACCCCTTATCTGGAGCTCCGCAGTCATTATGCTAACCCCACAACCTGGAGCGCCAAGGAGGGACAAAATAATTACTACCATTTTTTAAGTCTTTGGCCTAATATCGTACCCACAATTTACCTCATTCAAGGAAGCTCTTCCAACACACCATTCGGGCGGTCACAAGTCAAAAAGAAATAAAGAAGTTATCGACTTTCTGGCACCCAAAGGACAAATCCTTGATTTCAAATATAAACCCTGTCATATGACAAACTGACCTTCCGGACAGTGCAACCAGTGTAACATCCAGATCAGTCTGCGACCCTGTGCATCCCTATCCTGATCTTCACTGATTGGCATCTAGTCCTACATGCCTATGGTGAACAGTTAAGACCACACCCCATATTTACATCAGAGCTCCAGATAACGTTTTTTTGCATGTTCTAAAATGGTTATTTGACCCTTGAACCCTATGTTGTGGGTACTCAAAAGAATCGTCTCAGTGAGACGATTCTTTTGAGTACCCACAACATAGGGTTTACTTTAAAAATAAGAGAGAAATTGTCGAAAAAAGAACTGAACAACCCTTCTTATCTGGACAGCTGTAATAGATGTATAAATTTTAAACACAATCACCATTAATCTTCATACTTAAATCATTAGAAGCCCCTGGATAAGGCAACTAATGGTAAATAAACCCTATGTAATGCCAGAATGATTTAATTCGGGTTTTTACGCCATTTTAAGATTATTTCAGTCCACGGCGCCAGTTCATTTATCCCTGGGTAAACAAAACCAGTACTTGGCTAGAAAATATGCCTTGCCAAAGGGCACTCCACCATGACAGTCGTGCTGCCACTAGGGATCAAACCGGGGATGCCCGGATTCAAATCTCCAACGCTAACCACACAACCACAGAGGATTCCTTCGCCATAGTGAGACATACAGAACAATTTCACTATACCAGATCCAACAAAAGTAACCATAGAAATCAATAGAACTTGTTACTGATTACCTTCAGGCATAGTTTCAAGTTTGTAACCCTTTCCAATGCTGAGATTTTGCCTCAACCTGAAACTTTAACCAAAATGTTGACGGATATACAGACAGACAGACTTGCCAATCTATAGACCGGAATTGCTATAGCAATCCGGCCAATAAAAAAGGATAATCAAGTTATCTCAGAGGTCCAAATAAGAAGGGCTATACAGCTCTTGTCCCCACCATGTCTCTCTAATCATCCAACCAGACCCTATGATGTGGGTACTCAAAACGAAAAGTCAATGAGACGATTCTTTTGAATACCCACACCATAGGATAAAAGTGGAGTAAAATGATTTTAGAACATTTAAAATGCCCCTCAACCCTTGCCCTCATATTGACGCTTTATGACGCCTCTGCAGCTTTTTGAAAACATAGCGACAAAAGAAGAAATTGCTCAAAACGAGGTATTTCTCCTTTTGCCACAATGTTTTCCACTTTTAGTCATAGGTTATAAATTCATTCAATTATAAAGATATTCCAATTTTTGACGTCTGCTGCAGAATTGTCGTATGAGGGAAAGGGTTATCTACAGCTCTGAGTTATCTAATAATCCCCAACTAGTACTTACCATGTGGTCAAATTTAATAGCCTCTTTTTCTGCAATTTGTGCCATTCGCTCTTTGTTCATATAAGCTGACTTGAGTTTTGACTCCAATTCACGGAGCTCCAAACTGTAAAGCAATAGGATATATATAAGACTTAATATTGTCAAACTTTTTAAAATATTGAACCCTTTTAATAACAAAAATCTCTACAGATTCCATCTCAAACAATTGGGGTTTAACGCCGTTTTCAACAATTTTTCAGTCATATCACGACGACCAGTTCACCTACTCATACGTTTCCTGGTTTTCCCACACCAGTACACCACACAACATACCTTCCAAGCAACTGGCTGCTTTTCCACATAGACTGTTAAACAGCCCATTGGTGAAAGACGAAAGACGCAGGTCACACTGACGTTTGTCAAACATGGGAAAGAAGGTTGGCCGAGCTTGGATTCGAACTCACAACCCCTGGATTGAAAGCCCTCATCGCTACCGGAGCTCGGCCCATCTCAAACAAGGAACATGGTGTTTAATTTTTTGGAAAATCCTAAAAAAGGCCTAACACTTTTAAATAAATAGAATTAAAAGTCAGTGTTCGCAAAAAAAAAAAAATTGTCTGGTAACAATTACTTGGTACCTGCTTTGAAAGTAGGTAGAACATTCATCTTTCCTGTAGGAATTATCAAGATAAACAATGACATTTAATAAGCAGAGCTCTAGATAAGGGGCTCTAAAATCCTTATTTGACCATATAACCCTATGTTGTGAGTACTCAAAAGAATCGTCTCAGTGAGACGATTCTTTTGAGTACCCACAACATAAGGTTTGCTTTAATTATAAGAGAGAAATTGTGGGGAAAAGAGCTGAATATCCCTCTTTATCTGGACCTCTGAATAAGCAAGCTTAAACTTTGTTTTAATTTATCTAAAGACTTGAGATTACTAGTTTATAATCGTTAATTAACGTGAATCCACCCACGGTTTGTGGAGCACTTACAGTCTAGGGTAATGTTATGTGTAAACCAATCTCTTTGACAATTTGTTTGTGGGAAAGGAATGAATGAATGTATATTGTTTTATGGCGCATCGACAGCTAAGGTCATTTAGCGCGCAATTAAAGTTAATTATTCATGATCCCTGGGTAAACAAACCGGTACTAGGCTAGAAAATGTGCCTTGCCCAAGGGCACTCCACCATGACCGTAGTGCCGCGACTGGGGATCGAACCCGGGACACCCGGTTTCGAAATCCCCGACGCTAACCACTCGACCACAGCGGATTCCTTGTGGGAAAGGAAGAATTGCTCTATAAATGATAAATAAATTCTCCTATTACCACTGTTCTTTAATTGCCCTCTCGTACCAAAGATGTTCCCACAGATCTAGACATTGTGAATACTGGTTAAGTAAGCCGACATAATGACTTACAGTGAGTAGTGTTGGGACGATGATCGATTATAATCGAAAGTTGATCGGATATATATATGCATCACGTTAGCGATAATCGATTGCAATTTACCACAATCGATTATCAATTGGTTCACCTTTTTTAATTCATTTATGTTTGATTAATATTCGCTTCCACAAGGGAGATTACTCTCGTGGGCTAGCATGTAAATACAACAACTTGAAATAGAAACAAAGTTTTTTTTGGGCAATAAAATGATACAACCTAGTAAAGACAAGACATTAAGCCGGTATATTTTTTATCAAACATAAATAATAAGAAGCATTGCGAACATTAAGGCTTGTTAAATACAATACTGTATGAACCGATTATATAATCGATGTCTAATCGAATGAGGCAAAGTGATTGTAACCGATAATCGATTGTAAAAATGTAACCGTTGGCCCAACACTAACAGTGAGAAATATGATCTGAAAGCTTGTTTTTCAATCAATGCAAAAAAGATAAATTTAAATCAACTCTTTTCCCACACACTCCAATTCTGCATCAGAAGTCTTTTTACCCTTTCCCTTATATAGACGCTTTCTGACGGCAGACAGCTTTTTGAAAACATAGTGACAAAAGGAGAAATTGCTCAAAACGAGCAATTTCTACTTTCGACACAATGTTTTCCACTTTTAGTCATAGTTTATCCATTCAAATAAATAGAGATTTTCTAGCAGACGACTTTTGAAAACATCGTGACAAAAGGAGAAAATTGCTCAAAACGAGCAATTTATCCTTTTTGCCACAATGTTGTCAACTCTATTCAATCATCAAACTTACATTTAAGGACTTTTTTCAGATTTTTGAGTAGACATGTTCAAAGTTGTCTGCTGCAGGTTTGTTGTATGTGGGAAAGGGTTAAACAAGCAATTTCAGCTTTAATTGCAATATTTTCAGAATTTTCAACTTGTTCATCTATTGATTGTAAAGTGGACAAAATTTGAAATATCAGGTAATGGCTTAAGGGGTTAATCTGTGTGAACTCATTAAAAGCATCTTTGTGAGACAATAATTCTGAATAAACACAACATTATGCTTTTGTGTAAAAAATGACCACTTTACTCTCCCTAATGATCTCTGTTTATCTACCTTGATTCTCTGATCTGTTGTCTCATTTTGTCGTCTCTGATTGTGTCCAGCTTACGCCTCTCCAGCTCCCTGGATAATCGATCTTCCTGTGAGGATTGTTCCTCACGGATAAGTCTGTCTCGTTCAGCCTACAGAATTTTAAAAAAAAAGGCTCATTTTTAATTAGAGCTTAACCATTTCCCTCATATTGACGCCTCTGCAGCAGACTTTTTTTTGAAAATATAGTGACAAAAGAAGAAATTGCACAAAACGAGCAATTTCTCCTTTTGTCAATGTTTTCCACTTTTAGTCATAGGATATCCATTCAATTATAGAGATTTTCCATTATTTGACAAAATATGTTCAAAGTCATCTGCTGCAGAATTGTTGTATGAGGGAAAGGGTTAAGCAATTAAATCAACACTATATATGCAATTGTCGTATGAGGGAAAGGGTTAATAAGAGAGCTATACTTTGACAATAATCTGATTACTTCTTCTTATATGTGGTCTTACTGATCCAGGTCCAGATAAGGAGGGGCCCTTTTTCCCACAATTTCTCCCTTATTGTTACAGCATCCCTATGGTGTGGGTACTCAAAAGAATCGACTCACTAAGACGATTCTTTAGAGTACCCACAACATAGGGTAAGAGGGTAAAATAAGGATTTCAGAACATGCAAAGTGCCGCTTATCTAGAGCTCTGTGATCTTTCAGATTTTGTTCGTTAGGCCTAAAAAAAAATAGTCTTGTTTCTGGTCACCCTACCAACCCTCCATTTTAAGTCTGACTGCTTTTTTTTTTTAGCACAAGGTATGATTTTTGTCACGCGAAACTCGCATTTGCAGTATCAGAGCCGAAAAAAGTAATTGTTGTTCATTGTTGATATGTTTTGATAGTAAATTTAACTGGGTGGATGCCCAGGGGAGCAAAACTAACAGATCAAAAAGTGATTTTAACAGATGATTTTGATCAGCAATCGGTTGATTTTGAAAACCCTGCTTGGCTAATTAATAACCAGAAAAGTAAATAACAACAATGTGTTGTGTCCGCTCACCCGCAACTGTATAACCTGCATTATATAATCATTTGCTTGGTCTTAACCCTTTCCCTCATATAGACGCCCCTTTTTTTGAGCTCTGGACATGCATGTCAGCATGGTCAGACGTAAAGCAAATGTTTAGCTATTTACCTATGCAGTTTCAACTTACAACTATTTCGCTTTAATTATAGGGGGATATCGGATAGACTGGTGCCTTTATTGACCCATTACTTCACACAGACGACATTTGACGCCTGCTTTTGCAGACGACTTTTGAAAATATTGCAAGAAAAGATAAAATTGCTCAAAACGAGCAATTTCACCTTTTATTGCAATATTTTCAACTCTTTATCAATATTATTCTTTCAGTTGTCTAGATTGGTGAAATTGTTTGTCTGACGATTGTAAAGCAGACGACCTATGAAAAGCCATGTGAAGTAATGGGTTAAAGAGTTTTGTCTTGTCTTAGTCATCAGTCAAAACATGTCTGCCTTGCTTTGCATCCTGGGTCCAATTGGCATACATGTGTAATTTGCACATAATGTCAGCTGGTTTCTCAAAACTGAGTTATCTGGGTCCCGCAGCTGACCACACAGAATGGTCTAAAACACTAAGGACAAAACCAACTTTCACCACAAATGACTATGTACAACTTACCCTCAAGATGGTTTCTTCCATTTCTCTCTCTTTCTGTTCCGACATCTGTGTCCTGATGAATCGTTTGTTTTCTATCCTATCATCACGTTTCATGTTGGACTCCAGAAGTTTTTCCCGTCCAAGAGTCCTCACTGTCTCCTCTCTCACCATTTCTTGTCGCCGAGAATTGTCTAACTGCCTCTCTCGTTGGGCGACAGACTGAGGTGCAGCTCTTCTAATTGTGGCCTTGAAAATGGAAAAAACCCAAATATAAACTAGAACTATCACTGAAGATGATAAATACCCCCAGAACAGCACCTTGACCTACACCATAACTTAATAAGTAAAAGGACCATAACTCTGTAAAATAACAGGCAATTGTAAGACTTTTAGGATATGCACATCTCCTCTTGGTATAGAAGCTTCATGTAAAATGTTATTGAATTCAACCCAGTGGTTTGTAAGAAATAGGCCGGACAAAATATGGCTTCCAACCGAGCAACAAACCGAAATAGTAAGATTTGAAAAAACAACAAATTATTAATTTAGAATTTTGCTCAATCACCATCGGTCTTCTTTCGGAACTGTAGATGCACAAAATAGTAAAACTTCAAAATAGTGAGTCCAGCAACAAGTCTGTACACGTAATCTTTTGCATGCAAGTTTCAAAACAAAGAAATCATTTCATTTTGATAATAAACCCTAGTCCTACATAGTCCTATGCTAATTTTCCATTTTGTTATTATTCTGCATACGATTCATTATTTTACCTAATTTAGTCAGAACTTTTGGCGATGTTTCAAGGGTCGATCTCGTATATATATGCAATGTTTGTCAGACCAAAATACCCGTATGGGACACCATTTCTCCAACGTAAAAAGTAATCACAAAGGATCTTAATCACATTTTTGAGTGTTTTAATCTATCTCTTAAGAGGCTTGACCTACATTAATCACCGTTCGTCGTTTTTATTTAACAAAAATGGATATTTAACAATACAGTATGGATACTTAATGAATGGATTGTTAACGAAATAGTTTAAATAGATCTTATTCACACAAAACATATAGGTACTTCAGGCGATGTTTTGTTAAATTCTTTTTACGGATTTCCTCTAGTTTATTTAACTAGATGCTGGCGAAAATAAAATGGTTGACGATTTTAAATTTGTTGTCGTTGTGAACTGAATTTTCATAGATTCAAGTGATAAAGAGGTATCATACAATCTGGTCTCCGTTCTCGAACCGTAATTATTCTTGAACCTTCAGTTCAAGGACTGTTTATACATTTTCAAAAACGCATTTTACATAATAAATTATATGTAAACCGGTGCTTTGTATACTAACAAACAAATTGTTGAATTTATTCGTCAGTATTGTTGGTTTTTGACATGAATTTATCAGTATTCCCATGAGCCCTGATAAATATTTGGAGGTTCGAGAACCAGTGTTCCATGCTAAGTTGCATAATTGTTAGGCTCAATTTAATCAATGCGATAACGTTGATTTTGTCAGTCTGATAAATGAGAAAGAAATTTTAAACACAGCCTTTAGACTTTGCTTTCCCAATAAAAGACAGATCATCTGAATAGGTGCAGGAGAACTCGTCGAACTGCAAACTCGTCGTACTAGTAATATAGAGTAACCATTAGGATAACTCGTCGACCTAATGATTATATAGTACTATATACTTAGTAAGGATAATTATTGATTATAGTAACTTTGAAGTTAAATATATGTTAAAAACTTTAATTTAACAATAAGATGTTTGTTTATAATAAATACTTATAATTATATTGAAATTGATTCGTCATTTAATTACGTTATGTGCCGCGTGTTTTGTGGATGATTGTCGGCATACTTCTTAGTGTGTAGTCTGGGGTAAATTATTAAAGAATTTTTTAATGGAGAGTCGGCTTTAATCATACATCATGTTAATTGCTCATTAAAAATACATGTGAAAATAAAAATTGATGTTTGTGTTTATATGCCCATATATATATAAAAAAAATCCCAAGATAAGTTATTTCTCAGAAATACTTGAAATGAATGTGTATTAGTTGTTCCAGCAGGGTTAGTGAACAAATGCATGCATTATGCTGCGACAGTTGCAGTTGCTGGCAGCATCGTGTCTGCAAAAACGGTAAAGGTCATGACAATCTATAGCTCTTTTTTTTCAAAAGTCGAGCTAATAATGGAGCCGTCGTTTATGATAAACGACTTTTTCCTTTCCTACATTATTTAAGTAATTCCTCTTAACACCAGAATAAAACACACAAATAATGTATGAGAGAGTGAAAACATCTGACAAGTTAAAATAATGTAAGAAATTGAGCTGTAGTTTATAATAAACGATTTCTTCTTTTCCCACATTAAAACAGTAATTCCTCTTAAGACTGGAATAAAACACACAACTAATGTATGAGAGAGTGAATGTGATGAAGCGTGAAGATATCTGACAAGTTAAAATAAAGTATGAAATGTAGCCGTCGTTTATTATAAACGACTTCTTCTTTTCCTACATTATTTAAGTAATTCCTCTTAAGACTAGAATAAAACCCACACATAATATAAGAAAGAGTGAATGATTTAAATGATTAATTTACAAACACATTAAATATATGAATAAAAACCAAAATATTTTAAAACTAATTGAATTTGTTGTTATCTTTTCAATCCAATTGGTCAATTAACACCTTACTTTAACACTAACACCTTCATATCGATATAGATTGTAAAGTACTATTTAATCCTTAAGTCGACGAGTTATCCTAATGGTTACTCTATATTACTAGTACGACCAGTTTGCAGTTCGACGAGTTCTCCCGAACTCATCTGAATCTGATGATAAAACAAGCAAGCGAAAGTCAGAATTATTTTTACCACGACTCTTGAAATGTGAAAAAAAAAAGCATTATTTGACATGTTGTTTACTTAAAAACAAAGTGAATTGAAAAACCATTGAAAGAAAGTGCCAAATGAAACAAAGAACACTTTGTAAACAAATCTTTGATTACCCCACCCACCGATATCGATTTAAAGGCTTGAGATAAAAAGTCGTGTTTTGAAATGAAAGCCATAATATAAGAAAATAATTCATATGCATCTGTTTGCATAAGTAGTCCATGTTAGCATTAAATAAAATTTGACATACCATGTTAGCTCCTGTGAACCGAAATTAAGACCACAAAATGTTCAGATTTTTTCCGCCAATGTTGTTCTCGACAAAATGTATTCAACGACTACTTCCGTTACTAGGGGTAGTAGACTTCCTGTTGTGTGTTCCCGTACTAAACAGTATCGCGTGTGAAATACACAATTCCCAATATGGGCTTGATGCGGAAAAACTATTCGCGGTTTGCGATTAGCGAATATTGTCAGACCTGTATTCGCCTCCGCATTGCTTGTTAAGAAGTAGATAACTTATTAAATGATCAATTCAATTATAACTCATTTCAATTCAATTCTTTATTTAAGTTAAAAGCCTCCGGCCCATTTTCATTTATTTTTTACAAAGCATTTATACTTAGAATTACATAATTAGCATGCTAATAAATTACAGAATAGTTTGGAGATACTTTAAATGTTTATACTGTTAAATAATGATTGGAATATAAGATTACTACTATATTCTTGAACACTCCTTAAAAGGTGACGTTTTAGTTTATAGTTTACCAAGTAATTAAACAGACATGGGTGTGAACTATCTATTGTTTGAATATCATATTCAGAAGAAGATCATTTTAAATGTTCGCTGCCATTAACTCAAGTTTTCCCTGCATATCAGTTGAAATAAATCATTTAATAGTCTACTTTGGCTGTTTTACATCATTATTACGCTTTCATTAACCCTTTCCCACATACAACAAAAATCGGCAGCAGACGACTTTGAAAACGTCCAGGCAAAAGCACATAGAATCCCTTTAAATGAACGAACAATAACTGTATAGAGTTGAAAACATGGTGACAAAAGGAGAAATTGAGAACAATAGATGTTTTCAAGGTCGCCCGACTTGCTTTCAATGTAGCTCACGGTTTGTAACGTTTTGTAACAGAGGTAAAATAACTGTACTTTGTTTGGTGAATTGGCAACACCGTTTTCTATCGTAGAATTTCACTGAACGCTGTATATTTGTTGTAAGAGGGAAGGGGGGCAATCCCATTTAAACCAGACCTAAGCATCGCTCGCTCGTATATAGATCTGATGACTGCCCCTTACAGGTCGGCTAAGATTGACCTTTGCGTCAGCCAATTGAATTGTCGCTTACCAAAATCGTTCAGTATAAAATAAGTTAGATATTCAATATAAATAAACGAGATAGAGAAGCGGCGATTATCGAGGATTCCGATTGTATAGCACGGGCGTTGGTTTTATTGTGCGATTTCATTGGAAATATAAAAAAGCGAGCACGTGCTCATGAGTATTCAAGTGTATAAGGTCAATTCGACGATCTTTTATAAGGAGTAGTCGAAACCAATATACGTACAGCGAAATATAGGTCAAAGGGAAGTAATTCGGATCGGCGTTCCGGGCGGGCAGTCGATTTCAGATGATTCCATTACACTAAAGTTGTCTTCCTTTGGACAATAATGATTCTGTTGAAAGTTGATTTTATTTTTATAAAGTTAAATACCCTCCTACTGATTTGAAACCTAAACACTTTGCTTTTAGGATATCTTGACAGCTCAAGTGCCATTTTCAGAACAACAAGTATTTTCTGAATTTTAAGTAAAATTCACTGCGGGATAGGAGTGACCTATGATTCGACGGCATAGCTCAAAACAACAGGAAGGTCAACGCGTGAGTTTTTTGTGCTTTTTTAGTAGTTATAAGAATGAACTTTAATTGAATATAGGTTTCTGGGTTATTTATATTCTTTGGAAAGAGCCATAGCCCAAAAAGCTATAAAAGTCGCATATGGAAAAAAAATTGCTTCTATCTGACATAAAATGCGATTGAGGGAAAGAGTTAATAAACACTGATCATCAATGTGAAATCTTATCCGGAGAAGACACACTCGCAGATCGTACAACCGTTCTTGTCCCGTTTAAATGGTCGGCCTCCACAGTCTATTACGTATGTCACTGACGAACAGATGGGTTGAGCTATATCAATAATTACATAATGAATATTCATTAGCTGACAATGCTGCTGCTAATGATGATGGTGATGATGATGATTATGATGATGAATAGGATGATGATACTATTGCTGATAAAGATGATGACGATGATGTTGACGACTTCGGTAAAGATGATGATGATAATGATGCTGATGAAGATAAAGACGATATTTCGATGACGATGGTGGTGACGACTTTGGGGATGATGATGATGATGATGACGCTAGTTCACCTATTCATGTTTTTCCTGGCTATCTCACACCAGTACCCCACACAACGTTCTTTCCAAGTAACTGGCTGCTTTTCCACATAGACTGTTAGCCCATTGGTGGAAAACGAATGCCGCTTGTTTATTGACTTTTAATCCCAAGAAAAAAACCACAGATTATGTGATAAGCTATTTATTTCAATAAATTTGAGTCTATAAGCTCACTATATTCAATGTGATGTATGCACACTACTAGTTTATTTCGAGGTGCAAATTTAGGTGCCATTGCTCAGAACATTGTTCACCAGGAAAAATGATTTAACGCTTTTAAAGACGTTATGGCGAGGTGATTAACCTTGGTAAAAAAAACCACACATTTTAGTTATAACCGTTTCACGCCAAGCCCTCGATAAGATCGCTATACTAAATGTGATTTATGAACACTACTAGTTTATATGATATCTTTATCTTGAATATGATTATGTAACAAAAACTAGATTGAAGTACGAACCAAGGTTTTCGTTAACCCTTTCCCTCATACGACAATTCTGCAGCAGACGACTTTGAACATATTTTGTCAAAAAATAGAAAATCTCTATAATTGAATAAATAACCTATGACGAAAAGTGGAAAACATTGTGGCAAAAGGAGAAATTGCTCGTTTTGAGCAATTTCTTCTTTTGTCACTATGTTTTCAAAAAGCCGTCTGCTGCAGAGGCGTCAGAAAGCATTTATATGAGGGAAAGGGTTAAGTAACTGAAAGCACTAATGGTATTTTTTACCAGAGGCATTGCATTACAAATGAAGTTTTTGTATTGTATCTACATATTCTTTCCCTTATTGGGCTGATTGAATAAATCGCCTAAAGAGACGTGATTGCATCAAAGTCACATGGTTGTTTGTTTGGTGTTTTAACGCCTCTTTCAACACAATTCAGTTATATCACGGCGTTTCCTGGGTAAGGTACCAGTTCTACTGGTCAGTTTATCCTGGCACCAGCCAGACAGTCGTAATGCTCTTTTTCGCAACAATAAGCGATCCAGATCAACAGGTACTGTTCAAAACAATATTAAAGGGACTGAACACCATAATGGTCCAAAATCGTTATATTTTATACTTATTCTAATTAATCCAAAATACGTCGATATATATGTAACGGAATGTTGTAGAAGGTCGTACAAGTCTTGTTTCTCATTATTTCATAGGAAATAAGCAGTTAAAAAAACGTCCGCTCCGTGTTTTCCCGTTTAAAAATACCGTGGAATTTCCTCTTGCTCATTTGAATTTATGGATTCAATTCGGCATTCTCTAACACTATCGACTCATTACATTCATGTATGCGTGAGTGTAAGGAACGACAACTCTGCGAAGGAGATTGTCAATTCGGTTGTAGTGATCACGTGATAAATATACAGCGATATTTTAAAATTTACTGGGTTACTAACCCAGTAGATTTTACAATGCAAAATAACGAAAAATCTCCGCAATATTAATAGTGTGCATATATTGTAGTACATCAGTCAGCAAATCTCAATGCCGTACATGCAAAAACATCAAGGTAATAGCAGTTATTAACAATTTTCTTTTTTTTTTGCTTTTTTCTCATATAAGATTCAGTCCCTTTAATACGGTGTAATTGCCTATCTTACAATCACAATAACATAAGGTACCAAAAAACAAAGTAACCGTATATATGTATAATATAGGAGACATTAAGGCAAAGATGTACTGTAGGCCCTGTTATCAAGTCCAATCAATCAGCTAGGCTAATATAAGGGTGTTTAGTGATTTCCAAAGAGTTCTTTGGCAACAAGAAGCGAGCGAGATGTGCATGCACTGTTAAGAAAAGTTGTCATTCGTTAATAAATCATCCAAGTTCTTACAATCACAAGAATACTAGGTACCAAATACAAGGTAACCATGTACTTAAGGAGGCATTATGTCAAAGATGGACAGTCGGCCGTTTACTCAAGTCCGATCAATCTAGACTAGCCTATGGGTGTTAATCTTCCTTCTATTATATATATGTATTATTCATTGTTAGCTCAGTTTAGATGTGGTATTTTACCAATAAGAGTGGAAACAGGACGATACGTAGGCGAGCCCCCGGAGCAAAGACTGTGTACATTTTGTAATCAACAACAAATTGAATATTAAAGACATTTTTTTAACTCAGTGTAAATTTTACAATGATGTTAGAGCAGACGTTTTTTAATGATCAATTTTCAAATATACAATTTAATGTATTGAGTGATGCGGATAAACTTACATATCTTATCAGAAACGTTCCAAGAAAAGTAGCTAAATACATTGTTAAATCTTATATGAGAAGAAGAAATGCATTATATAACTAGTCTCATTCCAATCCATATACTATTATGCAAATGTTTGACATTTATTGATGATGTTAGGAATGCCAAAATAATTTCACGTGAAAATTATATTACTTATTATTGTATAGGTGACTTATAGGTCCACTGGGGCGGGTGTTTTGTTTAAATTTCTATAATTGTATACCATGTTACATATGTACACATGTCACTTTAATAAAATATTCACTTCCTTTTCTTATCTATACGTTGTATATCTTAAAGATTTTTTTTTTACAACTTTAGATATGCTCAATAACGACATAAAACAATAATCACATCAATTAAAATGCATCAATGGCGTGTGTATCGCGCCGCACTTCCGCATTTTGATTGACGTAAAATCATATTTCACATTTGACATTTCACATATATAACGACCCTGATTATACCCACATCATATTGTGTTATAAGGTTCAATTAGAGTTTACAGCTGTGAAATTTAAGTGTTTCGGACAAATATAATTAACATAGAATTACTATTGGTAAGTTTTATTGTTGAAACATAATGTTTCATTTTAATGAAGTTTTCCACTCGCTATCGGCCATTCGTTTCTTCTTCATACTGTCACTTGCTATAACGCTTTTAAAATTGATTAAGTTAATCCCTTAGGAGCAAACGGCTTCGAAATATAAAAATTCCCTCTTTCTTTTACAGTTCGAGAAAACATGATTTAGATGGTCATTTTTAAGGTTGAATTAACGCTGTCAATTTGAAATAAACAAATAACAAAATAAAAGTAGCACTTCTCTTATAAACGATGAATATCAAATATTACTATAGATATTCCTTAGGTGCAAACAGTCTCGCATAAAACAGTATTTCATCATCAATGTAATATTCTTTTCCGTTAAACACATTTAGTCTTTTTTAAAGATATATTTGTAACTTTCCCATATACATTGTGGCAAAGAGAAAATTTGCACATAATGAGAAATTTCTACTTTTGCCAGACTTTTTAAAACTCTTTTCAATAATTATACTTTTCCTTAATGGAGATTTTCTATAACTTTGCCAAGATGTTTGTAAAAAAGACTTAATTTTAAATACGTATATATGCATATTACTAGGTTTAGTTTAATCTTGAATAGGATTATGTTTATACGGATGTTATAGAATGTATAAATGCATACTATCCTATATGAACATGCATGTTATAATTTTTTTATCTTTCTTTTACATTTCGAAAAAACATGATTTAGATGGTCATTTTTAAGGCTGAATTAACGGTGTCAATTTGAAATAAACAAATAACAAAATAAAAGTAGCCCTTCTCTTATAAACGATGAATATCATATATTACTATAGCTATTCCTTAGGTGCAAGCGGTCTCGCATAATACAATATTTCATCATGAATGAAATATTCTTTTCCATGAAACACATTTAGTCTTTTTTAAAGATATATTTGTAACTTTCCCATATACGGACGACTTTTGACACTTTGAATCAGAGAACCTTTGAAAACATTTTGGCAAAGAGAGAATATGCACATAATGAGAAGTTTCTGCTTTTGCCAGACTTTTTTAAAACTCTTTTCATTAATTATGCTTTCCCTTTTGGAGATTTTCTATAGCTTTGCCAAGATGTTTGTGAGAAAGACTTAATTTGAAATACGTGTATATGCATATTACTAGGTTTAGTTTAATCTTGAATTAGATTATGTTTATACGGATGTTATAGAATGTATGAATTCAAATGAAAATATATTATCCCATATAAACATGCATGTTCTGATTCAAACGTATGAATGCAACATTTGTTATTTTGATAATAGTATGTGCAATTTATGTTTATACGGATGTTATAGAATGTATAAATTCAAATGAAAATATACTATCCTATATGAACAAGTTCAAGTTCAAGTTCTTTATTTGCATAACAGTTTACATGTTGTTGTTGCAACATATACATAATAAACACTTGTATAGCAATACATATAGTATAGTTTTAATAGATGATATGTGATATATAATATTCGAGAAAAGTGTAATTAATATTAATACGTACAAGATGACTAAACTTAGATTGGTTTATTTCGTGGAATTTAAAATAGAACCTTTTTCGGATTTCTATTAATAATCGTTATAAAAGTTGCAATATGTTTTATTATTTGTTAACATTAACATAACTTTTATTACATCTCTCGGTACATACAGTACAACATGAGGAAATGGTATAATTACAAGAGATCTATTTAAATACTATCACATGATCATATATTTCATTTTTGCTCAAAGGGAGGATTGTACTCAGTCATCCATGGATACTCTGCTTATGAGGGGCAGGGTATTCATGGCTAACCATGTACACAAATACAAATTGAAGTCGGGGTTTCCATTGGAGGGAAAATAACATACACTAAGGATCATTCTTTAGTTTCGGAACGAAAAGGTAAAGAAAAGAAAAACATTGTGGAAAGGAGACAAACTGCAACATGTAGTTAAAATTCTTTCCTTTTCCAATGCCTTTCATTATATCTAGGAAGGAAGAATAAAAGTTATTTAGAGCAAAATATATCAATGAGGACAAGGTGCCTTGCTGTAAATGCCGCAGCAGGTGGACATACAAACTATTGAAACGAAATAAAATACGACTTGATTTGATCTTGCAGTTTTTGTTTTAAGGGTGTCCATGTTAACCTTCTCTGTTAAGTTTGTTCCCGAGATCAAATTTCAATTTCGAATTTCAAATTTTTACATATTATGAATAAATTGTATTAAACTTATATTTGGTGATTTGTATTTTTCTCGGAATACTTTTCCTAAAATATGATAAAAACTAGGTGGCCAATTAGAAATTCGTCGAAGCGCATAATGTGAATTCATTGTTAACCCTTTCCCTCTTATACACGCTTTCTGACGCCTCTGCAGCAGACGGCTTTTTGAAAAAAATAGTGACAAAAGAAGAAATTGCTCAAAACGAGCAATTTCTTCTTTTGCAACAATGTTTTCCACTTTTAGTCATAGGTTATCCATTCAATTAAAGAGATTTTCTATGTTTTGACAAAATATGTTCAAAGTCGTCTGCTGCAGAATTGTCGTATGAGGGAAAGGGATAAACACCCATAGGCTAGTCTAGATTGATCGGACTTGAGTACACGGCCGACTGTCCATCTTTGACATAATGTCGCCTAAAGTACATGGTTACCTTGTATTCGGTACCTAATATTCTTGTGATTGTAAGAACTTGGATGATTTATTAACAAATGACAACCTTTTCAAGTTTTAACAGTGCATGCGCATCTCGCTCGCTTCTTGTCGCCAAAAACCTCTTTGGAAAATAATAAACACTCTTATTAGCCTAGTTCATTGATTGGACCTGATAACAGGGCCTACAGTACATCTTTAACCCTTTCTCTCATATAGACGTTTCTGATGCTTCTGCAGCAGACGGCCTTTTCAATGTTTTCCACTTGTTGTCATAGGTTATCCATTCACTTATGGAGATTTTTTATTTTTTGACAAAATACTTTCAAAGTCGTCTGCTGCAGGATTGTCTTATGAGGGAAAGGGTTAACTTAATGTCTCCCATATTATACACACGGTTACTTTGTATTTTTGTACCTTATTTTATTGTGATTGTAAGATCGGCAATTACACCGTATTAACATTGTTTTGAAGAGTACATGTTGATCTCGATCGCCTCTTGTTGCGAAAAGTGCAAAAACCAGGAAATGCACGAGTATGTGAACTTGCCGCCGTGATATAACTGAGAAATTGTTAAAAACGGCGTTAAACACCAATCAATAATCAATCAATCAATCAATCAAAAAGAAACAACAATTAGTTCTACGGATATAATGTTCTCCGTCTTACAACATAAGGTTCAACTAAACATTATGCTAATTTTTGCACATTTATCAACTATCAATTAATAACACAGTTCATTTATTCAGCGATAATTACACACATGCCTCTGTATCAAATATTTCACCGAATATGTCAGATCATATTCTTGTATAAAAGTTGCATGTAACCACAAAATGTTTTTCCGACTGTATTTGTGAGCAATCACAACATAAACATAAACGAGCCTATCTCAATTCTCAAAGGCAAAATCCCACAATCTAGCTGAGCTAAAGGAGAGCCCTAAGTTCAGTTTAATGTAATATTCTGTGGTAAAACTATCTTTAAACAGTTTATAAGTCCTCAGCTTTGGTGATTGCTGAACACTTGTTGACCACTCCGACCCATAGAACTGCTTGATTTTTAATTCTGCTAGGTTAATTTTAATTACAAGTTTGTTGTTAGAATAATCCGTTCAGCCGATTCTGCACAAGATGATTTTCAAATCACTACATCATTTATTTTCACAAACATTGTAATCTAGATTAAGTACAGTTTGATTTGACTATTTTCTTCGGTCATGATAAGTATATTCCAGAATCGTATTATAGACAGCAATTGTCTATAAACACACGGCAGCCACCCGGTGTCCCCATTGAGTGTGGTCACAGGTGCGAATCTGTGTACTCTCATGCATCTGTTATGCATGTTATCTAAATATTTTTAAACCCCCCATGTAGATGACCCGTATTCAAGAATCGGAACCACACACTTGTAGTAAAGTTTTTCACATGTCTTGAAACCAAAGTCTTTCATGTGGTAGACCTTTGAAATAATTCCTCCCAAAGCTTTCCCGGCGCCCTTCGATATGGCCCCACAATATGTAATATAGTCCAAACGTTCATCAAAACTCACCCCTAAATACTTATAACACTTAACGGTAAATAGCACGCGTATGTATATCTTTTATTATCAATCAATACACATTTTCAATCAATTCATTTATTAAGTAATAAGTACATGATACTTCTTACAATAACATAAATGTAATGGAAAGACAAAAAAGTCTTTAAATTAGGCGAGAAGCCTGAAAATAAAAAAGTATAAAATACAATACAATACAATACAACATATTATCTTTCTATTCTTAGTTTTCGCTCTAAAGAGGGAAAATATATATACTTACTTAAATTCAACAATTCCTTAACATTTTTTGACATAAGTAAGTTTGAAAGTTTTTGTAAATTTGGCCAAGTGTAATAGTATGTTTTCAAATACTTTTTTCGAAGTTCAGAGAATGCAGTACAAATTAGAAGGAAGTGATATTCGTTTTCAATCAAATTTCTATGGCAGGCTTTGCACAGTCTTTCGTTTCTTGATTTATTTTCATATCTACCTTTTTCAATTTCTGGGTCATGAGATGAAACTCCGAATCACTTATAGGCCCAATGGGCCGGGTGTGGTAACATTTGTATACAATGTGTTAATCATGTACGTACATTCACACAGGTCACGTTAATTAATAAACAATATTCTTTATCTTATCTTATCTTATCTTATCTTATCTTATCTTATCTTATAGTGCTTGCAAGCGCAGAAAGACTTATCGATATTAGATATTTTAATCGATAATCAAAATGTTTGGGTATTGAACACGGAACGCTCGGTTCTAACGCTAACACTTTGCCCACGGCGCATTCTTCGCCTTCGATGAAAGAAACCGCCGTCGATCTGGGACAGACACAAACAAATCGGCGCCCCAATCTGGCAATCGGCTCACGATATGAGTCCTACATATCGAGGGCTTGGTGTGAAACGGTTGTATCTAAAAACCTATTTTAAAAACCCTGGTTTAGGGGCAATTTTGACCCCTTTGTAAACAATGCAAATTTAGGTGCCATTGCTCAGAACGAGCAATGGCACCTAAATTTCCATTGTTTACCAAGAAAATTGATTTAACGCTTATAAAGACTTTATGGCGAGGTGATTAACCTTGGTAAAAAAATACTAATTTTAGTTACAACCGTTTCACGCCAAGCCCTCGATATGTGTGATATTATCCCCTTTTCACATACAACAAGTCTGCAACAGACGTCTTTAGAAACATGTAGACACACACTGGGAAACTCTCAATAAATGAAACAAACGATTATTGAATGAAGATGAAAACAATGAGGCAAATTTTGTGCTGTTTCTCTTTTTTGCCACAATGTTTTTCAAAAGTCGTCTACTGCAGAGGCATCCGAAAGCGTCCATATGTTCGAATTGGTAAAACGATGTATATATTTATAATTACTAAATAATCCGAGACAGGGGTCTAAATGATGTATTGTACTGTACATGGAAATTACAAGCGTCCAATTCCAAGCCATGCGGACCCAGATCAGGTTGCTAGGATGCGTAGACTGATTACTATCTTCATATCACCAAGGGTCAATATGTACCGTGCTCAATACAAAGACCAGGTGTGTCCAATATAAAATATAGAACATTTGTGTCCAATATGAAATATAGAACATTTGTGTCCAAAATAAAATATAGAACATTTTTGTCCAATATAAAATATAAAACATTTGTGTCCAATATAAAATATAGAACGTATTTGTCCAATATAAAATATAGAACATTTGTCCAATATAAAATGTAGAACATTTGGGTCCAATATAAAATATAGAACATTTGTGTCCAATATAAAATGTAGAACATTTGTGTCCAATATAAAATGTAGAACATTTGTGTCCAATATAAAATGTAGAACATTTGTGTCCAATATAACATATAGAACATTTGTGTCCAATATAAAATATAGAACGTCTTTGTCCAATATAAAACATAGAGCATTTGTGTCAAATATAGAACATTTGCATCCAATTTAAAATATAGAACATGTGTGTCCAATATAAAATATGGAACGTTTTTGTTCAATATAAAACATAGAACAAATTGTGTTCAATATAAAATATAGAACTTTTGCGTCCAACATAAACTATAGAACATTTGCATCCAATATAGAATATAGAACATTTGTGTCCAATATAAAACATAAAACAAATTGTGTCCAATATAAAATATAGAACATTTGCGTCCAATAACAAATATAGAACATTTGCGTCCAATATAAAATATAGAACATTTGGGTCCAATGTAAAATATAGAATATTTGGGTCCAATGTAAGATATAGAATGTTTTTGTCCAATATAAATCATAGAACATTTGTGTCAAATATGAAACGAACATTTGTGTCCAATATAAAATGTAAAATTTGTGTCCAATATAAAATATAGAACGTTTTTGTCCAATATAAAACATAGAACATTTGTGTCCAATATAAAATATAGAACATTTGCATCCAATATAGAATATAGAACATTTGTGTCCAATATAAAATATAGAACATTTGTGTCCAATATAAAACATAAACAAATTGTGTCCAATATAAAATATAGAACGTTTGCTTCCAATATAAAATATAGATGTTTTGATGTGCGGTGGAATATACCTTATTACATGTAAACACTACTATACAATATGTCGGGCAATATAATCAACATATTTCCTGTACAATTAATTCGCATACATTTGGTATAAACAATTATTAACAAATCCTAATATCACATGTTGCAACTCATTCCACTTTTCAGTAAAATACACATCTCGAACCCCCAGCTCGGTTAACATTCATTCCGATGTATGACAAAAATCACCGTGACAGGCGTCATTTTTCTTGCACAAATGGGCTAACTATCTATATGAAAAAGCAGCCAGTTGCTTTGATGGATTGTTGTATGAAGTACTGGTGTGAGAAAACCAGGAAACATATGAGAAGGTGAACTGGCCGCCGTGATATGACTGAAAAAATTGTTGAAAAGAGCTTTAAACCCCAATCAATCAACAATAAATATCGTAATATTGATCGTTTATGCTTCTATTTTACTGGGTAGACATGTCCAGTAAGCCAAATGTTGTTCATTTTCATGACTTTAAATTGACAGTTTTTCATAATTAACCGCCAAAATAGTATTGAACTATTTATTACTTACCTTGTTGTCACAATTAGCAATGATTGCATAAGTTTAAACTTTTAAATAATAAAAACAGATCTCCATCTGGAGTTTAGCTCCTTTAAACCTCTTTCCCTCATACAACAAATATGAAGCAGAAGACATTGAAAACATCTTGGCAAATATATGAAAAATCTCTGCCACTTTCACTCATATAGACGTTTTCTGACGCCTCTGCAACGGACGGTTTTCAAAACGAGCAATTTCTCCTTTTGCCACAATGTTTTCCACTTTTAGTCATAGGTTATCCATTCAATTATTGAGATTTTCTATTTTTTGACAAAATATGTTCAAAGTCGTCTGCTGCATAATTGTCGTATGAGGGAAAGGGTTAAGAAAAAAAATGATAATTCAGTACAGTGATAAACGTTGTGATATAAGGAGACATTTCTCATTATCAGTTTTTTCTCCTGTTGCCATACTGTTTTCTGGCAATGCGTCAGGAAGCGTCTGTATGTGTAGAAAATAGTAACAATAACAATACATGAAATGAGCCGTCATAAATTTTATTTATTTTTATAGGTTACAATACGCCCAAAAACAAATCCTGCTTTGTTTCCATGTAAATCGACCAGTTACAGTCCTCAATTGTCACACTTTCTAAGCGTTCACTATATATTCAATTGAAAAGAGTTACCTCCTAGCTTTAAAACAATCAAAAGTAAATGTGGGGTCATGCATTATGCAAGACGGAACTCACCAGGCGAAAATGGTAACCGTCATTTTGAACCAAATCGGGCCCGGACAAAACCTGTGTTTAGCATTCTCTACTTTCACTTTCAAACAAGGTCAAAATACTAAAAGTGATCAAATCAATCATTTCCAGTGCATCATACACATTCAGAATGCATTTAAACTCAATGCCATATATTCAATACATTCTGGTGATGGTACATACACTCATTTCTACGCAAACAAAGGTTTTTTTTAGGGACTATAGTACTGTAGATCAGCAAGTGAGCGGATGTATTTAGCGTAATTTGACCTATAATACAATTTTTTTGCGACGTTAATTCTCCGTTTCTGTTATTTTCTAACCTATTTGCTCTCGTTTATTTCTATCCACATAGTCTTACCATGATATGATAAAAACCTTGCATAAATTGCAATACCTGGCTGACATCACTTTTAAATCACAT
>JASEVX010000014.1:19356724-19542856 GCA_031761405.1 Serripes groenlandicus
GCTCATGATGTATAAAATGATATAAGTGGATATATTTGCTTGTCCAAAAGTTCGCGAATTGCCGATTTAAATTGTTTCGCGTGCGGACATATTTGCGAATCACAGAAAATCCGTATGTTCTAAATCTGTTCACGTCATATATATCACTTCACCGGAATCGTGCATACTATTACGCACTCAGAAACCCACTTGAGCAACGAAGAAACAATGCTTATCTTTATAGATAAATGCCTCATCCCCTTTATCGAATCCATACGAGAAATTTCCCCGATTAACATGTAAGTGTAATTGCTCCTTTGCTAACACTGTTTTACACTCTCGTCACATTAACCTCTCATTTACATGAGCAAGAAATTTTATTATTAAAATTTAATAAATTACGAATCATCTCATCCGAATTTGCATTGTTTTTCCACTCTGATGGACTTCTAGTATTCTAAAATAAATAACGAGGAGAGTCCATTTTGAAAATTCAGCACAGTAAATTGTGTGTTGTTTATTTAATCCTTTGCTCCATAAGTATTTCTTTGGACTCTTCCAAATTGAAAACATTAAGACACTACTTATCAGTAATGAGTTCGCTAAATTGGCAAACATTTCCACGGCGCGAACTTTACCACTTATACAGTATCCTTTTTCGTCCACTTTTGCTTCTCCTTGTTCTACCAAGTTACGTTGTCAAGGTTACAATACACCAAAACAATTCCGTCTTTGTTTCCATGTAAATCGACCAGTTTCAGTCCTCAATTGTCACACTCTCTAAGCGTTTCGCATGTAGAACACCATATATCATTGAAAAGAGTTACCTCCTAGCTTTAAAACAATCCAAAGAAAATTTAGGGTCATGCATTATGCAAGAAAGAACTCACCAGGCGAAAATGGTAACCGTCATTTTGGACCAAATCAGGCCCGGACAAAACCGGTGTTTTGCATTCTTTCAAACAAGGTCAAAATGCTAAAAGTGATCAAATAAATTATTTCCAGTGCATCTTATACACATTCACAATGCATTTTAACTCAATGTCATATATTCAATACATTCTGGTGATGGTATACACTCATTTCTACGCAAACAAAGTTTTTTTTAGGGACTATAGTAGATCAGCAAGTCATCGGGTGTATTTAGCGTAATTTGACCTCAATGTAACACACTGATAGTGTATTTTCATCAAAAGAGAGTGTTTAACACTTTATATTAATATATCTTTAATGTATATATTCGCTGTAGAACGTTTAGATTACAACGAATTATTTCTGCTTTGATATTTGAATTGGACTCTCAATATATTTCTCATTTTTAGGCAGAGACCTTCATTTGACTAAAATATGACATGTATATGTGTTAATTGCATGAATAAATAACGACTTTAGTCTATTGTAAACCAGTAGGTGTGTTACCAGGAACTACCCAATTAGCAGACGCGCATAATCAAGGGAAGTAATTTGTGTCAAATGTTAGTGTATCCTTCTTTCTCCTACATTCGGCCCTTGCACTCGTTTCGTGACGTATACGAAATCATTTTTTTCGAGCGACATGTTTTGTCTGCATAACTCGTCAATTTCATGAAATCGTTTTTCTAAGTTTACATTTTACTTCCGGTTACTTCCCTTTATATTTAGGCAATATGAAACTAGATCACGAACTGAGGAGAAATTGTTTTGACGTTCACGACCGATAAACAGGCATATATTTGAGACATATTTTTAAAATATTTCTTATTTTTGTTTATGTTACCAGTTTATGTTGATACTTATCTCAAATAAAATAAAATTTTGACCACTCGCTTCTTCATATCGAAATGCGCATGCGCGAACCTCGATGTTAAAGGTCACACAATTAGACACAAAAGGATACAGTATTTTGAGTTCAACTCCTATATCATTCAATATATGGTCATAACAAAGTGTTATTGTTAAGTGTTCTTGTTAGACTTTTGGGATCGGTAAATCCATGTACAAAAGTAATCGGCAGTTAGCCCCTTGCTCTCAGAACTTTCAGTGCTTTGATTATACCACATGTTCATAGCACGTGACATTTCACATATATAATCAAACCCGCATCGTATTGTGTTAGAACGTTTAATTTATAGTTTACATCTGTGGAATTAAGTGCTTCGGACTCATATAATTAACATAAAATTACTATTGGTAAGTTTTCTAGATTTATTGTTGAAACATAATATTTAATGTTAATTAAGTTTTTCACTCGCTATCGGTCATTCGTTTCTTTTTCATACTTTCACTCGCTTATCCCTAAGGTGCAAACGGCTTCAAAATATAACAATTCTATCTTTCTTTTACAGTATGAGAAAACATGATTTAGATGGGGCCTTTTAAAGGTTGAATTAATGCTGTCAATTTGAAATAAACAAAGAACAAAATAAAAGTACCCCTTCTCTTATAAACGATGAATATCAAATATTACTATAGATACTCCTTAGGTGCAAACAGTCTCGCATAAAACAGTATTTCATCATCAATTAATTCGCATACATTAGGTATAAACAATCATTAACAAATCCTAATATCACATGTTGCAACTCATTCCACTTTCCAGTACAATACACATCTCGAACCCCCAGTTCGGCTAACATTCTTTCCGATGTATGACAAAAATCACTGTGACAGGCGTCATTCTTATTTCACCAATGGGCTAACAGTCTATATGGAAAAGCAGCCAGTTGCTTGAAAGGATTGTTGTATGAAGTACTGGTGTGAGAAAACCAGGAAACATATGAGAAGGCGAACTGGCAGCCGTTATATGACTGAACAATTGTTGAAAGCAGCGTTAAACCCCAATCATCCAATCAACAATAAACATCTTAATATTGATCGTTTATGCTTCATTTTTACTGGGTAGACATAATCAGTAATACCAATTGTTGTTCATTTTGATGACTTTAAATTGACAGTTTTTCATAATTTTTGATAATTGCATAAGTTTAAACATTTAAATAATAAAAAAAGATCTCCATCTGGAGTTTAGCTCCTTTAAACCTCTTTCCCTCATACAACAAATATGAAGCAGAAGACTTTGAAAACATCTTGGCAAATATATGAAAAATCTCTGTATATGAAAAACATGATAATGTACAGTGATAAACGTTGTGATATAGGGAGACATTTCTCATTATTATACCTCAATTTCATTGTCCATATAAAACTCCAACTGACAAAAAGTTGCTATATTTACTGTCAAGACAAATGTACCACGTGACCATGAGACAGTTTTTATACTGTCTCACGGCGGTATGCAAATTTTTTACTGTCTCACGGCAGTATGCAAATTTGTTTACTGGCAGGTAGGATGTTAATGAAACTCATTAAAACTAGACATGTAGAGCGCTCTATGTTGTACTTTTGTGCTATGAAACATTTTACAGATCATAAAATAATTATAATTTTATTATTTTATTATTTTTTTTGGTATAATAAAATAAATAACAAATTGCTTTGAATTGGACAGTAATTGGAAATTGAAAATGTTTTTTTCACTGTTTGAAAAAGTGAATTACCAGTTTCTATTTCACTGAGATATCTCTATAATCCATCGATAGGCATAAAATAAATAAATATAACATAATAGGCAGGACAATCAAGATATTTAACTATGTTCTTCGGACGACTTGTCGGACAAAGTTTCAAAGTTTCAAAGTCCAGTAATATTAATCTTAGCACATTCAAAGGGATTATAGGGAATGTAAAGTACATTATCAGGTGGTTTCTTTGCATTTCTTCAACACAGCAGAGATGAGTTTTGAAAGAGATGTAAATGCTTGTTTGTTCGTAGAGTTTATGATTTTTCTAAACGTGTACATGTTTGGATTTATGCATAGAGATTTATTTATTACTATGGACCTATTATCACCGAAATATTCACACTTTAAAAGGTAATGGAATTCGTCCGCCAATTTGTTAGAATTACAGATGTTGCATACTCTATGGTGCCGAGGAATGCCTTGCCAACGGCCTTTTTCTATTAGCAAGTGGTTATTGCACATTATAAAGTTGATAAATGATTGAAGCAGCTTACCATCAAGGATGTTGTAAAACTCTTCAAATTTATGTTCAAACTTGTATTGTCAAAAATTAAGGCATTTTGGGGTACTTGTTTAATCTGCTTGCCATGTTAGAATACATTTGAACTTCAAAATTCTATCGATTTCATGAACCAAAATTTATTTTGAACCAACATAATATTAGTTATTCCAAATGTAGCTCAGACCGCAGCTATCAAATATTGTTTTAGCACATTTTAGCCATTTTATAGAACTATTTCTGTTATTGAAACGATACGGGTCGCAATACACCAATTAAATTCCTTCTTCGTTTCCATGTAAATCAACAAGTTTTGACACTCAATTGTTACACTTTCTAATAATTTCACAAGTATCATTGGAAAATATTGTCTCTAATGATATCAAAGCGCCGATGGCACAGTAGTGGCGATCGTGTAGAAAATCCTGCAAAGTAACAAGCAGTATCTCGGTGTAGGCATTGCGATTTTCAAAACACCTATCATTTGAGTTATAGAACGCGCAATGATATTTATTATCTGCCCAAACACGAAGAAAGATACTATTTACATAAGTTAACTCTTATGTAGATATTATCTCAATAAATCTCAATTCTTACTATCAATCCGGTACCAAGTTAGCACTGACATGATTATTATTAATCGGGTCTCTGCATCACTGATGGAACTATATACTTGGCGGTTTAACGGATGTAGGTTAATTGGTTTGCAGTAAGGAATAAAAATTCAACGTGTTGTTCAAAACTGAATGTAATTGTTTTCATTGCTGTTGTTTCTGTTAGCATTGTGGCGATTGTCTAACCAATCGCCACAAAAATGAAGACAATTCTGGTGACGAACAATGACTGTTTTTACAGCAATGTGTTTTTTCCCCTCATTACAAATCATTCCCTTTATTGTGTAAAGGATGAATTCAATTCAATTCAATATATTTTATTGCATAAAACAACAAACAGTATGTTTATAGCAAATACAGAAATTATGAAAAGGAGAAATGGATTTTCCAGAAGAATTGGTAATACTTTAACATTGTTAGTGTTCATGCTATATAGAAATATGATGTATAAATTTCGTTAAACATTGGTATTAGAACGGTTATCAAAGCCGGACCATCACATCATTTGGTGTTATAATCCAGCATAAACGATCCTACCTTTGAGATCCACTTTCCACGTGTTTCCCATAATAAACACGTCACGTGTAGTCCAATAATATTGGACTGCACGTGATTAATATTGGACTGCTCGTGATTAATATTGGACTGCACGTGATTAGTATTACTTTGTTTGTTTGTTTGTTTTATTGGGGTTTTACGCCGCTTTCAACATTATTTCAGTTATATCACGGCGACAGTTCACTCATTCATGATCGCTGAGAAAACTAATCAGTACTAGGCTAGAAAATGTGCCTTGCCCAAGGGCACTCCACCATGACCGTCATGCCACGAATAGGGATCGAACCCGGGACACTCGGTTTCAAATTCCCGACGCTAACCACTCGATCACGGCGGATTCCTGATTAGTATTGGACTCTGACCTATTGAAAACAGTTCAGTATTAATAATACAGTACTGAAACAACACTAGATGACGTCATATCCGTGTTTTAGATATATACAAACAGTCGAATCCCTGCTAAAGACCACATTGGAATGGTAATTCCCTGTATAAATCGACCATTTCCAAAATGCTCTTTTTCTGTATAAATGACCCTGCAATATAAGACCAACTATGAACAAAGACCTGATTGTTCACTTCCAATGGGTGGTTTAAAAAACACAGGTTTGACTGTACTTATTATATTAACATTTTCATTTTGGTAAATTTATAGTTGTATCTTGTTTTTATATTTCGGTATTTGTAAAATTCAGGTTACTACGTGAACAAGAAACATGTTTGGAATAGCGAGTCGGACCCAGGTGTTGTTGCTCCTCATTCTGTTAGGTGCCATGCTTCTCCTAACATCTTTGGTGTCGCTATATCAAGTTCCTGTTATTGCCAGACAGAAGAGGATCGCCATGGGTTTGCTGAGACAGGATGGCCATCAGCTTTTTGATATGTCTTGTCCTTCTTTAGAGAAAGTAAGTTCGCTTTATCAACTCTTTCCCTGCTGCAATTTCACAAAGTTGTCTGTTGCATGTTCTACGCAAACCAAGGTACTTTTTCGGCGATAGCCGATCCCCGGTAGCTCAGTCGGTAGCGACGCGGGCTGTCAATCCAGGGGTTGTGAGTTCGAATCCCGGCTTGGCCAACTTTCTTTCCGACGATTGACTAAAGTCAATGCGACATGCGTCATGCGTCCTTCACCAATGGGTTAAGTCTATGTGGAAAGATAAGTTTTCAGTCATTTATCATCAATTGAAACTTATACACCTCTTGGGAGCCTCGCGTAATCATGTGACGTAACGGTATTCTCGGCCTTGTATGCGCATGTTCCATTTCTTAGTGTTTTTTCATATTGATCGCCGTTTATCTTTTTTAAAGATATTTATTGTTTAAAGACTATTTGGCCTTAGAAGTATTTGGCATAGTTTGACCATTAGCCTCTTTTTAATTTCCAAATTAAGATTTAATACATTTCTAACAAAGGGTTACTAAGTTAGTTACCGGTACTACTGGTGCGGTTGTCCTGACACCAGCGATTCCGTCATTATTCTAACCCTGCAACCCTGAGCGCAAAGTAGGGAAATCCTTTAAAGCCTTTTCACATCAGCCGTGCGCTACTTTTGTTATGAAATAAAAACGAATGTCAGATACTATTATCTCATGACGAAACACAAATCGGGTTTTCGCGGTCAGAAAATAGTCCCAACATGTACTACTTAATAAACTGTTAACTAATCAAAAATATTTTGATGACCGATACTGGTCCATCCATCGAGACGTTTGTGCTTACCGGATACACATTCTCAGCTATTTTGTAAACATTCGCGGCTGAATTCAAACTCAGTGCTTCGGTCATGTTATATTACACACGTTACATATAAAGAAATACGTAATAGGTATATTAGATCGGATACAAGCATTGTCATGTGATACACTTTTATATATTTGTCCGAAAGTCGACTGGTGTAGATGTGTTGTGTGTGGGAAAGGGTTAAATGTCCCGTCATATGCATTTCTGAAATATGATACGAGGTCATGCATGTTTATATGTTATAGGCTTCTCACTGATACCCCTGCTTCACATTAAACACATATGTTATATCAAATCAAAACTATGGAGATTCATTATACAATTCTGTATACACTAGAGTATAATCCAAACTAGTAAAGTGCCCAAACAGTAAAGGAGCATAATACAATATGAAATTCAGACTCGATTCTGTTACATCGTTTTACAGATCTGTTTCGTAAGGACCATATGTTTCATCGGTCATCTAAATTTAAGTAAAGTACAATTAGCATACACAGTGTTATCATGTTTACGCCTGATTAGTTTTATGCAAAGAGGAAAACCTCGAAGCTAATATGAGCCGTCCCGCGAGAAAACCAACATTGGGGTATCTGCGTAAAGTCAAAACTATGGAGATTCATTATACAATTCTGTATACACTAGAGTATTATCCGAACTGTATGTGGACTCATCCAACTGGTCAAGTGCTCAAACATTAAAGGAGCATAATATGAAATTCAGACTCGATTCTGTTACATCGTTTTACAGATCTGCTTCGTAAGGACAATATGTTTCCTCGGTCATCTACAACTAAGTATAGTACAATCAGAGCCAATTTGTTGCACTTAAACTGGTTTAAGTTTGTGATTTAAGGTTTGAACAGTTTAATATCAAACCAAAACTGGTTACAGGGTTTTGATTTTTCGCCACAAACGGCCGGTTTTGAGAACAACATGGCTGACTTTGATACAAATGTTTTTATCTTTTAATTTTCTGGTTATAATTACATAATAAAACGAGTAAATAAAGTATTTATATGTTTAAAAATCCAAATATATTCTTATGACCATTATCAGACTATGTCTGAACCCAGTTTAGTGCATTTCCACATGTAAGGGCTAATTTAAAGCGGTTCAGTCGCCATTTTCTCTCTTCTAAGTGACCATGTATTCGGATACATCAAACCTCCGAAACCACATTCGAGGGCGGTTTGATCGGGTTAAGAAAACAGTTTTAAGTTTGTGTAAACAAATGGAAAAACTGGTTTTAGTTTTAAAACTGGTTTGATTAACAAATGGATGGTTTACGAAACTAGTTTTAAACCGAAACTAGTTTATGCGCAACAAACGGGCCCTTAGCATACACAGTGGTATCATGTTTACGCCTGATTAGTTTTATGCAAAGAGGAAAACCTCGAAGCTAATATGAGCCGTCCCGCGGGAAAACCAACATTGGGGTATCTGCGTAAAGTCAAGACCCGTATCAGTCTGAGCATGCCGCGCAGGCTTACCCGGATAGACACTTTTCGCCTCCTGTGGATTTTCTGTTTCAGGAATCATTACTCTATACCTCTTTATCCCTGAGACGGAATGTGTCGGTCCGGATCAGTCCGCGCGGCAATAATGTTGGGTTTCACGCGGGACAGCTCAGTTATGATGATCTCTCTCACTCTCTCTCTCTCTCTCTCTCTCTCTCTCTCTCTCTTTCTCTCTCTCTCTCTCTCTCTCTCTCTCTCTCTCTCTCTCTCTCTCTCTCTCTCTCCCTCTCTCTCTCTCTCTCTCTCTCTCTCTTTCTCTCTCTCTCTCTCACTATCTCACTTTCTCTCTCCCTCTCTCTCTTTCTCTTTTTCTCTCTCTCTCTCTCACACTCTCTCTTTCTCTCTCTCACTATACATTTATAACTGTATATATATATATATATATGTCTCTCTCTGTCTCTTTCTTTTTCTCTCTCACTTAAAAGTTATAACTGTCTATTCCTCATGTTTTAACTTTGCGCAATAGGTGGGTTTTTTCTATGGCGACATTCACGAGAGTAAGCGAAAACTATATTCATTTCGTTTGGACGGTTCGACTGCCTCGGTTGTTTTTAGGAAAGAACGTCCGCTTCGGTTTGCGCTAGGTCCCTGGCTCGATCCCCGGCTGGGTATTACCGAAGACTTTAAAATGGTATTTACGGCTGCCTCCCTCGGCACTCAGGGCTGCGTGGTTAGCATTTACGACCGACTGGCTGGTGTCAGAATAAATAGACCAGTAGTACTGGTAACTTACCAAGTAAACGCCGTGGTATAACTGAACAATTGTTGAAAGCGGTGTAAAACTCCAAACAATCAATACATCAATCGTATGGAATGCTTGTCTAGTTAGTATTGTTTGGTATTTGGTAGCGATACCTCATCATATTTAATGACGAGGGCTATCGACGTTAAGGTCGTGAGTTCGAACTCCGGCTCTGTCATTTAATCGATTCGTAACTAACAAAAGTCAATGTGACAAAGTGTTTCTTGACCTTCATCAATTTGCTTAAAAATATATTAGCCGTTCCGAGAGAAAACCAACATAATGGACTCTGGGTGATGCATCGCCCCAGATCAGCCTGCGTAATCCACGCAAACTAATTCGGTCCGTTAGTATTACGGCTGATTGGCTGGTGTCAGGATAATTGATCAGTAGTACTGGTAACTTACCCAGGAAACGCCGAGATATAACTGAAATAATGTTGAAAGCTGCGTAAAACACCAGACAATCAATGTCTACAAGATCGTTGACGTTTAGGTTGGTTCTTATTTGGCTCAGATAAAATAAAGAAACAAATGGTATGATTTATTTCAGGCATTTATACAGACCAATTTAAGCAGACTTCTTGTAATACTAAAGGACCCAAACTCTCGCCATACATGCGCGTGGATCAGGATGCGAGTAACCCGGATGTGGCCGCAATGGGTGAAGTCTATTTATAGCCTTTCACAGAAACAGGACCTCTCAAACAGAGGCCGTCGAAAGGTAAAATGACAACGGGTAGAAGCTTATCTCTTTCTGGTTTTGATTGGACGTGCTGCAGCCAATCACGTTTGAGTTCATAAATTATTTTTGACGTTATTTCAAACTGTCAAAAATATAAAAGTACCCGCACGCAAACAAAGCTAGTTTTATGCAAAATTAACATGTTTAAATATAACTGAATAAACCTGCAGAGGAGCGCTTTGAATTGAGATACGCTAGCTGTTTTACACATGGGATATGGAAAGTCACGTCTGAAGACATGGTATATTCCAAGGGTTTTGATTAGCCTTTAGTAAATTAGTTTAAACAATATTTATTCACATGAATTTACATAGCCAATTACAGTTACATATACATACAATGTTGTTTTTATCAGCATGGATTAGAAAACAAGTTACTAAAAACTTATATAAATTCTTCTCCATGCAAAAATAATTTTCTCAATCTGATATAAACCAGTTAACATCATGTTGATAATATTATTGTTAACATCCCGAGAATGGGTCCTACGAATCAAGTAAGAGTGCGATAGGCTTTTATTCCCGGAATATGAGCAGATCTTTAAGACATGTGCATTTATTAAATTGTTTGGTTAAACTCTGCGGGATTAACCAAAAATTAAGATAGAGGAAAAGATATGTGTTAGAATACAAATTTGCAACTCAACAGACAGCGGAACCAGGTTGATGGGCAAGTCGGGTCAGTGTATCGCTACTTATTAAAACGTTTTGATGCTTTTATAATGTTATGAACATCTACTATAAGTTGCTCATTTTGGTTCTCTGAAATGTGCTCGTTTCCAAGTAAAAGGTTGTTAAGGGTTACCGGACACGGAATGTTCGATAGAAATTGAATTCGCGCGCAATTATAATTGGTACATTGAAGAAGGTAGTGATCAGTCGTTTCGATGGATCCGCAAGAGCATAAAGGGGATTTAACTAACGAACGTCGATGAAGATCATAATTCTTCGAGCTACATCTAAGTCTAAGACGAGTATGAAGAATTTGACCACGGCGAGTACCTTTTGAATACTAAGATGGTGCTTTTTGCATGTTTCTATTAAGAATGGATTTAAAACTTTCTAGTGATCGTGCCTGTCTAGTATCTAGAGGGAGAGCATTCCATTCTCTAATAACTGATGGTAGAAAAGAAAACGAATATAAATCGGTTCTAGATCGTGTTAAAGGAACATTGGCATTATTCCTAAGGGAATAGCGAGTTTGATGATGTGAAGGGATTAAGTTTGACAAGTAAGAAGGTGTTAAGTTATAAGACATTTTGTACATAAGAATAAGTTTATGTTTTCTTCTTCGATTTGACAGAGATTCCCATTTAAGATCATTTAGGAGTGATTCGATATTGCAAAGTTTAGTTGCTCCTGATACAATTCTCGCAGCTTCAATTTGAACAGCTTCTAAACCAGTTTGTAATGCCTCTGTGTAGTTATCCCATACGACATCAGCATACTCAAGAACGGGACGAATGGAGGATATATATATTCTTTCTAGACAAGACCGTGACAGTAAAAACTTTAGAGACCTAAGTATGCCCAGTCTTTTCCAAGCTTTGTCAAGTATGAGAGAAATATGGGTTTTCCATCGACCATCATCCGAACATGTAACTCCAAGGTGTTTATGTGTCTTGACCTGTGATATTTCGGTGCTGTTTAAGTACAAGGATGGATGGTACGGTTTTGCTAATTTTCGCGAAAACAATATTGATTCGGTTTTGTTAGGATTAAAAGACACTAGCCATTTTACAGACCATGACTGAATTGTTTGAAGATATCGGTTAAGTTTTTCTGACGATTCATTTGGATGTCCAACAACGATATACAGACTAGAGTCATCGGCGAACAGTTTGATTTCCGATTGTATTTGATATACTATATCATTAATATAAATCAAGTACAATAGAGGACCGAGGATGGAGCCCTGGGGGACGCCAGCTGCTACCGGAGACCAATCAGAGCGATGATTCGTAATTACTACGCGTTGCTTTCGCAAAGACAGATATGACGCAAACCATTGTAACAAATTGCCATTGACACCTATAGATGATAGCTTGTGGAGTAGACCTATTTGCCATACTCTATCGAACGCTTTAGATATATCGCAGAATACTGCACGTACCTCTTTTCCTTGATCAATAGCCTTGCAAATGTCATTATACAAGTAGGCTAACTGATTAGTCGCTGAATCACCTTTGATGAAACCTGATTGATGGGATGTTAATGAATTTATTATATTTATTGCCAATACAGCTGAGAAGTGAAACAGGTCTGTAATTAGAAGGTGAGGATGGGTCGCCATTTTTGAAAATTGGAGTCACATTCGCTTGTTTCCAGGCAGAAGGAAAAGAAGATTGTCTTAGAAGTTTGTTAAAAGAATGAGATAGTGGAGTTGCAAGTTCGTTTGCTAAATTTAGTAAATTACCAAATACGATATATATATGTAACCCACCTATGTGTTAGCAACTCTTTACATGGGTTGATTATGAAACTCTGGATTCTTGATTTATATTTTTAGTCATTTTTTTGGTAATTTTCAAATTGCTTACGTCATTTATTATTATTTCTAGTCATTATTTTGGTAATTTTCAAATTGCTTACGTCATTAATAATAAATGACATTTTCAACACATCAAAGTGTATTTATCTGTCGCCCTACAGTTGCAACACAAATACACTCACCCAGAAATGTAGACCCGCAGTATTAGATAGCGATTGTGGGTTGAACAGAAGGGGGGGGGGGGATTAAAAAAAAAAAATATATATATATGCGATAACGTTATATCTGGGGAGGAAACCAATCTAAAAATATCGAGACTTATCTAAGACAATTGAGTGTCTATCTAGTATTAGACTGGGACGTTACATACATGATGTATGTACATTCTTAACGTATGTTAAAGCTTAACTCACATACACTTTTTAAATAATGATGCTTGCACATACTTGAATTTTGATAAAACAACATTTAAATAATGACATAACTCTGTTTTAATTTCGCCGTGAGAATATGTTAAATCTTGGGTCACAATAATCGATAAAATCCGTCCTGCTTTCAATGGAAAAGGAAATATGTTTCGCGATAACCGAATATGTTTCAGCGATTCTCGTGACCCACTACGTTTGGTCCAAACGAAATGGGTTTTAATATAATTATATCTATGTTAAACTAGGGCCGATTTTGCTCCTTATTAAATATAATCCCTTTAATATCCCATTGTCTTTAGGTGTTACTGTACCTTGGATTCCTGTCGAAGAAGGCTGACTGGGGATTCGCCGAGGACATGTTCAAAGGTATTATTTGACAGAATTAACCTGGCCTTTGCGCCAATATGCATATATATAATGATGTACATTCTATTTCTTTCATATTAAAAACATGTACGTTTTATTGAGTTTTTTACGCTGTTTCCAACATTATATGAGTTATATCAAGGCGACAGTTAACTTATTCATGATCCCTGGGTGAACAAACCAGTACTTGCCTAAGATGTGTTTTGTCCAAGGGCACTCCACCATGACCGTCGTACGACGATTGGAAATCAAACCCTTGGATGTCAGGTTTAAAATCCCTGACGCTATCAATGTTTATCCCTCATGCCATGAGAAAAAGATATATTGAACCAGAAGTCCAGATAAGGAGGGGTATTCTGCTCTTTTCCCAACAATTTCTATCTTATTATTATAGCGAATCATATGTTGTGGATACTCAAAGGAATCGTGCTTTAGGGGAACCGGTTATGAATGTAATGTATCTATTTGTGTAATGTGCCATATTACAGGCGGTGCTTTAGGGGAACTGGTTATGAGTGTCATGTATGTATTTTTGTAATGTGCCATATTACAGGCGATGCTTTAGGGGAACTGGTTATGAGTGTCATGTATGTATTTTTATAATGTGCCATATTACAGGCGATGCTTTAGGGGAACTGGTTATGAGTGTCATGTATGTATTTTTATAATGTGCCATATTACAGGCGATGCTTTAGGGGAACTGGTTATGAATGTCATGTATGTATTTTTATAATGTGCCATATTACAGGCGGTGCTTTAGGGGAACTGGTTGTATGGTCTGATCTTATCGCCACACTCTACCTTCTCGGGCATGATGTTAAGGTGGCGACCGAGTTCGAGGAACTATCACAGTAGGTTTTGTATTTCTATATATCACGACAGACAACTAAAACAACTCCTTCTTTTTAGCTACCTTTTTGGACCGACCTAGCTACGCTGGTTGTCCCCGATGTTTTCCCTTCCATCCCCCAAATGCAACCTTGTTTTAAACCAAAAATAAACTTCGCCGCAGAAGCAAACGCTCGTATAGATCTGGTGGCTTCCTGTGATGTGACAGGTTGTCTCGGATTGAACTTTACGTCAACCAATCAAATGGTCGTTTACAAAATCGTTGATGACAGAGTGTTGGTTGTATCGTGCGATTTCATTGGCAATAAACATGAGAACCAGCTCATGAATATTGCATGGCATAGGGTCAATTTAATACGACATTTCATGCGGTGTCATTACATCCAAGTTATATGCAGCATTGAAACATTACATGCTCTCAGCATATTTCAAAAGAGGTGCGCGTTCAGTTATGACTCAGGAGAACCCCGGTAGCTCAGTCGGTAGCGACGCGGGTTGTCAATTCAGGGGTTGTGAGTTCGAATCCCAGCTCGGCCAATGTTCTTTTCGACGTTTGACAAAAGTCACTGTGACCTGCGTCATTCGTCTTTCACCAATGGGCTGTTTAACAGTATACGTGGAAAAACAGCCAGTTGCTTGGAAAGTATGTTGTGTGGTGTACTGGTGAGGGAAAACCAGGAAACGCGTGACTAGGTGAAAAATTGTTTTTAAACGGCGTTAAACCCCAATCCATCAAATAGGAGAGCCTGTACAACGTCCTTAGGTTCAATATATGAGCCGTCATGCGAGAAAATCAACATTATGGCCTCTGCGTAATGTATCGACCCAGATCTGGGGCGACACATTCCGTCTCAGGGGGATAAAGGTATAGAGTAATGATTCCGGAAACAGAAAAAAACACAGGATGCGAAAAGTGTCTGTCAGGGTAAGCCTGCGCGGCATGCATAGGCTGATCTGGGTCGATACATTACGCAGAATCCACACTGTTGGTTTTATGGCGGACGGCTCCTGTTACAATGCATCTTTTTGAAGGGAAGTCCAACTAGTTTTATGCCAATTTATCTTTTAAATCTGTTAAAGAGGAGTGTCGCATGAGTGTCCAAACCGCCTCTGAGTTGTAGTCTTAGAGCGTCTGCCTCGGGTGCGGGTGGTCACTGATTCGATCCCGGGTGATACCCAATACTTTTAAAATGGTTTTTTATGGCTGCCCTTCATTGCGATCAAACTACCACATTTTGAATGACGATAAAGCATATTTCAATTTCTTTATTTAGAACATATCAATTTGTATTTTTTATTTATTCTGTCTTAACAATTATACATCGTATATAATAAAAGGAAAATGATGTTGAGGTAGAGATACATGTTCTAGTATTGCCTAAAGCATATTTCATATTTTTTGTTTCCCTAGTTCAAATGCCAAAATGATTTAATTTCTTTACACGTACTGTTAGTCAGCAAGATAACTATTCATGTCATCTGATTTATACGGAATATAACACGAACCCATTCATCGCTCCTGGAACATACGTAATATTTCTTTTATTACTTCAATGAATGAAGAGAGAAAAAAGTAACAAACATACAGATTCGTTTTTTTTTTTATTGAGAAAACAATTTTGTAATCTTGAAATGAGAAGATGAATGGCAGATGAATACTTTTAAAATGTTTTTTATGACTGCCCTTCATTGCGATCAGGGTTGCGGAGTTACCATTACGACAGACTGGCTGGTGTCAGTATAACTAGGCCAGTAGTACCGGTAACTTACCAAGGAAATGACGTGATATAACTGAACAATTTATTAAAGCGGCGTAAAACACGAAACAATCATCTGGTCCCGAACATAAAGTAGATTAGTACCGACTCTAAATAATCTCATCTCATAACAATTCAACCAAAATACGTCTCTCTGCTTATATTGGATCTGACGATACCGCAATTAATGTCGTCTCGAATTGACTCTTTACCCTTAAACATTCATAAGCAGGTGCTCGATTGTTTGTCCAATGAAAACGCCCGATACAACTAGCTCTCGGTTCTATACAATTTGATCACTCGACAATCAACGCTTCTCCTTCTTCCGTAATTATATCCGTTATCTCTGTTTTAAACCAAGCGGTTTTGTAGGCGTCAATTTTATTTGTTGACGCAAAAGTCCACCTGAGATCACTTGTATGAGGCAGTCATCAGATCTTTATTCAAACGAGCAAAGTTTAACGTCCCGAATTCAAACGAGCAAAGTTTAAATTACGTCCCGAATTCATACATAACGAAATTTGAATTCAAATTTATTTTGTTTTACTCGCAAAATGACTGCATTGTCGAGTTAATGAGTACATAAAACCCCAGTTATCAGACTGATTTAGTACGCTGCTTCTATTTTGTTTTCAGTTTATTTAATTTTTCTAATATCTGCAAACATCACTTTATCTTCTCCGTTTAATTGTTTAAATATAGATTTCTTGTATAATAGCTATTGCTTTGAACGAAGAAAGATGCGTTTGAAACAATTACTTATCATATATTCAAATATTATGTCAGTGTATTTCAGATATGCAATACGTATAATTACAGGTGGTATGCCGTCAGTGTACTTAATATATAAACCGTTCCGCGAGAGAACCAACATTGTTGATTCTGCGTAAAGTATCGATCCGGATCAGCACAAGCATGCCGCACGAGCTAACCCGGACAGACACCTTTCTCCTCCTGTGGATTTTCTGTCTAAGGAATCATTAATATATACTTATATCCGTCTGAGACAGAATGTGTCGGCCCGGATTAGCCTGTGCGAACTGCAAAGGCTGATCTTGGTCGATACATTTCACAAAGTCCATAATGTTGGTTTTCGCATGTAACACCTCATATGCAACTCAAGTGTAGTCTGTCCCGGGTTCGATCCCCAGTCGCGGCACTACGGTCATGATGGAGTGTCCTTGGGCAAGGCACATTTTCTAGCCTAGTACTGGTTTGTTTACCCAGGGATCATGAATAATTAAATTTAAATGCGCGCTAAATGACCTTAGCTGTCGATGCGCCGTAAAACAATATACATTCATTCATTCAAGTGTAGTCACGGTAAATCACACTCGGAAGGAAACCACACTTTCTTCGAGTTATCCACGTGTTCGACTGATCGCTTGATTGATACTGAAATAATTTACATTTTGTCGGCTTCGTTATTCGTTTAATCTCAAGTTTTTAAAACGAAAAGCAATTTTGTGATACAATCAGTTAAAAGAACAACAGCGCGGCAATAAGAACAGCTGCTACGCTGTTTAATAAAAGACTGATTCGTTCCAGGAAATGGTTAACAATTATATTCGATTATTACATCCTCGATTTACGCAAGTTCATTGTAAATTCTAAAATTGATCCGTATTATATATTCAGTACTATATCATTTCCTCATGATGTACAACTAAATATGTACCGAGAGATTGATTATAAAGTTATGTTACGTTACGTTCTTTTTTTCCAGACATTCGTACATTCTTAATGGAACAGAGAATTCGAATAAAACGAGCCCGTCGTGCAAAGAACCTGACAGCATTATCTATACTGACATCATTGGACTGAGGCAAATTAACAAATATATGCAAATACCTGAGCATCGCTATAAGTATGTATGTCCTTTATCTTTGATAAATACACAGGGAATGTCATGTTGCAGTACCTATACATGCTTTGTATTTTGAGGGGCGTGGACCAATTGATATCTCGCGAGACCGAATGTAAAATAGTAAACAATACTTACACCTGTATCCCTACTGCAACATAATTGTCCTTTTATTATATACCGTCAGGTTTTATCTACGTCCCTGATACCGTGTATAATTTTTAAGACAGACTAAAGATAAAGTGAACAAATTTCTATATTTTAAATAACGAAATAACATAATTTACATAAGAAATATAATTTTCGATTGGCATGTAAACCACTCCAAACTACCACATTTTGAATGACGATAAAGCATATTTCAATTTCTTAATTTAGAACATATCAATTTGTATTTCTTATTTATTCTGTCTTAACAATTATACATGGTATATGATTAAAGGAAAATGATGTTGAAGCAGCGTTACAGGTTCTAGTATTGCCTAAAGCATATTTCATATTTTTTGTTTCCCTAGTTCAAATGCCAAAATGATTTAATTTCTTTACACGTACTGTTAGTCAGCAAGATAACTATTCATGTCATCTATACGGAATATAACACGAACCCATTCATCGCTCCTGGAACGTACGTAATATTTCTTTTATTACTTCAATGGATGAAGAGAGAAAAAAGTTAACAAACATACAGATTCATTGTTTTTTTTTATTGATAAAACAATTTTGTAATCGTGAAATGAGAAGATGAATGGCATATGAATATTTTTTACAATACTTAGGCCACGCCCCTAGAAAGAATTCTAATACGTAGGGTCTCGCCCAATAACATCATCAAATTAAATTTCCATTGTTTTGTGGGAGAAAATAATAACACAATCTTTATTTGCGGGTTTTTATTAATTTGACGCTAAGTTTTTGATACATAAAATAGAAACGATTGTCCTAAATAGTTCTGGTTGTCTGCATATTTTACTACGTAGCGCAGATTCAAAACGGGAACCTCGCTGAAAGTAGTCCTCACACTGTCTGACGTCAAAATTCCGTATTGATACGGAAAGCTGAACTGCGCACGACAATCTGCATGTATTTGCGCCGGAAAATGTACAGGTATATAATAAAATGATGATTTATGCGCCTTAGAATTTAAGTATGAATTAAGCACTAAGAACGGTTGGCGGAATTGGACCCGGTGGATTTCGGTTTGATGATGTTTATGCCGTTTTCAGCCTCATTTCCGTAACTTCACGGTATTTCCTGTGTAAATTAACAGTAAACCTCCTCGGTAGTAGTAGAGTGACCGCCTCGGATACCTCTGCAAGTTCATATCAAATACTCTAAAAATGGTGACAATGGCTTCCTTTCTTGGCGCCCAAGGTTGCATGGTAAGCATTTTGCTTGACTTTGTGTCAGGTTAAATGGACCAAACGTACTACAGGTGACTTACCCGGGAAACGCCGGGATATAACTGAAATAATTGTCGTTGAAAGGGGCGTTTAACACCTTATAATCAATACGTTAACAGTACGGATGGTTAATGAATGAATGAATGAATGAATGGTATTTTAAAGACCGTCGACAACTAAGGTCATTTTGGGCGCTTAATAATTTACTTACTGTAAATGATACAATAATTAAAATTGAAACATAGATAACCAGTCTATTAGACAAAACAATCAAACATGATGTATGCGATACTTAACATTAATATAAAACAACATGTAAGCCAATGTAAAACAGGATATAGGCAAACAAGCTAAACATTACTGTTTACTCAACATAAAGATAAACAATATCTGAGCAAATGTGGAACAGGATCAGTAAGAGCAATGAATGTGCAAAAGCACGATTTAAGAAATAATCATATCTTAATAAAAATATTGATTTCCCTAAGGAAATAAAATATAATGTTCAGGTTTGATAGAATCAAAGAGCTGACGCATACTTTGAGCCTTTCAAAAATCTATCGCGTATTGTGGCGAAATGAGCACATTCCAGAAGAATGTTCTGTATACGGATGGTGAAGGTTATCCTGATATCAGTAATCCGAACGCTATATGAGCCATTCCGCGAGAAACCAACATAATGGCATCTGGGTAATGTATCGAACCAGATCAACCTGCGCAGTCCGCGCAGACTGATCCGGGCCGATCTATTCCGTCTCAGGGGGATAGAGGTATAGAGTAATGATTCCTGTAACTGAAAATCCACAGGAGGCGAAAAGTGTCTGTCCGGGTTAGCCTGCGCGGTATGCTTAGGCTAATCCGGGTCGATACTTTACGCAGAGTCCACAATGTTGGTTTTCACGCGGGATGGCTCAATTATGTTCATGAGTACCAATTACAGAAACAAAGACTTATACTTTTATAGTATTAATTACGACGGGACTACGGACGAACTCTGGTTATCCATTTTCGAGAAAGACGTTTTATCCGCTACACTAACAGGCCGGATTTTATTCAGGAAAAAAGCATTTAAACAATAATTATGGAAAATACAAACAACGCAATTGTTTGGACGATGTAAATAAGCCGATTAACTATAAAAGGGAGATAACATTGTAGATACAAATAATAGAAATTATAAACCAGAACCGGTTATTGCCCTTAGTTTTGAAATTTTGGGAAATTAAATATTAACCCTCTCCCCCTGCAGACAAATTTTGATTTTGACGCATTAGCAGCAGACGACTTTTGAAACATTGTGGCCAAAGGTGAAAATGCTCACGATGAGCAATTTCTCCTTTGGCCGCAATGTTTTCAACTTTATTTAACAATTAAGCTATCTTTTATGGAGATTGTTCAGGTTTTTGTCTCAATGTTTTCAAAGTCGTCTGCCGCAGATTTGTTGTATGTGGAAAAGGATAAAGTAAAGTGGGCTTTATTTTGACCTCTGCTGATCTTTATACACCAACAGATGAGATTTGCTGGATATTGTTTGGCATAGATCATTCCCTGTCCTTACACTCCTCACACTCACACTCCTCACACTCACAAAGTCACACACATAGTGCATACTGTTTTCGTTGTTCGCAGTTGGACACTTCCACAGTGTAAACATTGCGTTGGAAGCCTTCGCTGACCTTAATCGCACCTCCCTAACATTTAAGGCATCAGACAGCACAGCATAGAGATCATGACCGAGTTAAGTATCGCCTTGGTGTAAATTAAACACTGTTTATAACAGCGTTGTACTCAATTAAACAGTTGCAAAAAGAAATCACAATGGAGCGGAACACCCCGGACCTTTTGCCTTGCGATGCATGTCTCTGTATCAGAATGATCAGTATATACACGTAAAGTTCAGCAAAGTTTAATCTCCACTTTTGACATATCCCGATATTGGCACTCCAACAAATATAAGATATATGTAACACAAACTATCAAGTCACTTGAACTCAATTTAATTACAAATATATCACTGTAACTCCCGAAATACTTGTTTTTTGTTGTTTCCAAAATAAGAATATTTCTTTTTATGCCACATTTACTTCAGGACATCATCTTTGGTTTCAATCACTGACCAATCAAATAGCACGATCAATTAACTTTTTATTAGCAAATGGATATACATGTAGATTTAACAAATAAGTAAAGAAAATCAATCACTGCTAATAAAGGGCTCAATGCGACATATGTCATTGTTATCGTCTATTGTTAACTTTTAAATCGAAATGTCTGGAAAGCGATATAATTATGTAAGGTTGAAAACCATTACATTTTTTAATTTTATTTACAAGTTTCAAGTTTTCTAAATTTTAATCTCAGTTCATGAATACATGACAATATAAGAAATATAAACACAGAATGGTAATAACTATATATAAACGAGGCGTACAAAACCCTAAATGTAATATATTTAACAATACAATACAGACGGGAGAATCAAATAAATTACCTGAAAAAAGGAAATACCCAAATGATTCAAAATAGCTCTTAAACTTATTTATGATTGCGTTTATGAATGTACAATATTTACGATATTTCACAAAATTCGAAGTGTTGAATTCATGAGATTTTTAAAAAAAATGATTGTTCGGACGTTTGTAAAAAATATTATCAATAAATCATTTCCTCTCCGAATTAAATGAATTGTATTCTAATAAGAAATGTAACTCATCCTTAATCGAGTTATTAAGATTTACACAAAGGACATTGTTTAGACTGAGTGTTATTTCTGTTCCAGCTTGATATTTCAACTGTTAAATGGTTATTTCTAGTTCGGAATTTTATAATATATTTATATAATTTTTAATTCTAATACCATAGAATACCATGACAAAGATCGTCTCTCCTTTTGACGTCTCTTGAAAATCTGTTTTTAAGGCATGATGTTAACTTGGAATCTTATTTCTTATACTTAGCAAATTCCTCATCAACATTCATATTATACATAATTAAAGGCTAAATTCATAATGAAAAGCAAGTACTAATTTATCATTATCCGCACAACATTAATAAGCAAGTAATTATCAGTCAATTCTATTAAACAATCAGTCAGTCTATTTAACAATCAATCAATCAATCAGTCTATTAATCAATCAATCGATCAATCAGTATATTGAACAATTAGTCTATTTAACAATCAATCAATCAGTCTGTCTATTAAGCAATGAATCAATCAATCAGTGTATTAAACAATCAATCAATCAATCAGCATAGTAATCCATCAATAAATCAATTAATCAATCAATCAATACTAATTTATCAAAATGTACCGCAAGTCATCAATGAGTAAGTCTATTAAACAATCAATCAATCAGTCAGTCTATTAAACAATCAATCAATCAGTCAGTCTATTAAACACTCAATCAATCAGTCAGTATATTAAACAATCAATCAATCAATCAGCCAGTCTATTAAACAATCAATCGATCAGTCAGTCTATTTAACAATCAATCAATCAGTCAGTATATTAAACAATCAATCAATCAGCCAGTCTATTTAACAATCAATCAATCAATCATTATATTTATCAATCAATCAATCAATCAGTCTATTAAACAGTCAATCAATCAATCAGTCTATTAAACAGTCAATCAGTATATTAAACAATAAATAAATCAATCAATCATTTTAATAATATATTAATCAATCAATCAGTTTATTAAATAATCAATCAGTCCATTAAACATTCAATCAAGCATAACATACATAATATACACTTTACTCTCCCAGTAAGTGTTACATTATACATGGGGATTTGATAAAGAAATTCACAGTTTGGTTAATTAACATAAACATTAAACAGCAGATATGATAACAGATTGAATGGTGTGGTCATGAACTTTGTAATGGGGGATTTCTCATCAGCATCATTAGTAAGCAAATTGAAGGAGATGCAGAAGATATTAATATTTTCTTTTCAACAATGTTTTAAGGTTTCACAATTTTTCGTTCATACAAATATTTTTTAATCAGTCTATGAAACAATCAATCACTCACTCACTCAGTTTTTTATTAAACAATTAATCAATCATTCAATGTATTAAACAAACAATGAAATCAACTATTCTCGGATCTACAGGTCTAGCACTCACTCAGTTTATTAAACAATTAATCAATCATTCCATGTATTAAACAAATAATTAAATCAACTATTCTCGGATCTACAGGTGTAGAGTTAGGGTGTTCGACTGCTTTGGTGTAGAAGCTGCTTATAACCACAAAGCCTTCGCAGAAAGACGCAAACAAGAGAGCGGTTGGGGAGGATTGAACCTGCGACTTCAGCAGTTTTACAACATGTTCTGTATGTACAGCTATTATAACCTTTATACCGACGCTAATACAACATGTTCCGTATGTACAGCTATTCTAACCTTTATCTCGACGTTAATACGAGTACATTTATTATTATACAGATTTACTCGACACAAAATAATATTTACATGTACTGCTTAAAAGCATGAGTACATCTATTTTAACCATTATACCGATTTACTCTACATAATAAAAAGTTACGTATACTTCTTCAGCATGAGTACATTTATTTTAACCATTATACAGATTTACTCGACATTAAACAATATTTGCGTGTTCTGCTTAGCATAAGTACGTCTATGTTAATACGTATATCAGCTATTGCAACCTTTATACCGATTAACTCAACATTAAACACTATGTGCGTTTACTGCTACGCATGAGTACCTTTACTGCTACGCATGAGTACATTTACTGCTACGCATGAGTACCTTTATTTGAACCACTATACAGATTTACTTGAAATTAAACAATATTTGCGTGTTCTGCTTAGCATGAGTACGTCTATGTTAACCTTTATATCGATTTATGCGACATTTGACAACGGGCTCGTGAGTACATCTATGTTTATACCTATATCGATTTACTCGTCATTAAACAACAATTGCGTGTACTGCTTAGCATTGGTATAGTTGATTCAACCCTGACTTGATATCCGCTTTCGAGGCGGACGTTCTAACCACTTCACCAGTAAGGCGATATTGTTGGATGTGATGCACCGCAAAGTTAAATACACGACCCAATTGGGGATTAGACTATTTCTGATGTCGATATCTTTGACATCGGTCATTACCGAGAAGTAAAGACAAGACCCCAGTTTTTACGATGGTAACGATAGACCGGCATTGGTCTAGTCACAATACATAATAAAACAGAACTATATTTAATTGTGATATAAGGCCTCAATCCCAGAATGCAAATGACAGTTATTTTGATTATCATGATAAGTGGTATTATACAATTTACAATGTATATTAATGTATACATAAACATGATGAATATCGTTAATTATCTCAAATTGTAATGAATATCTTTGTACACATGTTCCGGTGTATGATTTAGATACTGAATTCACTCAAAACCGTTTACATTCATAAATTGTTCCCTCTCGTAAAATGTCACTGTTTTTTTAAAAGTTCACAAAAGCCAATATGCTGCTTGCAATGCTGTAAGACATAATGCTTGAAAGCAAGTTGTTACCAAACCTAGTAACGGTTAAGCACCCTTGATTCACGAATAAACGTTCTGTTGTCTTCATATAACTGACATTCTGTTGTAAAAAATGTAAGAAAAGCTCAACAATACTATAAAGATAAACCATACTCCTATATTTTCCGTTACAGCTCATACCCCGGACGATACGTTTCTTGGCTTTGTCGTTGGCAGTGCTGTAGAGGTCGAGAAAATATCCGAGAAAGAAAACATTGCTATTGTTTATGGGAAATCATTGGACATGTATCAGGTCATTTATTTAACACTGTGTTACTATGCCACTAAAGTAGTATGAAACTTAGGGGTTTCAGCGCAGTTTTCACTTTTTGAATTCGTAGGATGTGGACAATTTGTCCAATTCCTAAACATCCACAGTCCATTGTTTGAATGCGTAGGCTTTGGACAATGTGTCCTATACCTAAACATCCACTTTTCACTCTTTGGAAAACATAATTTACAATTTTTCTGGGGGTTTCAACGCATTTTTCACGTTTTGAATGAGTAGGACTTGGACAATGTGTCCAATACCTAAACACTTTTTGAATTCGTAGGACAACATAAAAACGAAATAAAAAAGTGCAAAGCCTACGCATTCAAAACGTGAAAACTGCGCTGAAACCCCTAAGTTTCATACTACTCACTGAACATTGGAAATTGGTCAATTGATTAATTGATTGATTGGTATGTAATGCCGTTTCCAACACGTTTTCAGTTATATCACACCAGTCAGTTCACATAACCATTTATTTCCTGGCTATCTCATACCAGTGCTTGACGCATAATTCCCCTCCAAGCAACTGGATGGATTAGTAGTCCATAAGTGGAAGTTGAATGACGCTTTTCGTATTGACTTTCATCAAACGTCGCAAAAGTCTTGACTGAGCTAGTATTCGAACTCACAAGATTGACAGCCAGTGTCAAAGTGAGCTTCGTCTAGGGAATCCCTCGTTGGTTATACAGAAAGTGAGTTACGTCACTGAAATCTTTCATCCTGTGTTTCATTGTGGTCGCCATGGTTCCGTTATCCCTCGAGTTGCTTCGTCTACTGTCAGGCATCGTATACAGCCATTCAGCATTACAGTCATGCTTCGGGATACCAATTATAAGCGATATCCATCTGAATTACAGCGAGTGCTTCCGTAACCCTAGTTATTTTAACAATTTCTTAAATAATTGCTTTGATACATTTTGATAATTAGGTATAGAACAATACAGAATAAAGTAAGTCTGTCCGAATATCCATTTTGATTTACGTCGAAAATTGTTCACAAATGTAGCTGTAATCTGTGTATAGATATGGCAACTTAAATACATTTTATTTACAATCGTGGATCAATTTTTGTTTCAGGGTAAATCATCGTTTCTAAGACAGTTTCATGATCACGGATTTGAAGTCCATGGCACCGTATATAATGCTACGCGAACAGACAAGCTAGAACCACTACCAGACTTTATAATAAATCGCGGTTATATGCGGAACGGAAGTTTTCCACTTTTACTTAAACGTGCTAAAGTAAGGGCATATGTTAATCAAAGTGTACAATCAAAACGTAGGAATGTCTTGACTGCAACAAAAACAAATCCTCTCTGGACACAATTTTTGGATACATGGTAAATCAAAGGTCATACACATTACCTATGCACGAGGAAAAATCGCAGGCTACGCCGTCGATTTATTAACCCGTATTAGTCTTACGAATTTAGCGCTTGAATAAATCCCCCCAAAGGGCATAACAGTAGACTGATACTGAACCAAAAAGGGGAAATAAAAATACTTTATTTCTTGATAATTTGGTTAATTGAACTTGCCAATAACATTTCGTCAAATCTTATTTTATTATGAACTAAGCTTTTACCAATTTGTTGGGGATATCTTCTATTCTTGGCATCGTTGAGGATCAAAAATGATTACTTGATTAAACTGCCTGTCGTCAACACAAACACGTAAAGAGCCATCCTTCGTTTGTTCAATTACTATATGAGATGCATAAGAAATGCTGCATTTGTCTGCGATATCTGCCCTTATCATATCTTCAATCTATTTCTTTACTTAATCTCTCAATACATACGGCAAATTGTAGGCATTTATGTGAACTGGTATATTAGAATGTTGTTTCAAATCATGTTCTAGATACATGTTATACCTTAAACATATGTTAGAGTATCTTCAAACCGTTTCAAAACAATATCGATACCATGTATCTGACATTATGTTACTTCAGTATCTATCTGAACATTTTTAATAGTGTTACGAGGGTGTAGCAAAGGATTTCTACATTCGACACCAACCTGAGTCAGCTCCTAGTTATTTTCTATAGACAGACTCTTGACTTTACTCAGGTTTTGTTTCTCCCAACATTATTTTACCACAATTAGAAGACCCCTAACATGTCTAAAATAAAGCAACTCAAACGGTGAGATCCTACAGAATATTGTCTGACTTATCTGTTAGCAAATAGTAGGCATGTTAACGAAATGTTCCTTCTTTTTTATTGTACCCATATGACCACTTATCGGAACGTATTGAGCTACCTGTAGTAACACTGTTTATTGTTTTACTCATTGATTTATAACAGAACCATCTTCATTATATTATGAAAAGCTCTCTTATAAAAGTGGGAAGCTTTACTTATGAGAACTGGTCGTTTATCATTCTTCTGATTATGTATAAGGTCACCTGTCCCAAGTATATCTGTCCTTACCTGACCAGTTTAGTGTGAATATTGGCGTTTGCAACAACAAAGTAATTATGCTTCAAATTTGCATGAGCTTTATTCGGGGTTAGTTCGTCAAAAATACCCTTTTTCTGCCATACTTCTTCTGACTGCTTGGAAGGATCAGACCATTTCTTTATTTGGGTATATATATGAACCCATTCCACGCATAGAGGTAAAGAGTAATGATTCTTGTAACAGAAAGTCCAGAGTAGGCGAAAAGTGTCTGTCCGGGTTAGCCTGCGCGGCATGCTTAGGCTGATTCGGGTCGATACTTTACGCAGTGTTCACTGCTTTTCTCGTGGAACGGCTCATATCCAACATAACCTTCAACAAGATCTTCACTCGGAATACACCTTGCAAGAGAATCAACAACACCAGAAATGTATTGTGTGTCCTACTTTGATTGTTTTTGTACTACCAGCTGTTAAAGTTACTGTAACGAATATGCAAATTAGCATCACCGTTTCGGGTGATGAGGTTTAGGGTTAGATATATAAGACAAGTGGACCCCTTCAGGGTTGAGTATACTTTTCGCTGAAGGGATCTTCTGCGTCTTTAAGCCCTGCACGTTACATTTGGTGGCAGCGGTGGGATAAAGACAACTGCCATATCGGAGTTGCCTTACCCATGGGTTTCCCAGGCCAAGACTCGGGACGAGTCTTCTCGGAGTGGGAAGTATTGTAACGAATATGCAAATTAGCATCACCGTTTCGGGTGATGAGGTTTAGGGTTAGATATATAAGACAAGTGGACCCCTTCAGGGTTGAGTATACTTTTCGCTGAAGGGATCGTCTGCGTCTTTAAGCCCTGCACGTTACATTACCTATTTAGTCTGGTCTTTCATTGTTGGGTGATCAACACACATTGCTCATATACGAATATTGCAGAACAACATGTATCCCTTAGTATTGAATTATTGGGTTTGGAATTAACAAAACATTTGATATTGTTGAGGCCAGATTTGAGTTCAGATTGATTTTTTTATTCATTAGCTATTGCCGGTTTATTTAACAGTTAATCCCTATTCCTTGGTTTCTTAGGAGAATACAACCAACCATTGGCTTGCTTAGCTTTGTTATCAGTCTCAGATAGTATCCTTCATCTTTCACATAATGCGAACATGATGCAATGAAATGTCCTGTACTATCACAAATAAAACACCAACATTTTTGATCAGGAATGCGTTCTTTATTACTTGAGTTGAACAGCGCAACCTTGTACTTTTGTTTCATATAATGGCTCACAGGCATTCAGTAAACTCCCAGTGAACAAGACACATAGTTTCTCAGCTTTTCTTACATGTGTTCCTTCTGTAAGTGAATCCGGTTTTTAGATTAAGTTTAGCTGTGCGTCGTTTTCGAAATATTGTCTGACATTCGCAAACATGATTTTAACTGCGCTGTTAACCGGCTTACGTAATGGTTTGTAATGAGTTGGGAGTTTGGAGTAAGCTTTGTTACTGTTCAGGCCTGCTCTAAAACCACCTTAAACCTGTTCAATAACAATACACGAACACGTATAGTGGTCCTGTCGGATATTCAAAAACCTCCGTCTGTAGCAGCAGATTGATTACAGTGAGCAATTCAGTTTGGAATAGTCGTCTGCTGCTAAGGCATTAATACCGTCTGCCCAAGGATAAAGGTTTAACCTTGCGTCAACGTTTAACGTTTAACATTTCCCCATAGATATTTATAGGACTTGGACGGCCGTATGAAGGACCGGCTCCCTTAGAGGCAATAGCGAACGGTGCAGTCTTCATCAATCCCAAGTTCGATCCACCGTTTGAGTACCGGATGAAAGACAAGCCTACAGACCGAGCGGTTTGTTGCTTTTTTAACCTCGAGATACAGATCGTATTAAATTAATAAAAACAACAACTATTGTACATGCAAATGCTATGCCATGCTGGCGGTGCTGAAACGTGTTGTGTTATTTAGACGAAAATTCGGATAACAACAACATAGGTTTTGATAGAGAATCAATTGATATATTGTATGTGATATTTGCTCGCCTGTAACAAACGAGTGCGTCTGCTCGAGTTAGTAATTGGCGTGTAAAATCACGAGGAATAAGGGTTTTTGTATTAATTATACGTTAAAAAATAAAATAATGATGATGACGTAATAAACGTCATATCTCCCGGGCGACTGATACAATCCTTAGGGAATTATCTTTCAGTAGGCAATTATATCTAAGCAGGTGGAGTGGTATTGATTTCATACCTTATATGTTTTTTTTATCTAGATGTGGTGTATATATAAAGTGTGGGATGAATATCATATTTCCTGTCCGCCGTCATATGGCCTTAGTTGTTGGAAGCGGCGTAAAACCCAAAACAAACAAAACTTTCTCATCATCCACGCTATTTCTAAAAGAATTTGGAGTATATGTTATGTTACTTTTTTCATATCTCTATTATCCATTTTCCTTTTTTTAAAATTCAGTTAACAAGCCAGAATCCGTACGTCGAAAAGTTCATGGGTGAGCCGTATGCCTACACTGTAGATGTTCACAACAAAGAAGAGGTAGAAAGAGTGATAACAAAAATTATAAAGACTGATACGGTTTGTATATTTATATGATGATTTGATATCATTCAACCATTTCCCACATACAGACGCTTTCTGATAATGAACGAACATCTCCATTTGCCATAGTCTTGTTATGTCTGTTAAATAATTGACCCTGCATTTATTGAGAATTTTCCTTTTCTGGTCCAGATATTTTCAAAGTCATATGCTGCAGATTTTTTGTGTGTGGAAAAAGGGGGAGGGGATATAAAGTTATTGGGATATGGAAATGTAAATAAATGTATCTTTTCTTTTCTCAAATACATGACAAACAACCCTTATAATTTCTTTTATATTAATTTATGACAATACGCATAGTCAGGATTATCTACACTTGATTATGGTAAAGAGTTTTTCCAAATCGTTGGGATTATTATTTTTCTGGTATACCTTTTCCTGATTATTTATTAGTATCTCCCTTCGACCATTTGTCCGCTATTTTACTTTGTTTAAACAATTGTGTATATGTATGTGGTCTGTTGGAATCATTTGTAGCTTATTTTCCTGTTCAAGATACTATGGATATCATTCCTCTTTAACCGGCTATACGTATCTTTAAACAACGTTTAGACGAAGACCGGTGTGTATTTAGAACCCAGATTCTGTAAAGTATTTTTTTTAGTTGTTTGGGTTTTTACACTTTCAGTTTGCACCGTTCCTTCCATATGAATTTTCTGACGAAGGTTTTATACAGCGTATCAATAGTTACGTGGAACACCAAGACTTTTGTCGCTATGGCGAACAATTCTGGCCTCCGCAGTCCGCCGTGAAAATAATTCTTGCAAGCGAGGCAGTGTCGTGTAAGGACGCCTGCTGGGAAAACAGTGAGTAATCTTTCGTCTCTCAGAACAAACAAAAGAACGGGAAACAACCTTAAATCATTCCCTCATACAACAAGTATGCAGAAAAAAACCTTTTAAAACATCTCATATATACAGGATCTGACATTCGTTGTCATTTCATATAAAGTTTTATTAAACTCGTTCAAGAAATTTGTTATTAAGCGATTATATGGCGATCTTTTAATAACAAATTTCTTAGACGAGTTTAATAATACTTTATATGAAATGACAACGAATGTCAGAATCTTTTTATCACATGACGAAGCACAAAAAGATAATCGTTTTTCTTTGCTTGTCAGAAAATAGTCCCAACATGTAATACTTAATAAGCTGGTAACTAATCACACACACAAATATTTCTATCACCGATAATGGCCCCTTCACGACGTCCATCTATCGTGACGGTTTTGTTTACTGGATATACGTTCTCAGCCATTTTTTAAACTTTTGCGGATGAATACAACAATAGTGAGTCGGTCATGTTATATTACACATGTGACATATAAAGAAACACGTAATTGGTATATTAGATCGGATACAAGCATTGTCATGTGATAAAAACAATAACCTAAAGGGCTGATTTGTTGGAATCAAATTAGTATAGCTTAATGATAACCTAAAAGCCATAATTCGAATAGATCGTTTGACTCGAACCAATGCCATGAAAGGATATTTCTTTAAAAACGGCGTTGAAGAAGTTCAGAGGAAAGAGGAATCAGAAATGCGGTCTTGACAATATTTTTTATAAGGTTCTGCCTTTTATTATAAACATTGAAGTACAACTTAATTACGAATCTGAAAATACATTAATTAATTAAGCATAAATCGAGGGATCACCAAACCTTGTTAATTACATGTAGTTATTTTTGGATCCCTTTTCAGTTCGAATTATCGTACTTCAATGGGTTTTTCTTTTTCAGATTTTATTTGCGAGCCTAGTTATTTCCAACATATCAACTCGACGGAAGCCTTTCTCAAGACAAACAGTATAACATGTACACAGACAAGAACGGAAGCAGACATATATCATCCGTCCCTAATTCACAACAATACTCAATGTATTCTTCAGTCTGACGATCTTTTATTTAGCTGTGTTGGTGGTAAACAAGGACACAGAAGGCTTTGTCCATGCAGAACATTTATTCGGTATCAGTCGGCATTGTGTAAAGGCTGTGACTTGTGATGAATGGTTGACCCGATAGGTTAACGTGCGCGATTTGAAATCGGATCACCAAAATAAGATCCCCGTTTGCGGCGGTCATATTGGGTGGAATTCAATGAAGTTGAATAGGACATTACTATACCACGAGGAGATGTGCAGGAACTGATGGCTTTTTATTTGGATGGTTTTGTAAGAATTATGACCCCTTTGTTATAACACAAACTGTTGTATATCAATATTCGTGTCTGCGCTAAGTTACTGGGTGGAATTCAGTGCAATTCACGTGGACATGTGCAGTGCCCGATGGCATTCCTGTTGGGTGTATTTTTAAGGTGCTGAACTCCAGATGGAGATCAACATTTTGAACTGTTGAAACTTCTACAAATATTGCTAATAATGACAACAAAGTAAGTAATAAGAAATTAAAAACTATTTTGGCAGTAACGATGAAACACTGTCAATTGAAAGTCATGAAAATGTTTAAAATTCGGCTTACTGGGTATGTCTTCCCAGTAAAAAATAAAGCAGCAACAATCCACTATTTAGATGTTTATTGTACTGGAAAGTGTAATTATTACTCATAAATTTACCCTAGAATTATGATTTTATTATTTCAAGACAACTTTTAAACAGTTTTAAAACGTTGACTGTAATATTTATTTTCTGGATTTCAGGAACTTTAAGATATTGCCCACATTATTATTAAAAATATTGTTATATATACAACATTTTTGTTCTATTAATTCTCAGCAATCATTGGATGAAATTCAATGAAAGTTGATAGGATTTTGGTTTGGCAAGTGCACTTTTTCCATAACGATAACTTCAATGTTGTGAGAAGTAAAATGTATGGACGCCTTCACTGATTATTTGGCTAATTTTTACCACCGTATAAATGCTGTGTTCCCTAGCCAAAAAGTGACCTCTCCACACCCCCCCCCCCCCCCAAAAAAAGGAGAGTATTTTGCCCATAATTCATACGGTGAAGCAACACTGTTCTAGGGTATACAACACATTCAGTGATAGCTGTAGTTTACGCAAGAAACGCAGTGATGTAGCTGACATACTGTTAAAAACAGTGTAAAATGCACCATTCAAGCTAACAAACAGTTACTATTTGAAGATAATCTATAATCGAGCTGCGAACAATAATTGATTTATTGATTAATTAACAGTTTTACAGTCCTATCACGGGGACCAGGTCACCATCTCAGGTGTTCCTGGCTTTCTCACACCAGTAATCCACACAACATGCTTTCAAAGCAAATGGCTGCTTTTCCACATAAACTGTTAGTCCATTTGTGAAACACGAATGACGCATGTCACAGTGACTTTTGTCAAACGTCGGAAAGATAGTTGGCCGAGCTAAGATTCGAACTCACATTCCCTGGATTGACAGCTCGCATCGCTACAGACTGAGCTACCGGGGCTCGGCTCTGCGAACATTAAAGACCAATGTTAAACTTCACGATTGTACAGACTGATCTTGGTCTGCAATTTTGTGGACATGTGACGGAAGTTACATTGATAATGAAGCGTTGTAATAAGTTGCGTACAGTGTTTGTTTGTATGGTGAAACACGCCAATTTCAACAATGATTCAGTTATATCACGGCATTTCCAAGGTAATTTATCAGTACTCCTTGCTCATTTATTCTAAAATCAGTTGCGTACAGAATTTGTTGGTATTCTGTTATACGCCTCCTTTAACACTTTGTCAGTTATATCACGTCGTTTCCTGATTCATTTACCAGTACTATTGGTTCATTTATCCTGACACCAGCGAGTCAGTCGGAATGCTAACGCTAAAACCCTGAACACCGAAAAGGGAAACCCATTACAATTTGTACATACATTGTTCACTTCGATTAGAAGGAGATAAGGTTATAAGAGATTCCTTCGCATTCGAAATAAATGGACATGTTTAAGTTTTAGTAAATCAACAAAAGCAGAGTCATTCTTTTTATTGATCATATATATTTACCGCCTTTGTTGTGCCGTGGTAGAGCGTCCGTGTCGGGTGCGGGAGGTCGCAAGTTCGATACCCGGTTGGGTAACAACAAAGACTTTGGCGCTGATGATTTGGGGGTTAGCATTACGTCGCTGGTGTCAGGATAAATGGACCAGAAGAACTAGTTACCTACCTTGTCAATGGTGTGATATAACTTTAAATGTGTTGAAAGCGGCGAAAAGCACCATTCACATAAACGAAGACATTTACCAATCTGATCTAGGACACAGAGCTTTTTTTTGCTGAGAAAACAAGGGCATTTGGTCAGCGAATGATCAGTAAGACATACATCGATTTGTCTCCCTTGTTCTTTGGTACTTCAAAATGTAAAAATGTTCTATTGGAATCCTATCGGTGTTTTTCAAATATTAATAATCTCCTGCAAATTCGCCTAACATTGTCTTCAATAAGAGAAAATGGTTTAACAATCCAGCCGTAAAGTTTATATGCCAAACAGACTAGCATGTCTTCCATATATCCCTGATTGATTGACTTTGGATTAAAGCCGTTTTTAACATTTATCCAGTAATATCACGGTGGCCAGTTCACCTGGAAGTTAAAAGTAATCCAAAATCATTTTAAAACATTTGTGAAAAGTAAAACCACGTGTAGATCTGGTATAAATGACTTGAACCATGATCAGGGGGAATGGATAACTAGTGATGAAGGCAGAGCTAATGAACTCAATCATTTCTTTTCATCAGTTTTCCAGAAGAACGAAAATGATGCATAACCTGAATTTACACCAAAAGTAACCAGTATGGTATGCGATCTAGTTGTCACTGTTGATAAAGTAAAGGCACTTCTGAAAGGCATTGATATATCTAAATATGTTGATACAGATGAAATTCACACGAGGCTATTGAAAGAAACTGCAGATAGCATTGCAGAACCAATACTTTTCTTTTTCAACTAGTCCATAAGTGAAGGAGATATTCCTGATGAATGGCGGCTGGCTAATGTCACATGTATTTTCAAGAATGGTGATAAGACAAATGTCTCTAACTATATAGACCTATCAGTATAACTTGTATACTGTGCAGACTACTTGAAAGAATAATCAAAGATGTGATAGTCTCTCACTGTGAAGACAACAATGTATTTTCAGACCCACAATACGGCTTTAGACAAAAAAGGGGATATATTTCACAATTATTGAAAGTTTCTGATGACTGGTTTGTTGATGAAGGGAAGCCCTTGGATGTTACATACCTTGATGTGTGTAAAGCATTCGATTGTGTTCCGTATAAAAGACTTTTACACAGGATAAAACAACAAAGCATAGAGAAAAATATACTTAACTGGATAACACACTTTCTGACAAACAGACAACAAAGTGTAAGGGTAAATGGATGTGAATTGTCGTGGACAGAGGTTAAAAGTGGAGTGCCACAGGACTCAGTGTTAGGACCGATTTTGTTCATTTTGAATGTGAATGACTTACCAGAACAAGTTAAATCGTACTGTAAAATATTCGCTGATTATGCCAAGATAATTGAAAGTATTGAAGATTTTAAAAGTAAACAGAATGATATATTGAAACTGTGTGCATGGACAAGCAAATGTCAAATGTACTTTAACGTTGCAAAGTGTTAAGTGATGCATATCGGAAAAGACAACCCATGTCTTGAATACAAAACGACTGATAAAGATTGATCCACTAAGTCTGTTCAAAGTGCCACTGAAGAAAAAGATCTGGGAATTTATGTTCAGAACGACTTAGAATTCAACAAACATATAAGTAACACAACAAACCGAGCAAACCGAATTGTAGGGATTGTGAACAGGCAATTTTCCTTTCTGAACAAAGAAACTCTACTTATAATTTATAAAACTATCATCAGGCCAATTTTAGATTATGAAAATACAATTTGATTCCGGCACTTCAAGACGGATGTTAGAATACTTGAGAATGTTCAAATACGCGTTACGAAACTACTCCCTGAATTTTCAAAATAAGGAACAATACTGACAGTCTACCTGCAAATGAACTCTTTGAACATTCTGAGACAGCTACTAGAGGACATACTAAGAAACTGAAGAAACCAAGATGTATAAAATCTTTCAGGAGTAATTCCTTTTGTGCCCGAGTAATAGAACCATGGAATAATTTACCACAGAGTATACTTGACACTAAAACAGTGCTAAGTTTTAAAACTAGACATGACTTACATTATAGACACGTTCAATTTGACACAAGTGATATATACTAACACAGCGATTGTGTTAGTGTTGAAATTTCTTTAAACTAATACAGCGGAAGCAAAATAACAGAAAGCTGACGAAGATTGATGTAGACGACGAGTTGCGTTGTGGCTCCCTGTATGGTGTTCGGTCAACTGTACAGGGGCCTGAGATACATGAGTTAAAACATTTAAAAGAACATTATGAGTTGAATTAATTCGACTATATTACCCACAATTATTTCAAAATTCAATGCTTTCTATTCATATATCCATTTGTGTTCGAAAAAGTGAAAACATAATTAACATCATTTAACAATGTGTGATATAAATTCAATTGTTATGTGATATCTTGATGTATTCTATCAAAATTATTTTTCTTAATTAAACAATGATAACAGTGTATTCCTTTTCCTTTTTCACTAAATTTTTAGAACAAATGGTAAAATTACGACGAACATACGATCCTTTAAAATTGGGCAATATAATACCGAATTTCTTTGATAAAGTTATCTATCACTGCACTATAAAATGCAGAAAAGGCCAAGTTGACCCGGCCGAGTTAACCCAAGGCCGAGTTGACTCAAGGCCGAGCTTGTTACAGGCCGAGTTGACCAGTGACCTCGCTTTACGGGCCAGAGGTCAAGAATCCGCCATTTTTAACGTGATTAATGAAAATTTGAATGCGCTTAGTGGCACTGACGTCATATTTATGGAATTGTTCTCTTAACAGAATATTCGATACATGTTCAATGATGTAAACATTTGATATACAGTCTGAAATCGGAAAATCGGATGTCCGATTAGAGCCAAATTTCCAATAGAATTCGTTTTGTAACAAGCAAAAATAGCACCATAGTATGTGTTACCTTTGACCCTGACCGTAAGAAGTTTCTAACCGAAACGTTATGACTAAACATTCGTCAGAACACTGCTTAATGAGAGGATATATGAGCCCGTGTATGAGAAATTGTACAAGATGGCATTTCTGAAAAGTGTAGGTTTATATCACCTTGTCCACCTGATCGGTCTTACAAGATTATACACACGGCGACGGAGTTGTCTATAAGAAATGTGTAATAAAATGTAAAAAGTGCAAATATTGACCAGAATGTGGGGCTGCACAGGCTGATTCTGATACATACTGTTTACAAAAGACAATTTGTAACGTTTTCATGAACTCATATAACTTCTTCAATAGACTATTGCCTGTGTAAATAGATAGTTGATGAGCGGGATCTGTCTCTGGGATTTGTATACATAAACGGCGTGCGTTTTGGTTAAGTCTCCAGGAAGCGGACATCGAGTGTTAATAATGAAAGCTGAAAGCTTGTTTCTTAAAAGATGTAAAAACAACTAAATAGATAGGTCTCGGATTATAAAAAACATCAAAAGTATGTGTCGGTGAAAAGAAATTCGTCGTCATTATGTCTTATTGGGAATTTGCCTTTTGAGTCAGTGATACAAGTGAGTCAGTCGTGCTGATAACCCAATAACTCTGGGCGCCAAGGAGTGAAAGCCTTACTAACATTTTTAAAGTCTTTGATGTGATCCGGATCGTATGAGGTAAAGCTGTTTATTCTGCAAAATACCATTGACAGATAAATACGTTAAGATATATTGCTGTGGCCCTTAAAACTCTATTTGAATCACTGATTTCAAATATAAATGCGCATAGTTATCTTATATAAGGCAAATGGAAATTAATACGTTCACATGTTAGTAACAATTCGTTAAAATACTTACGTATGAGGGAAATATATACACATGTACTAATTCAATAGGTTTAGGATTACATATATTTAAGATAGGTATCGATATCATTAATATTTTTTTATGGACAGACATCGACCCATTTTTTCAAGTAAAAATGTTGAAATATGATGAAATTTTTACCCCCCCCCCCCCCCCTCCTTTTAGAAAAATATGACAAAGGAACTTTTGCAAAAACACAAATTTCATATGTTTATTGCACATAACAGTGTCATCACTCGATAATGTCAATGCAAAATACTTTATAAATCATAATTTTCCAAAATTTGCAGATGAAGATAACGACGCATGTTTTCATTGCTCGTTCGTACTAAAGAATGTTCGACCCCCAACCCAATATAGTACTTACTAGAAAATGATTGGTGACGAACAGAAGATAAAACTATCTTATTTACTGATCTTTTTATAAAATTAAACCTTTTACTCAGAAAAATGTCTTTGTTGTTTTGGAATAACCATGCACAATTGACATCAGAAGTACGCGTACAACATCCAATATAGTATCGTTATACCTCAGTTCTATTAATAGAAGCCGATTTGGCTTACTTGGTCATCATCGATGCAAAATTTAAACTGGTTTAGGGCTGCCGTTTTTAATTTTTCTTTTCTTTTACTCAGTCAGACAGATGGACATATATCGAATTATTTGAATATATTATTGAATAAGCTATCGATTGGTATGTTTGCTTTGTCATGTGGTTGTAAAATAAGGTAGAAATCAGCCGTTAAAAGTGCGCACGAAATCAATGCGAAAATGTCTCAAATATTTGTTTTTGTAAAGAACTGCGTGAAAACAATCGACCCTAATTGTTATTATTAAAGGCATTCACCTTGCTACAATTAACTCGCGATTAAATAATTAGAGAGCAATTTCATTAATCTTGCCTCTGAATACATATCTTTAACCGATTGCGTAAATAGCTAATCTATTAAATCTACCCAGGCTTTATTTTACACGCGACAAACAGTTTGAGGGTTTGATGAAAGACGGTTGTAACTACAAATTGATCAAGCGGTAGTTACAACCGTTTGCATATATCCATCGAGTTGAAGGTACCCAACTGTACATCGTGTACACACACACACACACACAGCCACTATTGATTTTTTAAACCGACATGCTATGAATGTGGTATTTTATAGCTTTAAAGGTAAAAGCTATTTACCGGTGGGATTTTTTTGATATTTGTGGTTAGTGATCGGGAAAAGGGGCAAAAATGGGACTGTCGCCAATGCCATTTTCTTCTTTGCCACTTTGAGCCATTGGCCATTTATTGAACCTTACTTATCTAGTATTGGCAACGTTCTTAATTGTTAATTGTTGTACACTGTACATTTATAATTTAGTCTAAAATATTAGGTTCCAATTCTACTTAGACGTATGAGTGATATATACTCCCTGTTAAAAGAGACATCGTTTATGAAGAGTAATGTGTGCCTTAATCTAAGAAGAATTTAGATGTCGACCAGAAACTGAAAAATACATCAGAATACTGTCTATTGATGTGATCACTGCGGCGAAGGGTTTAGCAATTCATACAATGACAATACTAAACGGCCCGATGTATCATTTTACATCTCCACCCGACGACTTTTAAAAATAATTTGACAAAAAAAGTAACTGCTTTTTATGAGAACATTCTTAATTTGCCAACATGGATTAGGTTCTTTTCAATAAATATACTTTTATTTATACAGATTTACCATATTTTGCCTAAATCTTTTTCAAAGTCATCTGTTGCATATTTTGGATATATGGGAAAGGGTTTACCGAACATTGCACATGCGCATGACGAGGGTACTCTCAACGATAGATATTTTAACAACCATTCGTTCACAAACCAGATTGGATAATTATTAATTCCGGTTAGAATAGCAGATACAAAACTGAAACTGAAACAACATGTAACGAAAACAACGAAGTAAGAGTTAATAATTATCAGATTTGATTTTATAAATTTATATAGCTTGCACCGTTTACCTAAGATAGTTAATTTCTTTTATTTTCATTTTTCCTTACTTTCCTCCGTGTTTAGATAGCAACCAGCTAGTGTGAAGACAAAATGTAATGCCATATAGTGTTCTTACTGAATTTAAGTCGTTTTAAGTTTTAGCGTCGATTGGGGTTTTGCGTCGCTTACATCAATTGTTCAGTTATATCACGGGAAGCAGTTCATAAACCCATGTGTTTCCTAGCTTTCGCACACCAGCACTCCATTCAACATTTTTTCCAAGCAACTGGTTTCTTTTCTACATAGACTGTTATCACATTTGCGAAAAGTCTAAAGTAAGATCAGTCCGCGTATCTGCGCAACCTGATCTGGCTATGCACATTTCGTCAATAAAGTCGTAGAAACTTTTATGAAGCACTATCAATTTGGATACTTAGCAGACATGCGTTGTTCACATGTATACTAATTACGTTAGGGTTTGTTTTCCTGGAGCACCTGATAAACATTCATTATCGGTAACGTGCCTTTGCTTTGCGTTCACAATAAGTAATCATTACACACCATTGAATGGTGGTTTATAGAACAGTAGAAGGATTGATTACTCGATTTTTTTTGTATTCGATTTCTTTTCATTATTAAAAAAACCCATCATGGTTTGCCTGAAAGTATAACATTAATTCAAGTAAACCGTAAAGGGTTTTGATGTATATTAATATGAAGGTCATATTATTCCAAACACCCATTGAACATCAATTTGATTTATCCTTTCCAACGTGCATTTGTATTTGAAATATCCAGAGAAGAAGACTTCTGAAGACAAAAATGACTCAAGGGGCAATTAATGCGCCATTTCTTTATTTAGCAACTTTATTTAATCAGTAAACGGTTATTCATAAAGACTGTCCATAGGATTGTCAGTATGTTTTCAGTGTCGCCTACTGTATAAGTTCATAATTTCGTTATCACGTCTACGGCTTTCTTCTCATCAGTTGAATATTGAGGTTGGTAACCACGGTAGCAGCAGAGTTGATAGGCACCGACGATTATGTTTACTATGTAACAAAACTGATATTGAAGATGAGTTTTATCTTGTCTTGTTTGTCCAATTTACTTACATTTTAGAAGGTGTTACATTAAGCCATATTTTTACAAACGACCAAGTGTGCCTTAATTTATCGAACTGATGCAATCTTCAAACAAATATATTATCAAAAACCTAGGAAAATATGTTTATGAAGCACTTGCTTTTCGTAGTTTACTTAGTAAAGTGTACATTGTAAACCTGTTATGAAAAATCGTTCTAAATTTAAGTAATAGCAATTGTTAAAAATATGATGTATAGGAAAAATTTTCTGTTCTCTTCTCTATATTGATTGTATAAGGGATCGGGTAAAAACATATGATCACCTTTAAAGTTTACTTCATGTTGTCTGAGTTTTTAAAATTATCTCAGGAAAAAAGTTGGAAGATTAAATAACAATTCAGAGTCTATACAGTTGTGGTAAAAGATCCGATAGTTTCGTTCAATGTCTCCTCTTTTTTTTTCTTCTAAAGTTGTCTGCTGCACTTTACCGAATATTGTCTGTATCAGAGATAGGGTTCAATAGCAGTGTCATAAAGAAATTACGTGTTCTGATTGAAGACATTCCATAATACCCAATTGATGAAGTCATCTGCTTAGACAACACCGAAAGTAAACAATTATAATATCAAACAAGTAGACGACTTATGATATTGTAAACAAATGAGAAATTGCTCGTTTGAGCAACTGATTATTACATTTGATATATATATAGATGTTTGTAATGTAATCATTTGCAGAGGCGTCTAAGAACGTCTTTATCAGGGAAAGGGTTAACTCAGATTAAGTTAAATAACTGTACTTATTTTATATTATACTATTTTCAGAGATGTACGATTATATTTGTTCATGATGTAGTTTTTTTTTATATATGTATTAGTCATATTTTCTACTAGCAAACCATAACTAAGCAATTGCATGATAAATTGTACAAGTTGGCATTTCTGATCACCCACCGGCTCAGTTATTTTATCAAAAGTATATTAAGTTAAATTACTGTACTTATATTATATTAGACTTTTTCAGAGATATACAATTATATTCGTTCATGATGTAGTCAAACTTGTATTAAGAGACCACCCAAGTGAAATGCTGTAAGTGGTCTCTTAACATATATACATTTAATCACAAACATGATTGTTATTTATTATTTGATGTTTTTGTTTAACTATAACATGAACAGGATATGTACATATATGTTCACCAGAGGAATAGAGCACTACTTCTTACTAAAAAAGTCACTGATCGTTTTCTGTCTCAAAGACTGTCCATCTAAATACAAATCATTTAAAGAGTCATTTAAAGACATTGTCAGGTTTAAAATGTTTGAGTGTCCATTTGCTAAAGCCCACGCTAGTTTAATGCTATCACCATTAGAAAGCAAAAAACAAACACAGATCCAATTAAAGAGATAAAAATGTCGGACTAAAATTGTCATAATTAATCCGCAAATAATCACAAAACTATCCACGGGGTGATTTAACACGGACAATACTTGACGTTAAAGTGTATTAAATACAAACTGCTAAGCCTGCAATTATCTGCTTTTACCACTGTGATACATCTGCAGTATTTAAAAGTCATAACAAAGACAATAACTGTAGCTAAAGTGTATTAAATACAAACTGCTAACACAGCAATTGTCGTTTTATTCCCACTGTAATACACTGCAGAATTTGACCTCAGATTATTCTACATGCTATCACCTAGCTTGATTATCATTTAAGCCTGTGTGGTTTACACGCGACAGTTGTGTTAGGATTATTTGACTGTTAGATTTAAGGTCGCTGAACCGACGATTTTTATTAAAATGGGAAAGATTTTAGTGTCCGTCGGTCGCAGACAGCAGGATCTCGCTTATTGCAGGTTAATTTATGACTAAAAAACATCGGGGGAGTTCAATGTGGTCGCTTACACAGGGGGTCGGTTATCCCAGGTGATCGGTAGTACATGTTTGAGTTTACTAATAGCAAAACATAATTAAGCAATTGAATGTTAAAATGTACAAGTTGGCATTTCTGATCCTCCACCGGCTCCGTCTTATCAACAGTACGATTGATTTAACAGTATAAACATGTCTTCGCTATGATATCCATCGTCTGTTTTGAGAATATAAAGGCTAATATATTAACATGAACATAAAAGGCAATTTTACCACAGAAAACACATACACATTTAAATCCTCATTATGAGTCATCTGTTGCATAGGTATCAACACTCGTCTTTATGTGAGAACAGATTAGAGAGCATTGTAAATCAGATCAAAATGATCGTTTGAGCAGTTTATTACTTTTAAGTGTTCTTTTACTGAAATTCTTCTTTTTCAGACAAATATTTTGTATGAAGGAAATCGTAAATTAATCGGCTTAAACATCACTACCTTTTATTTACCCTTTCCTACTCACGTCAAATATACGGAGGGACGTGTTTAACGTAGAACTAGAGATATTGTGTTAGATCAAAGGTAAAGACAGATGCCAATTGTCGACAGTTCGAGTAGCAAAATAAAAAAATCCCGTAACATTAATGTAACATATTTGTTTGTCTTTAAGAATATACTTTCTTAAACATTTGAAGATAAAGATCAGACGATTTATACAAATTGAAATGTTTCCAATAATGAAATAACACCGTCAACAAGTGCAATACGACTTAATTAAGTGCAGTTTACGTCACACTACCGCATCTAGAGCCATTGTCACTTAGTTTAAGTATCAGGCTTTTCAATATCTATTCTTAATATAAAATTGGACAGGTCACGAACAAGTAGAGAAAATAGGAAATCAACGTTGGGGGTTTTGCGAACAACTTAAGAGTCACGCCACTCTGCGCCTGCGAGCATTCTACTACGGATATTTTTAACCCGTTCGTTAGTCGCACAAACATTCGTCAATACTCTTAACATATCACTGATTATAATTGCTGGCAATTGAATCCTCATTTCATATATATATTTAAAAATATTTCATAAAACTCAAATAGTATGTGTATCATTTTTTTTAATTTTCTTTTATATTTATGTATATGTATAACTCTACTAATACAAATCAGAGGTTGCAGTATTATTATAAATAATAACAAATAGTTATTTTATAAAGCTATTGTTTCACTCAATTTCTCTAACTATTACCTGCTATTGGAGACGTGGAAAGTCGGCTATGTCGCGGAAAGGGTTAAATCTACCATAACAATGTCGTTTCAACCCTTTCCAACATATACCAACTCTTCAACAGGCGACTTTGAAAACACATAGGAATGAGCATAGCAATTCTCTATAACTTTAAGTATTTTCATTGAATAGAGTTAACAACATAGTGTGAAAGAGTAAAATTGCTGATTGTGAGAATAAAACTATTTCATAATCAACGACTGAATTTGTGTCAATAGTCGTCTGCTGAAAAACGCGTCAAACACGTCTGCTTGTGGGAAAAGGTTAACGTTGATTTTGCCTATTGTTTCAATCTATTGTTTATATGACAATAGACACTGGGCGGTTATTATTCCAACCCTTCTGTTAAACTGAAACCAGTCTCTAAAGTGTATGTACTGATTAAAAGAACAAAGAATTAAATTTTCTTCAACATAACATCGGCTTTGGAAACACATCGATCCCGGTGAGCCCGAGTTCTATTCTGTTTGTGGAATATCTATTAAAAATACTGTTATGTGTGTCTGTTCGTACAAATGAGTGAAGAGTACTACATATAAGGGAACAAATATAATCCTATATACCATTGTCAGTGGTATTATCTAAGATATGGTGTATTGGTCCATAATGATTCTTATGTTTATTGTATATCTATTTACTGCATTGGATAATACAATTTACATATAGGTATCTGATATAAGGCAAGCGAAAAGTTATATTTTCACCTGAGACTGAATATTCGAGAGAATACTGAAGTATGAGGGTAAATAAGTACTTCCTCACTAAGTTTATAAATAATTATATTATAGGGATAATACACGTTTTCGAGGGCGTGAACATCTGCGGACGCCCGAGAAAATGTGTATTTTCGCTATTATTGCATAAACTAAGAGCAAACATCCAATATATAGTAGTCATATGTACGATAACCGCTGATAAACATGACCCGATAACGATTGACACGAATGACGTCATAAAGTAAACAATTTATGTTTTACTTATCTACGAACCGGTCCTACTTCAATACTCGACACGGGTCGAATTAAATAAATGGTTTTGGATTATACTATGCTCTTTAGCTGTGATCTATTGCATGTTACCGATTATCGAGTTAAGAAAGCTGATATTATTTTTTTATATGTAAGGAATTAAGTACCATCCTTGAAAATGAAATGAAAAACGAATCAACATTGGCATTTTATTCGTACTCGACCGGAATCATACATCTGACCATAACACTACGTCAGCTTTGAAGTTTTGATAAACATCTACACACTTTAACTCCTGTGATGAAATGAAATGGCATTGTCGGATTTATGCTTAACTCATTCCTGAAACTTTAATCTGGATTACACACTAAATGGACTTGAGGTAAGAACTTTACTTTGTACATAAACTCTAGTTAACCTGGTAAGGAACGTGTGTCGTGTTCAAACCCACAACTTTAGGAACAATATCATGACGGTTAAAGTAAACCTGGGAGTTAAAGTGTGCCCAGTGTGGGACTCGAACCCACAACCGCCGGAACACTAGTAGGCGATCTAACCAATTGAGCTAACTGGGCGGCTTGCTTTTACCCTCACTCCCTACACTCCTCCCCCATATATTAACCCTTTCCCTCATACGACAATTCTGCAGCAGACAACTTTGAACATATTTTGTCAAAAAATAGAAAATCTCTATAATTTGACTTAAAGAGGAAAACATTGTGGCAAAAGGAGAAATTGCTTGTTTTGAGCAATTTCTTCTTTTGTCACTATGTTTTCAAAAAGCCATCTGCCTCAGAGGCGTCAGAAAGCGTCTATATGAGGGAAAGGGTTAACCCTTTACTAGTTTTAGGCCGTTAACATCTGCAATCATCAAATAAACCTAAATGAAAAAGAGCGCTCAGTGTGGGACTTAAATCTACAACTGCCGGAACACTAGTTGGCGCTCTAACTAATAGAGCTAACTGGGCGGCTGGTTGTTACCCACACTTAATTCTCGACTGACGCTACACGGCTAGCTTAAAAACTGCCAAAGTTGTAATGAAATCTGCCTTGAGATGCATGCTTAAATGAACTGTTAAATTTCTATATTGTTTATGATCGCAGCTTGTTTCTGCAAGTCAACTCTGATCAGATTTTAATCAACAACATTTTGTTTTGAATTTCTGCTTCCGTTGTAGATTTGAATAATTTTAAGTGTTTGATACTCACGGAGTCACTTTAAGCTTTATCGATGATAGACCTGGATTCCAACCAGGAATATAGAATGATTCGAAAATCACATGTAAAAAGGAGACTTTAAAACAATTATAATTTTATGTTTGTTGCTAAAAAGCTCTACACAGCTTATACCTGCACATGTCCATCAACAGATGTACATGTTTGATCAGTGCACAGTGCGTTATTTAAAACTTCAATACACCAGTATTTCTTGAACAAAGGCATTAAACACAACAATAAGTTATTCAATATTAAAATAGTTTATAATTTAAAGGAAGAATAATTTTTTTTGAATATATAGTTATAACAGGGACACTATATTACAGGGATATGAAACGCGTGCGGTTACATCAGCCTTATCAGTAATATGTTGACCTCGCTTCGCACAGGTGGCGGCCATTTTGTTTTACCCATTCCGGTAGATAACGGCCTTAACTTGCGTAAGATAACGGTTACTTGCGCGTAAATACGACTGTTTTCGTTTATTCTCTCTCGCTTTCAGGTACCAGGGACACACAATATAGACTCCTTTGAATTATTATTTTAGCTATATCAGCCACGATTCTCCGACATAAATCATCGAAATTCTTTAAAAAGTACCAATCGAAGTAAATAACCATTTGTCGTTTTAAGAATTTATGATTCATGAGCATTTTTTCCTTTTAAAAACATTTCTTCCTTTTATTTTAATTCTAATTACATTTACAATCTTATAGATGGATATATTTACAAAATGTATTGCCGAGCATGATTTCGAATTTGTCTGCTGCAGAATTTAAGAATGTTGAGAAGGGTTATATAAGAAGACTTTAATTGCCAGTTAGCCTAAGTCCCTACATTTATGCACAATAAAGGGGTTATAAAACCAATTAATTAGTGTGTTACCAACACACATGTGACAAGGCCGGAAATGATTGCATAATGTTACATAACATAAGTCACCCTGACATCTGGTAACTGTGATATGGTAGACCTCTTTAGAATTGCATATATTTTATTGTTTGGGACAATTCAATCAAGAGATAATCCAAAGACCTAATAACACATGTGTTATTAGGTCTTTGGATAATCCCGTGTTTTCAATAACCAACTATTCCGATATCAATCAAAATATTTTATAATTATTAGTTATTGTTTTTATTTCACAAATAAAAACTTTAAGATACAAACAGTTTGTATGACACTTTGATTATCTGCTTCTCATATTTTGACCAAGTTACAATCATCTGGCATTATATATTTATTTTTATCAGGGATTATTATACTGCTCAAAGTATGCAGTTGCTACATACTTTGATTAATAGTAAACTCACTACTGCAGAGAGGATATATTTATTCCATAGAAGTCTATTAATTTCCTTCTAACTTGCTGGAGCTGGGAACACACACAAACACTTCTGTGACATAACTTAAGTGAAACTGAATATATAATATAACATTTAAATGTGTTTATAACGGCAATATAGAACACAAAAAGGTCCTATGTATAGCCTGTATTCTTCGTTTTGACTTTTTTTACCACAATTGTGTTAGATTTCATCGCATTTTTTCTCCAACAATATTAGATTCTTCCATACAACATGTTTGAAAAACTAATTTAAACCAAGATTGATCATTTAACATTTATAATCTGACGTTTAATTGTATTTTTAAAGGCAACATTGAACAGAAAATGATGTTTTGCATAGCCCCGATTCGTCATTTGGCAAATAGCCGTGATCTTTTTTAAAATTCATCGCATTTTTTCACAGATTTTCACAAACAATTCTAGATAATTCTCGGCAACCATCAGGTATAGTCAAATGATTAAAACAAAGATTGATCATTCAACATCTATAATATAACATTTAAATGTGTTTATAACGGCAATATAGAACAAAAAATGGTCCTATGTAGAGCCTGAATTCTTCTTTTTTGACTTTTTTGACCACAATTTTGTGAAAAAAATCGACTTCAGAAACTAATTGCAATAACTATCATTTTTTGTTTAAATACAAGCTCAAAATTAATGTAAATATAAGAAATACAGATCGAAATTATGTAATGTACTTATATTCTTGGTTATTCCTATTTAAACTAATGATTTTTAATAAAACAGCACATCGAAAAAGAATTTACGAAGTGGATAATGACCAGAGGGGCTAATGTCCGCTTTTGTTACAGCGAGGCGAAGATAACGGAACTTATCGATGCGTTTCATATCCCTGTAATATTGTGTCCCTGGTTATAAGTATAACAGTTTTAGCAATATTCATGTTATTATCACAGTTAAAAAGTCTAAAATTGCGTCCTATGAAGTGCAAAAACTCCCATAAGTTTGGAGAATAATTCCGAAGGATGTTTAAAATGTCAAATCCTGTTACCTTTTGGGTCATTATTTCAATAGGTCTTAAAGTAAAATGAATTGTTTGAATATAAATATGTAATGTTGGCAAGTTTTTACTGCAAATTATTCAATTTTCCATATACAAAATGTGCCATAGTGGAAAACAGTCATAAAGTTCCAATTACATAAACTTTCATGTTTCAGAGAAAACTTCCAAAATTTGGTGGCGATAAATTTAATACTCAAGTTTTTAATTCTTAATGGAATCAACCATATTACAATATGGTTCAAAGCCTCTATATATCACGTTCTATGGCATCATAAAGTGCATGACAATATTATTTACAATCATGGGAATGTAAATATTATATTTTGATAAATTCTACTGAAACAACAATAACACAAGCAAGTTAACAAAATCTTAACAAAGATCAACTGCAAATAATAATATCCAGTCGAATCAATATGATTTACAATGGAAACATAAACATTTTAGCAACACGCTTTTCTTCAAATATTATTTATAAACTTCATTCTTGGCCTTTATAATTGGAATGAAAATTGAAAGTGCCCCCTGTGACATTGAAATTGAATGATTGATTTCCCATCATTGGAAAGGACAGAGAGTTGGCATTACTGTAGGAACTAAATTCCATATTTGAATTTGTCGGTGCCAACCCATGACTGAGTCTTTGCGGTTGCCAACTCTGACCGAGTCTTTGCGGTTGTCACCTCTGACTGAGTATTTGCGGGTGCAAACTCTGAGTTAACAGAAAAACAACTTTCCGAAGAAAGGCCTGCACTTAAAATGTCTGCACATTTTCTCTTCTGATCTGATTTCCGGCCATTAATATAGTGTTTGAGTGATTCCTCTGCCTTTTGCTTTGTCAGCTTGCATATTTGCTTTGTGTCAATACCAGCCTGGTACATACTGGTTAGCAGTGGCTCTAACATAATGGTTAGTGTATTTCTGGGACATTTCACATTGTTCTGATATGGTTTTCATAATTCGGCCCAGTTTGTTCTTCCCAAGAATGCATTTGCCAAACCATTGCTGGGACCTTTACCAGTTCTTAATTGACTTTTGGAAAAGGGCATCATTTTCAGGTGACAGTTTCGACAAATAAAAATGGTAAACATCAACCAGATTTATATAGGATCACCCAACTTTAATCCCATAGCCTCTTTGATCAGTGTAATCCCAGGCTTTGCTAGAGGATCCACCTTGCCAATTTTACTGATTTCAGAATGTTTTTCTTCAAGATATAATACACCTTTATCATCGACTTTCACCTGGAAGGAATCCTTGGTAAGACTTCTAAAGCCTTCCCCGCCTCGCCTGGCGAAGAAGTAGCACAGGAGAAACCAAAATGTATTTGTTAATGAATCTGGGTCATTCCTGTAATTTGAAAAGTACTTCTCCAATTTGGCAAGATCTCCTTGCTCAATTGCAGGATGATGTGTGTTCTTTCCTGTCCCTACCCACTTCTTACACATTGTCTCCAGTGTTCTGTGTGCCAGCATGTATGCTCGTCCTGACAGAATGTTAACAGGCCTGTTATATGGTGTTGATGTCAATGCCCTATGAAGGCCAGTCCGAATTCCGCGAAGTGTGCCTGGTGAGAAGAATTTGTCTCCATGTGCACGAACCTCTGCATACAATTTACGGAGTGTTTCTCCTAATTAAGTTTCTGTCACAGTAGCAAGGTCCACCGTCACTTTCCTCTTCTTCTGCCAGGCTGAAATATTAAAAGTATCATAACAAAATATTAAGGAACTTAATATAATTCATGAAATAAAATGTTTTGTATGCCTTTTTATATCATAAATGACGTCGCCATCATGAAATAACGTCATTTTATTTAATGCTAAACGATGAGATATCGAGTTCTATCAGTGAGATATAATCCACATCACCCACACTGTGAGTGGTATAGGTATGGCGCCAAAGGTATTAACGTTATGACGTCAAACCGCTGACGTGACGTCATTTTCCTAGCATTCGGTCAGGTTATAATACACACGTTATATATAAAGAAATACGTAATGGATATATTATTTTTTCGTCATCATTTATCGTTAAATAAAAAGAAAATGTGTTTGTTTTGAGTGGATATGGAATATATTTCAACTCGAAGTGATACAATTTTAACATTTTCAATTGTATCACTTCTCAATGAGATATATTCCATATCCACTCAAAACAAACAAATATCCTCTCTATATTTTGCTTCATGAACAGGGCTGTGGGTAAAATTTGCCTGTGCATTAAAGTATCAGTTTACTGCAATCACATATTTATTAATTGATGACCTAACTGAGCCCAATTTAATAGTGTGTATAAAGTACATATGTAACTAACTTTACTTAAAATTTAAAATATGGTTTCCGACTAACATTCAAATTTTGTCAAAGCCCATTTGGTACTCTTCATGGTTATTGGGCATTACACACTTTCATCAAGTTGGTTTTGATCATCAACATCTAAATCAGAGTCATCACCATCAACATCACCATCAGCAAAGTTTAGGTCCTCCTCTGAAGTATAACAATGTAACATTTATTGCTTGTTTGCTTTTATTTCATGCGAAAATAGGTATAATAATTGTCACAGGGTGAGAAAAATGTGCAGCCAACCCGGGGCTCAAACCCGGGACCTCCCGCTAACAAGGCAAGTTGTTGTTGTTTGGCGTTGTTTACCCTCGCGCTCGGCATTAATGCCATTTGGCGAGCAGAATTTACAAGGCAAGTGCTCTACCGACTGAGCTATATATTGGTGACATAGTAGCCTGCCAAGTTGGAATTTGTCCCCGAATTATCAGGTCATAGCAACCAAGGTGAACCTCCTGCTTTGCACTCGGACATAAACACATTTCGCGGGTTTTCGCAAATGTTCAAGCCCTTTAAAATGTGTATTATCAATTCCTATAATTATCTTGTGCCGACAACAACGGACGCTGAGCCGGTTCAAGCTCATGTCTAAAGACTTTCATGAAAGTTCCATCCATCTCCGAGGGTATCAGATACTTTGGAACTGGCCAATCTTTTACTATTTTTATCACACTGTGATTTATACCATCATGTCGAAAAAAAACTTGACATAAATCGCCGACTTTCGGCCAGTCGCCGGAAGATGCAGCGTCCATGTTTTGTTTACTAACGGTGCTCGGGTTATGCATATGTAAAACATCTAACCGTTTTGAAACGGCACGTGCGCGCGAGAATCGCCTTGCTTATACACGTTTTCTCGCCATTTACAACCGGGTTTTGCAATGTTTCTGTATCCCTTCAGCGGGCGTAAAACATATATTTTATGCAATAATAAATGTTCGTCAGTCGATATGATTGTTAAACATATTTATATAACGATTAAGAAAATGTCTCTAAACATACTCACAATGTAATTTTAGGAAATTAAATCGTTTCTGAAAAAAAATAATCCTAGTGTTAGTCTTTGCTCTACAACATGTTGGGGCTGATCTGAGAACTCAACTGTTTGCTATTCTGGTTAATTTTACTTTTGCAAGAAATTGACAAGAAAACAATAGCTTGCAAACTCATTAATGAGGACAGTTAAGCATGTGACACGAATTAAGCATGCAAATAGGCAAAGTTTTGCAATTCGATATGAAGAGTGCGATTGGCGTATAGTTTAACCCTTTCTGCAGCAGAAGACATTAACTAAAGATATTCGGCATAGACGTTTTCATTGAAATATATTTTATTTTGAATAGGCAAACACTTCATTCAGGGTAGTTTGTCTCTGAAGATAAGATGAATTTAAATTGGAAACAAATTCTTTAATATAGAAACACAAGTTGGCATATTGATGCTGTCGTCGAGTGGTTAGCGTTGGGGATTTGAAACCAGGTGTCCCGGGTTCGATCCCCAGTCGCGGCAATACGTTCATGGTGGAGTGCCCTTGGGCAAGACACATTTTCTAGCTCAGTACTGGTTTGTTTACCCACTGATCATGAATATGTGAACTGTCGCCATGATATAACTGAAATAATGTTGAAAGCGGCGTAAAACCCCAATAAAACAAACATATTGATGTGATCAATGTGATGAAGGGTTTGACAATTTATACAATGAGTGATTCAACCTCGCGACCTAATACAATGTAGAACACTTCGCGTGCCCATGACAAGGGTACTCTAGGCGATAGCCATTTTGAATAATTGCTTACAGTAATTTGATAATGTTAAATTCAGATTTTAATATTGGAAACTGAAAAATGAATCTTAATTTAATGATAACAACCGAGTAAGAGTTCATGTTTGTTTCATCCTGTATCAAAAATGTATATAGCCATGACGCTTACCACAGAGTAATAACGAAATACGTTTCAATATCTTTTCTTATTATCTTTTAAGTCACAGGTGCTTCAGTTTTTAGATAGTTACCAGTGTAAACAAAATGTTATGTACTTTTATAATTCAATGTATTTCCTTCCAAGACATAACGTTGTTTTGGACTTAACGCCGTTTCTTACATTATTCCAGTTAAAAACTAATTCCCCAAACAATGTTATTTTCTAAATGCTCGAAGCATTTAAATAAAACACATAAAGTGTCGAAATTTAATTAGACAATATTAATATATACAATAGAAAGGTAATTTCACGAATAGGGAAAATATTCTTTGGGACTCGTTCCTTAACTAGAGATATGTTGAAGGAATGAGTCCAATCAAATATGTTACCCCATACATATACAATATCTCATAATATCAAGCAGGCTATTTCTCGTTATGTTTTGTTTCCTTATGTGTTTACTTTGTTGTATATTCATTACTGTAATATTAATATTATTTTCCTTAAAATACATTTAGCATTTTTTAAAGATATATTTGTAACTTTCCCATATACGGACGACCTTTGACACTTTGCATCAAACAACTTTTGAAAACTTCGTGGCAAAGAGAGAATTTCCACATAATGAGACATTTGTACTTTTGCCAGACTGTTTTAAACTCTTTTCAAGAATTATACTTTTTTTTATGGAGATTTCCATAGTTTAGCCAAGATGTTTGTAAAAAAGACTTAATTTGAAATTTGAACGTATATATGCATATTACTAGATTTTGTTAAATCTTGAATATGATTATGTCTATACGGATGTTATAGAATGTATAAATTCATACTATCCTATATGAACATGCATGTTCTCATTCAAAGGTATGTATGCAAATTTATTTTTTCATGATAATATTATGTGCAATTCATGTTTATATGAAAGCGTGTGTCAATGAATCTTAGTTAACTTAGATATTCCAAAATGACCGAAAAATAGTCCAAAATATTCAAGAATTCTGATTTTGTTCATCTAAACCGAAGAGCGACATGAAACACGAGTCGACGTAACGGGAACAAACAGTGTGTTTCTTGAAACAGTCGAATAACTGCTAAAGACCACACAGTAATAGCAATTCCCTGTATATTTCGACCATTCTTTTAGTTTCCAAAATGCTCATTTTCTGTATAATGACCCTGCAATAAAAGACCACATGTGAACAAAGACCAGATTGTTCACTTCCCATGGTCTTTAAACGCAGGTTTGACTGTATTTATCATATTTACATTATCTTAACGGTAAATTTGTATTTTTCTTTATTTATATATTTCGATATTTGTATATTCAGGTTACCTCGTGAACAAGAAACATGTTTGGAATAGCGAGTCGGACCCAGTTGTTGTTGCTCCTCACGCTGTTAGGTGCCACGCTTCTCCTAACCTCTTTAGCGTCGCTTTATCAAGATCCTGTTATTGCCAGACAGAAGAGGGTCGCCAAGGATTTGCTGAGACAGAATGGCCATCAGTTTCCCATTATGTCTTGTCCTTCTATAGAGAGGGTAAGTTCGTTTTATCAACTTTTTCCCTGCTGCAATTTCACAAATTTGACAATTGCATGTTGTGATTCGGTCATGTTATATTACACATTTTACATATAAAGAAATACGTAATAGGTATGCTAGATCGCATACAAGCATTGTCATGTGATACACTTTTATATATTTGTCCCAAAGCCGACTGGTGTAGATGTGATGTATATGGGAAAGAATTAAAAGTCCCGTCATATGCATTTCTGAAATATGATACGAGGTCATGCATGTTTATATGTTATAGGCTTGTCACTATTTCGTAAGGACCATATGTTTCCTCGGTCATCTAAATTTAAGTAAAGTACAATTAGCATACACAGTGTTATGCAAATATGAGCCGTACCGCGAGAAAACCAACATTGTGGTCTCTGCGTAAAGTCAAAGACCCTCACCGAGTGTAATGATTCCTGAAACAGAAAATCCACAGGAGGCGAAAAGTATCTATCCGGGTTAACCTGCGCCGCATGCTTAGGCTGATCCGGGTCGTTACTTTACGCAGAGTCCACACTGTTGGTTTTTCTCGTGGAACGTCTCATATTATGTGTTGGTAGGTAGTAGGTTTGCCTTGGATGAATGTTGTATGGAGGACGGGTTCGACAAAGTTAGGAAATACGTAGGTGGGTGAACTGACCACCATCATATAACTTGAATAATTTGATCAATGTTAGTGTTAAGATCAATCGCAGTTTGTGATGTTGTTTATACCGAAAGCAGACCGCATCGGTGGTCTAGTGGTAGAGCGTCCGCCTCGGGTACGGGAGGTCGCGGGTTCTATCCCGACCGGGTCATTCCAAATACTTTAACAATTGAAGTAATGGCTATCCTCCTTGGTGCTCAGGGTTGCAGGGTTAGCTTTACGGCTGATTGGCTGGTGTCAAGATAATTGATCAGTTGTACTGAAAGCGGCGTAAAACACCAAACAAACAATGACTACAAGATCGTTGACGTTTAGGTTGGTTCTCATTTGGGCTCAGATCAAATAAAGAAGCAAATGGTATGATTTGTTTCAGGCATTGATACAGACCAATTTAAGCAGACTTCTTGTAATACTAAAGGACCCAAACTCCCGCCAGACATGCGCGTGGATCAGGATGCGAGTAACCCGGATGTGGCCGCAATGGGTGAAGTCTATTTATAGCCTTTCACAGAAACAGGACCTCTCAAACAGAGGCCGTCGAAAGGTAATATTCAAAACTGACCAATAAACAATGCAGATTTACTTGCCTTTGGTTGCTTCTTCGTCGGCACAGTGATATTTATATTTTATTTTATCGGAGTTATATCATGACGACCTTACTACCCGATTACTCTGCTAGTGCTAACTGCAGTTTAACGCTGCAGTGTGATTGGTTCTAATTAGACTAGAATATGCCCGATTGCTTAATGTTTTAGGACAATCTAAATATAAGCTGGTTCCTCGCTGAACATACATGGGAAGAGGATTATCTCTTACTCTGGTTTTGATTGGATGTGCTGCAGCCAATCAAGTTTAAGGTTATAGATTATTGATGACGTTATTTCAAACTGTCAAAAAAATGTCAAAGTACCCGCAAAAAAAGCTAGTTTTATGCAAAATTAACATGTTTTAATATAACTGGATTAAACCTGCCAATTCTTTGTGTATCAGGAGCGGTTCATTGAACTGAGATACGCTATCTGTTTTACACACGGGATATGGAACGTCACGTCTGAAGTCGCGGTATATCCCAAGGGTTTTGTTTAGCCTTTACCGAATACTATATATATATATATATATATATATATATATGTAACCCACATCGCTAAGAACGGAAGAACATCGTTAGTACACCGGCAGGGTTACGGTATCACATATGCGCAATTACAGTACACATCAATGCCACCGGAGAGTAGCCGATCTAATACAGGGCACTACCCGTACTCTACCGACATTAACGAAGCCATACCGGAGTACGGCCGTTGTAGTTCCGTTGCTCGCTCCGGCAGCGCAACGGCAGAAATGTTTGAGCATTTTCAAAAGTTTATACCTTCGCCTGCCGTTGCTAATTGTATCGCCGATGTTCTGACGAGTCCTAACGATGGACTACCATTCTTACTTCTTAGTGGTGTGATACCGTTGCGCTGCCGAACTAGTACCGATCCCCGAAAATTGCAAAATTTGTGCTCCGGTATAGCTCCGGCGAGCCAATTCGGCTAGGTGTGACAGGCCCTTTACATAGGGACATTATATACAAAGGGGGATGGGTACGCAATGTTATTGCTTGTAGTGTATCATGTAACCAACCTATGTGTTAGCAACTCTTTACATGGGTTAATTATGAAACTCTGGATTCTTGATTTAAATTTCTAGTCATTATTTTGGTAATTTTCGGTAATTTTCATATTGCTTACGTCATTTATTATTATTTCCAGTCATTATTTTGGTAATTTTCAAATTGCTTACGTCATTTATTATTATTTCTAGTCATTATTTTGGTAATTTTCAAATTGCTTACGTCATTAATAATAAATGACATTTTCAACACATCAAAGTGTATTTATCTGTCGCCCTACAGTTGCAACACAAATACACTCACCCAGAAATGTAGACCCCCCAGTATTAGATTGCGATTGTGGGTTGAACAGAAGGTTTAAGATGGAAGGGTATATTCAAATATATATATGCGATAACGTTATATATGGGGAGGAAACCAATCTAAAAACATCGAAACTTATCTTAGATAATTAAGTGTCTATCTAGTATTAGACTGGAACATATCATAAATTATGTACATTCTTGACGTATGTTAAAGCTTAAATCACATACAATTTTTAAATAATGATGCTTACACAGACTTGGATTTTGATAAAACAACATTTGAATAATTACATAACTCTGTTTTAATTTCGCCGTGAGATATGTTACATCTTGGGTCACAATAATCTATAAAACCCCGTCCTGCTTTCAATAGAAAAGGAAATATGTTTCGCGATAACCGAATATGTTTCAGCGTTGTTCGTGCGTGACCCACTACGTTTGGTCGAAACGAAATGGGTTTTAATATACTTATATCTATGTTTATCTCAATCCGGTAAAACTAGTGCCGATTTTTCTCTTTATTAAATATCATCCCTTTAATATCCCATTTTCTTTAGGTATTACTGTACCTTGGGTTCCTGTCGAAGAAGGCTGACTGGGGATTTGTCGAGAGCATGTTCAAAGGTATTATTTGACAGAATTAACCTGATCCTGACCTTTGCGGAAATATGCATAATATGTATAATGATGTACACTCTATTTCTTTCATATTAAAACATGAACATTTTATTGGGTTTTTACGCAGTTTTCAAATTGTTTGGGTTATATCACGGCGACAGTTCACTTATTCATGAACCATGGGTGAACAAACCAGTACTAGCCTAAGATGTGTATTGCCCAAAGGCACTCCTCCATGACCGTCGTGCCACGATTAGGATTCGAACCTTGGATGTCCGGTTTCAAATCCCCGACGCTATCTATGCTTATCCCATGCCATGAGATAAAGATATATTGAACCTGAGGTCCAGTTAAGGAAGGGTATTCACCTCGGTTTCGTTTCCCCTCAATATCTCTCTTATTATTAAAGAAAATCCTATGTTCACTGAAAGGATTCTTTAAAGTACCCACAACATCTTACCACCAGACCCAGACTCTACACTCCTTCCCCTTCTAACCTATACAAGCGCGGCGTCAGTATTGAATAGGTTTTAATTGTGTACCATGGGGTGACGTAATTGAAAAGGGAGCAACCAACATTATTATTGTAAAGAAAAACTTATAATTGAAAAAAAAAATCTTTATGAATCAATAAATTTTATTAACAGATTTAAGAAACATTAAGAAGTAAAATACGTATGTCTTCTACCGTTATTACAAGTCGTAAGACACATTTAATTTGTATTTAATGATTTTTCCCCAACTTTCTAGACTACGCTTTTTTAAATAGATTGATTTACGGCCATGACGACACGGTTCATCAAAGCTCAGAAAAAAAGTTCACTTTTCCCGAACTTCCTACGCTACGCTTTTTCAATTGTTTGGTTTACGGCCCCAACATTCGAGGGATGTTCTGTTGTACTTTTAGACTTAAAACGTTCCTCCCAATACAGTTTGTTCATTCAGACCATTGTTGTCTTGCTATATGTTGGCTATACATGTGAACTCTTTCATTTAATTTCATAAATACTCAATTTTGATCATAAATATCTTTAAACTTTTTAAAATTACTTTGTATTTTTTATTAATATACTCCCATTTTTTTTCTCATAGGAGAATAGACTCACCCCTCTCCTTCCAAAGCTTGTGTCACATTTAACTTATAACTAGAGGCATTTAACCCTAATATATGTTAATATTTATGTACCTATGCTTTTGTTTTATTGAATTGATCTAGTAAGAGAAGAATTAAAACCGTTTATTAGTTAAAAAATAAGAAATTCCAGCTTGTATGACACATTATAGTTGCAGTCAATGTTAAGCAAACTATAAACCAAATGGTTTCAAGACTTAACTTGTTGTTTCCTGACTAAACTTCACATGCTGAATATCACATAGATCGCAGCATACTACACGTCTAATCCCTACGTTAAAATTGACCCTTTCTGCTCTTGGTAACCTTTTATTATAGGCTATGGTAGCCAGGTAAGCAATATAGGCACATCTTGGCCTTCTTGTTTAAAATAAAGGGACATTTAGCTTTCTTGTTCGAAATATTTACACCTTTTATGTTTACACACGTTATTTAAATGTACTGAACTGCATCTGCTTCCTTTAAGTCATGCTTCAAAATTATGCGCGGCGTCTTTGATGTGTTGCATCAAAATTCGTCTTGTTTTACTTGTATTGCATTGTATGTAAAAGGGCTGGAGGCATACATACAATAACATAGTTAAATGTGTAATCATGTTTGTTAATATGTGTCTTGAATTCGATTTTATTTATTCGAATGGTATATGTTAGAATGAAAAACGACATATTGCAATATTTGACATGTGATTACTTGTATGTATTATGAGTGTCATGTATGTATTGTTGTAATGTGCCATCTTACAGGCGGTGCTTTAGGGGAACTGGCGGTATGGTCAGATCTAATCGCCACGCTCTACCTTCTCGGACACGATGTAAAGGTGGCTACCGAGTTCGAGGAACTATCACAGTAGGTTTTGTATTACTATATATAACTACTATACCTACCCTTTTGAACCGACCCAGTTACGCTGGTTGTTCCCGATGTTATCTTTTCCATCCTCAAATGCTAACCTTGTTTAAACAAGAAATAAACTTCGCTGCATAATCAAACGCTCGTATAAATCTGATGGCTTCCTGTTATTACAGGTTGTCTCAGATTGACCTTTACGTCAACCAATCAAATAGTCGTCTACACGATCGTTAGGTATCAACAGGGGCGATAACACATATGAATTTCTGAGCAAATAAAGCGTTGATGGTAGAGTGTTGGTTGTATCGTATTGGTTGTAAAAATGAGAACCAACTCATGAATATTGCATTGAACAGGGTCAATTTAAAACGACCTTTTATGCGCCTGTACAAAGTCCGTATGTTATATATATGAGCCAACAATATGAACTCTGCGTAAAGCATCGACCTGGATCAGCCAAAGCCTTCCGTGCAGTTTGTTGTGTCCGCAAAATGACTGCATTGCCGGGTTATAGAGTACATAAGTCCCCAGTTATTAGAATGATTTAGTACGCTGCTTTTATTTTGTTTTCAGTTTATTTAGTTTTTATAATTTCTACAAACATCACTTAATCTTCTCCGTTTAATTGTTCAAAAATGATTCCTTGTTTATGAACTATTGCTTTGAACGCAGAAAGATGCGTTTGAAATAACTACTTATCATATATTCAAATATTATATCTGTATTTTAGATATACAATAGGTATAATTACACGTGGAATGCCGTCGGTGTATTTAATATATGAACCGTTCCGCGAGAAAACCAACATGATGGATTCTGCGTAAAGTATCGCCCCAGATCAGCATAAACATGTCGCACAAGCTAACCCGGACAGAAACCTTTCGCATCCTGTGGATTTTCTGTTTCAGGAAGCATTACTCTATTCCTCTATGCACCTGAGACGGAATGTGTCGGCCCGGATTACCGTGCACAGATTGCGCAGCATGATCTAGGTCGATACAATACGCAGAGTCCATAATGATGAGTTTTCTCGTAGAATGGCTCATATAATCAGTCAATCATGTTCTGTATGGAAATGTACTGTAATGCTAGCTATGATTGTTATGAGATGGTGTCATAGTCATTGTCATTAAACCTAAATGAAAAACAGATATTATAATATTATGTATGCGTATGTATCAAATGACATGCACTTTCTGTTGCATGTACATGTACATATATATGTATACATGTTTATTCTGTGACCATGAGCGTGTATTCTTAATGTCAATTGCAGTTTTCAGTTCTGTTCTGTTCATTATACTGTGTGAAATTTGCCTGCAACTTCATCTTATGTTATATAATGTTACGTTACGTTCTTTTTCCCAGACATGTGTATATTCTTAACGGAACAGAAAATTCGAATGAAACGAGCCGATGGTGGAAAGAACCTGACAGCATTATCTATACTGACATTGTTGGACTGAAGCACATTAACACATACATGCACATACCCGAGCATCGCTATAAGTATGTATGTCCCTTTTCTTTGATAAATACACAGGGAATGTTATGTTGCAGTACCGATACATGCTTTAGTATTGTACTTTGAGGGGCGTGGTCAATAGATCTCGCGAGACCGAAGGTCGATAGAGATATTAAATTGTCCACGCCCCTAGTAAACAATACAACATAATCGTCCTTTTATTATATACCATGTATCATTTTTAAGACAGACTAAAAAGAAACTAAACAAAATTCTATATTTTATATAACGAAATAACATGATTTACACAAGAAATATAATTTTTGATTGGCATGTGAACCACTCTAAACTACCACATTTTGAATGACGATGAAACATATTTTAATGACTTCACATCATTTTTTTATTTAGAACATATAAATTTGTATTTTGTCTTTATTCTGTCTTAAAAATTATACATGGTATATACTTATAGGAAAATTATGTTGCAGCAGCGTTACAGGTTCTAGTATTGTCTTAAGCATATTTCATATCTTTTGTTTCCCTAGTTCAAATGGCAAATGATTTCATTTCTTTACACGTATTGTTAGTTAGCAAGATAACTATATATGTCAACTGAGTCATTTACTTAAATACATTCCAACATTCATGTTTTACAATATATAAGGAAACAAACATGATGATGTATTAGTTTTAGAATTTAAGAAGGCACTAAGAACGGTTGGCGGAATTGGACCCTGGATTTTGTTTTTATGATGTTTATGCCATTATCAACATCATTTCGGTAATTACACGGTGTGTCCTGTGTAAAGTAACAGTTAACCGCCTCGGAGGTGTAGTAGCAGAGCGATTAACAGGTCATTGGTTCGATCATCGGCAGTTTCATACCAAATACTCTATAAAAATAGTACAAATGGCTTCCCTCCTTAGCGTTCATGGTTGTGTTGTTAACATTTCGCTTGACCGGCTGGTTCCAGGTTAAATGGACCAGAAGTACTACAGGTAACTTACCCGGGAAACGCCGTGATATAACTGAAAAAATGTTGAAAAAGTGGCGTTTAACACCTGACAATCAATATATTAACAGTACGGTTGGTTAAGGTTATCCTGATATCAGTAAACCGAACGTAATATGAACCGTCCCGCGAGAAAAGCAACATTGTGGCCTCTGCGTAATATATCGAACCAGATCAGCATGCGCAGTTCGCTCAGACAGATCCGAGCCGACACATTCCGTCTCAGGGTGATGGAAGTATAGAGTAATGATTCCGGTAATTGAAAATCCACAGGAGGCAAAGAGTGTCTGTCCGGGTTAGCCTGCGCGGTATGCTTAGGCTAATCCGGGACGATACTTTACGCAGGGTTCACAATGTTGGTTTCTCATATGTTCATGAGTACCAATGACAGAAACCACTACTTATAATGTTATAGTATCAATTAAGACAGGACTAGGGATCGAACCCTGGTCATCCAATTTCGAGAAAGACGGTTTATCCACTTCACTAACAGGCCGGTTTTTATTCAGGAAAAAAGTATTCAAAAAATATGGTAGAAACAAACATGGTAAAAACAAACAACGCAATTGTTTCGACAATGTAAAAAAGCTGAATAATTCCAAAAGGGAGATAACTTTTCCCCTTAGTTTTGAAATTTTAGGAAATGGAATATTAACCCTTTCCCACTTGCAGACGAATTGCTCACGATGAGCAATTTCTCCTTTGGCCACACTTTTTTCAACTTTTTTTAACAATTAAGCTATCTTTTATGGAGATTTATCAGGTTTTTGTCACAAAGTTTTCAAAGTCGTCTACCGCGGCGTCTCTGTTTCGGAATGATCAGTAAATACACGTAAAGTTCAACAAAGTTCAACAAATTTCCACTTTAGACATATCCAGACATTGGCACTCCAACACATGTAAGATATATGTAACATAAACTATCAAGTCATTTGAACTCAAGTTAATTACACCCCAGTCATTGTAACTCCCGAAATAATTGTTTTTTGTTGTTTCCAAAATAAGAATATTTCTTTTTATGCAAAATTGACTTCAGGACATCATCTTGGGCTTCAATTACTGACCAATCAAATAGCACGATCAATTAACTTATTATTAGCAAATGGATATAGATTTAACAAATAAGTAAAACAAATCAATCACTGCTAATAAAGGGCTCAATGCGACATATGTTATTGTTATCGTCTATTGTTAACTTTCAAGTCGAAATGTCTGGAAAATTTCAAGTTTTCTTTATTATAATCTCAGTTCATGTATACATGACAATATGAAAAATATAAACACAGAATGGTAATAAATATATGGGCCACTCCATGAGAAAACCGGTGATAGTGACACCTTTTTCGATTTTGGGATTTTAACATTTTCATATTGTCCAAATTGTCTAGTTTTGTTTGATATATATGTGGACTTCGTATGACGAATATTGACGCCGTAATGGACGTCAAAAGAAGACATGTGTTACTAATTGTTGAAATGACGTCGACGTCATTTTCATAATTTATGCTCGACTCTCAAACAAAATTGACAGCAACGTTATTTTTACTTTTATCAAAATGGCTTGAGAACTATTTAAGCCCTTCAACGTATAACTTCTGTGACATGCGTCATTCGTCTTTCACCAATGGGCTGTTTAACAGTATATGTGGAAAAGCAGCCAGTTGCTTGGAAAGTATGTTGCGTGGTGTACTGGTGTGGGAAAACCAGGAAACGCATGAGAAGGTGAACTAGTCGACGTGATATGACTGAAAAATTGTTGAAAACGGCGTTAAACTGTAATCAATCAATAAATCAACGTATAACTTCATTAGTAAAGCAGTACTAAATTGAATGGTGGTATATTTTAAAGCATACCTTTTTAAACAAGATGTCAGGGTCGTGCTGAAATACGCACACATGTACATGTATGACATATTGTTGGAGTCTTATTTCCTGTGCTACACGAACATTATTTCTACACATCTAGATAATTATGTGAATGCCGCCGGGTGCATCGATTGCTAACAAACTTAGGAAACAATCCGGAAACTAAATTCAATCTAGATCTACTATATCGAAGGAAATGCATTTCATGTATTTAGATTTTCGTTTAACATGGTCTTATTTCAAATTTATCCGAGTTACTAAAACCTGTGTGATTTGTGATTATAGCGATCTCATAAAGATCTGAGATCAGTGTCCGAGTTCCTATCGGTTCACTACCAATTCTCAATTGACAATAGTTAAACCCACTCATTAGTACTCTTGGTTGTTTGGATAGTACTACGGAAGCTACGGTTTCAGTTGACAGAGCTAGAAACTAATACATTGTTGAATGATTTTGTACAAATAATAACAACAAACTTGCATGACAGTTGAAGTGTTCCCTGTTATATAAGCATTTAAACAACGAGTTATTGATAATTCAATACAGAAGTGGCACACAAGGTATGTGTAACTCTTCAAAAGCTTATTACTACAAAGATTTCAAATCAGTATTGGACACTGAAAAATACCTAATGATTGACATGCCTTATATATATCGACGAACTCGAACACATTTTAGAACGCCATGACAACATTGAGAAAATGTTTAGAATTTGTACTTATTGTTTAAATATAAATACCTACATTATTGAAGACGATTTACATTTTGTATTGATAAATGAACAAATCATTTAAATAGAAAATATTTAATTGCATTAATTAGGATGAAATAAGTGCATATATATGACACTAATATAATTCATAAAGTATGATACTTGGTATTTACATATCTACAGTTATTGTCCGTATTAAGAAATGTTGTCAAAATTGTGCATATTGTGAGTTGCTCGCAAACATTGATGTGTGTGTAATGTATATGTATTGTGGGCCGGAGGCCGGAGGCCTTATATTACAATACATAATATACCACTATAGCAATATAAGGCAAGCCCGGTGACCATGTTTTTCGACCGATCAACATGGTTTGAAAGAATCTCATAGAAGGTCACCAAAGAACGTTCCTACAAAACTGTTTGAAAATCGGACAATATAATGCTAACAACCCCCTCTCTTTGTGGTCATGTTTTTCGACCGATCAACATAATTTTTTCTACAAAATAACAGTACCAACATGGCTTCAGGGCATCTGAAAGTGAGTCACCCATGGAACATGTCTGCAAAATTACTGAAGTGTTACTAAAGTCATACAAGGAAAAAGTGGCAACACACTGGTGGTTATGTTTTGACAACAATCAACGTGGCTAAACAGAATCTGATAGAGTGTAACCCAAGGATCATTTCTACACAAAATATGAAAATCGAGGGGGAAGTTTGTTTTATTCGGTTGCATGAATCCAAATACCAGAAAGGAAAATAGGAGAGGACATTGAGAGGATGATACCTGTGAAGTGTCATTCCAATTGTCTGAGCGTTTACAGATGATAAGTCGTTCCAAGCAATACGTTAACGCATGCACAGACGCACGACGGTCAATTCGACATGACATAAGCTCGATTGGCTAATAACATAAGACACTAACGAAGCATTGCATGAGGGCATGTCATATTATGTATCATTTTCTCCTCCCGATATCTGCAAGTCTGTCATCGACATACAATTGGGTTCGTCAGCAACGCAACGGTTTTGTCGAACGATGTATCATGTATTTAGAAAATGATTTATGCGATAATAAAACCCAATAGTCCGAGGTTGTAAATCGCAGTGGTGATAAGGCAATGTTCAATGATATTTTTTGTTAAATGAAGTATCATGTATTTGGTTAAATGATATATGTGATTAAATAAAACCAACATGAAGAGGTTGTAAATCATTGCCGATTTGAATTATATTGCATACTTAAGTAAGCCGTCTGGGTGAATTTACAACTACAATGATAAGAGCTATCCTGATTAGACTGAACACATGTGTAAACTTATCAGGGTTCCATTTAGTACAAATAACTTAAGGAGTTGTTACGTTGGCATAACGCTTCAAGATAGCACGTATGTTTTACCTGATTCCTGCATTGTGTTGAAAAAACGTAGTATATTGATTCGAATGCAGATTAAATAACACACGTCTAAGGCCGATCTTTCTTCATGTCGACATAATCTTAACATTGTACATTACAACCTGTGGACATTTTACTATGTTCATGCGTTTTATCATAAATATTATTATAACATAATATACTCACTCAGACAGTTCAATGTTTGTATCAGGAGAGCGAGCATACACTCACTTTCTTCATTTGTCATTAGTTTTTAACCCTTTCGCTGCCAATGTAAATTAAAGGCTTTTGCAAACAATGCAGATGCTACCTGCATCCCTGTGAATATTGCTTGTGTCAAAAGACGAACTAGTCATAATTTGTTTCAGAGAGACACGGATTCAAAACACAAGATATGCTATCGAGAAAAAACGAAAAAACAAAAAACACGGATCCAAGAAAATATTTATCTGTCAATGGTTTCAAATCAATCTAAGAGACGTATTTTCCTTTACTTCTCTCTTGGTATAGCAACGCCTTCCCGCAGAGAAAGGTGAAAATCATAACCTCATCATAAAATCATAACCTCATGAACTAATGTAAAAACCCAACCAAACTCCGCGAAAACATGTAAGTTCACACACACAAAAGTGACGTCAAACTTAGAGCGGTAAATACGTCATTTCATATGAATGATCACCGGTTTTCTCATGGACTGGCCCATATATAAACGAGGCGTACAAAACACTAAATGTAGCATATGTAAAGATATAATAGAATACCATGACAAACATCATCTCTCCTTTTGACGTCTCTTGAAAATCTGTTTTTAAGGCATGATGTTAAGTTGGAATCTTATTTCTTATACTTAGCAAATTCCTCATCAACATTGATATTATACATACTTAAAGGCTAAATTCATAATGAAAATCAAGTAATAATTCATCAAAATTTACCGCACAACATTAATAAGCAAGCAATCAATCAATCTGTCTTTTAATCAATCAACCAATCTGTCTATTAAACAATCAATCAATCATTATATTAAACAATCAATCAATCATTTTGATAATATATTAATCAATCAATCAGTTTATTAAATAATCAATCAGTCCATTAAACATTCAATCAAGCATAACATACATAATATACACTTTACTCTCCCAGTAAAGGGTTGATTTGATAAAGAAATTCACAGTTTGGTCATTTAACATAAACATTAAATAACAGATATGATAAAACAGATTGAATGGTGTAGTAATGAACTTTCTAATAGGGAGAATTCTCATCATTGTAAGCAAATTAAAGGAGATGCTAAAGATATTAATATTATCTTTTCAACAATGTTTTAAGGTTTCACAATTTTACCTTCATACCAATACTTTTAATCAGTCTATGAAACAATCAATCACTCACTCACGTAGTTTATTAAACAATTAATCAATCATTCAATGTACTAAACAAATATTCTCGGATCTACAGGTGTAGCACTCACTCATTTTATTAAACAATTAATCAATCATTCAATGTATTAAACAAATAATTAAATCAAACTATTCTCGGATCTACAGGTGTAGAGTCAGGGTGCTCGACTGCTTTGGGGTAGAAGCTGCTTATAACCACAAAGCCTTCTCAGAAAGACGTAAACAAGAGAGCAGCTGGGGAGGATTTAACCTGCGACTTCAGCAGTTTTACAACATGTTCCGTATGTACAGCTATTCTAACCTTTATACCGATGTTAAGTACAGCTATTCTAACCTTTATACCGACATTCAATATGAGTACATTTATTTCAACCATTATACAGATTTACAACATGTTCCGTATGTACAGCTATTCTAACCTTTATACCGACATTTAATATGAGTACATTTATTTTAACCTTTATACCGACGTTAATGCAACATGTTCCGTATGTACAGCTATTCCAACCTTTATACCGACATTTAATATGAGTACATTTATTTTAACCTTTATACCGACGTTAATGCAACATGTTCCGTATGTACAGCTATTCTAACCTTTATACCGACATTTAATATGAGTACATTTATTTTAACCTTTATACCGACGTTAATGCAACATGTTCCGTTTGTACAGCTATTCTAACCTTTATACCGACATTTAATATGATTACATTTATTTCAACCATTTTACTCGACATTAAACAATATTTGCGTGAACTGCTTAGCAAGAGTACAATCATTGCAACGTTTATACCGATTTACTCGATATTAAACAACATGTGCGTATACTGCTTAGCATCAGTACTTATATCGATTCTAAACATGAAACAGTATTTGCGTGTACTGTTTAGCATAAGTACATAAAGTGTAACCTTTATACATATTTACTCAGCATAAAACAGTATTTGTGTGTACTGTTTAGCCTGAGAACATCTATGTTAATACATGTACTTAAATATATTTGCTTAACACAAAACAATATTTGCGTGCACTGCTTAGCCAGAGTACATATATTGTAACCATTATTAAATTATTATTCGACACTAGACAATATTTGAGTGTACTGCCTAGCATGAGTACATATATGTTAATACTTATATCGATTTCTCAACATAAACAGTAGTTGAGTGTACTGTTTAGCATGAGTACATATCTGTTAATACTTATATCGATTTCTCAACATAAACAGTAGTTGCGTGTACTGTTTAGCATGAGTACATATATGTTAATACTTATATCGATTTCTCAACATAAACAGTAGTTGCGTGTACTGTTTAGCATGAGTACATATATGTCAATACTTATATCGATTTACTCAACATAAAACTGTATTTACGTGTACTATTTAGCATGAGAACATCTATGTTAATACTTATATATAAAACAATATTTGCGTGTACTGCGAAGCAAGAATACATATATTGTAACCTTTATAAATCATGACTCGACCTTAGACTGTTTTTGCGTGTACTGCTTAGCAAGAGTACATCCATTGCAACCTTATATAAATACCGATTTACTCGACATTAAACAACAATTGCGTGTGCGGCTTATCATACGGTATTAGATAACAATTCATGAGTGTATCTATGTCTATACTTATACCGATTTACTCGACATAAAACAACAATTCGTCCACACTAGAAAAATAGCCTTAGTTGTCAGAAAAGTGTGACTGCGCATGAAAGAGTTGCTTGTAATAATTTTACTCAAAACCGACGCAGTTCAAAAGGATATACTCGTTTCACTATGCTTGTCTATGACGTCACACGCGCATCAATACTAAAGATATCCCAAAAACTCTGAGCAGTAAGGAGGGAATTCACTACTACCATCTTTAAAGTAGTTGGTATGACCATACAGGGGATCCAACCCTGGCTGGACTTCCGCTTTCGATGCGGATGCTCTAACCACTACACCACTTAGACTGTATTGTTGGGGGTGTACCGCAAAGCTAAATACACGAACCAATTGGGGATTAGAATATTTCTGATTTTGATATATTTGACAACCGTAAAGCGTCTACTATTAAAGACAGGACGTCCCTGATTATACCCCAGTGTGCGATGGTAACGATAGACAGGCATTGGTCAATGCACAATACATAACATAACAGAAACACATTTAATTGTGATATAAGGCATGCAGATGACCGTTATTTTGATTATCATGATAGGTAGTATTATACAATATACAATATATATTAATGTATACTTAAACACATGATGGATATCGTTAATTCTCCTAAATTGTATTGAATATCTTGGTGCACACGTTCCGGTGTTTTGTTATTTTAAAATGATTAAGATACTGAATTCACTCAAAACCGTAAAATGCCCATGTTACGAGGTTAGCAAAAGTCAATATGCTGCTTGCAATGCTGTCAGACATAATGCTTGAGAATGCTTGAAGGCAAGTTGTTACCTAACCTAATAACGGTTAGTAACTCTTGATTCACGAATAAATGTTCTGTTGTCTTCATATAACTGACATTCTGTTGAAAATACAATAAAAGCTCAATAATACGATAAAGATAAACCATACTCCTATATTTACCGTTACAGCCCATACCCCGGACGATACGTTTCTCGGCTTTGTCGTTGGCAGTGCTGTAGAGGTCGAGAAAACATCCGAGAAAGAAAACATTGCTATTGTTTATGGGAAACCATTGGAATTGTATCAGGTTATTTATTTTACATCGTGTTACTACGCCACTGAACATTGGAAATTGTTCTATTGATTTATTGGTATGTAATGCCGTTTCCAACAAGTTTTCAGTTATATCACACCGGTCAGTTCACATAACCATTTATTTCCTGGCTATCTCATACCAGTGCTTGACGCATAAGTCCTCTCCAAGCAACTGGATAGATTAGTAGCCCATAAGTGGAAGTCGACTGACGCTTTTCGCATTGACTTTCATTAAACGTCGCAAAAATCTTGACTGAGCTAGTCTTCGAACTCACAATACCAAGATTGACAGCCAGTGTCAAAGTGAGCTTCGTCTAGGGAACCCCTCGCTGGTTATACAGAAAGTGTGTTACGTCACTGAACTCTGTTATCTTTAGTTTAGTGCAAAAGTTGGACTATGTATTTCATTGTGTCGCCATGGTTCCGTTATCCGTCGAGTTGCTTTGTCCACCGTCAGGCATCGTATACTGCTATTTAGCATTACAGTCGTGCTTCGGGAAACCCATTATAAGCCATAACCATCTGAATTCCAGCGAGTGCTTCCGTAACCCTAGTTATTTTAACAATTTTTTAAATAATTACTTTGATACATTTTGATAATAAGGTATAGAACAATACAGATCAAAGTAAGTCTGTCCGTATATTCATTTTGATTTACGTCAATCATTGTTCGCAAATGTAGCTTAAATACGTGTATAGAAATGGCAACTTAAATTAATGTTGTTTACAATCGTGTATACTTGGATAAAGGTAGGCACCTTTTCTAAAAAAATGGATCACTCTTTGTTTCAGGGTAAATCATCGTTTCTAAGACAGTTTCACGATCACGGATTTGAAGTCCATGGCACCGTACATGATGCTAGGCGAACGCACAAGCTAGAACCATTACCAGACTTTATAATAAATCACGGTTATATGCGGAACGGAAGTTTTTCGCTTTTACTTAAACGTGCTAAAGTAAGGGCATATGTTAATCAAAGTGTACAATCAAAACGTAGGAATGTCTTGACTGCAGCAAAAAAAGATTTATGACGGCTATGCCGTCAATTTATTTACCCGTATTAGTCTTACAAATGTAGCGTTTGAATAAATCCTCCCAAAAGGCATAACAGTAAACTGATACTGAACGAAAAAGGGGAAATAAAAAGACTTTATTTCTTGATAATTTGGTTAATTGAACTTGCCAATAACCTTTCGTCAAATATTATTTTATTATGAACAAAGCTTTTACCAATTTGTTGGGGATATCTTCTATTCTTGGCAACGGTTGAGGATCAAAAATGATTACGTAATTAAACTACCTGTCGTCAACACACATAGGTAAAGAGCCATCCTTCGTTTGTACAATTACTATATGAGATGCATAAGAACTGCTTGATTTATCTGGGATACCTGCCCTTATCATATCTTCAATCTATTTTTTTTTACTTAATCTCTCAATACATACGGCAAATTGTAGGCATTTATGTGAACTGGTATATAAGTGTGTTGTTTCAAATCATTTTCTAGATAGATGTTTTACCTTGAACATATGTTAGGGTATCTTCAAACCGTTTCAAAACAATATTGATATAATGTATCTGGCATTATGTTACTTCAGTATCTATCTGAACATTATTAATAGTTTTACGAGGGTGTAGCAAAGGATTTCTATGTTCATATATTTTCCAACTGCTTAGACAGAAATACATTCGACACCAACATGAGTCAGCTCCCCGTTATTGTCTAATACCGTGCACTCTGAGTTAAAAATACTTTCTGATCCCTCTATCCACTCCTGAAGCATGTTCCACTTAAATGTATTCAGGTTTTTTGTTAATCTTTCCCACGTACACTATGAAATATACTGGACTGACTTGATTAATAATATTAAATGGAATTCGAACATGTTAGATGAAGACGGAAGTAGAATACTAACTTTCTGATCAAGGTTAAGATACCCTTTAGTACATTTTTTTATTTCTTTTTGCTGGAAACTCCATTGCTCTTAGCATTATCTATTAATTGTAGTATCTTATCTCTAGTATTTAGTATGTAGACAGACTCTTGACTTTACTCAGGTTTTGTTTCTCCGAACATTCTTTTACCACAATTGGAAGACCCTTAGCATGTCTACCATAAAGCAACTAAAAACGTGAGATCCTACAGAATATTGTCTGATTTATGTGTTAGCAAATAGTAGGCATGGTAATGAAATGTTCCTTCTTTTTTTTTTACCCATATGATCACTTAACTGAACGTATTGAGCTACCTGTAGTAACACTGTTTATTGTTTTACTCGTTGATTTATAACAGAAGTATCTTAATTATATTATGAAAAGCTCTCTTATAAAAGTGGGAAGCTCTACTTATGAGAACTGGTCGTTTATCATTCTTCTGTTTATGTATAAGGTCACCTGTCTAAAGTATATCTGTGCTTACCTGACTCAGTTTTGTGTGAATATTGGTGTTTGCAACAGCAAAGTAATTATTCTTCAAATTTGCAGGAGCTTTATTCTGGGTTAATTCTTCAAAAATACCATTTTTCTGCCATACTTCTTCTGACTGCTTGGAAGGATCAGACCATTTCTTTATTTGTGTATATATATGAACCGTTTTACGGGAAAACAACATTATGGACTCTGTGTAATGTATCGACCCAGATCAGCATGCGCAGTGGAATAGAGGTAAAGGGAAATGATTCCTAAAATAGAAAATCCAGAGTAGGCGAAAAGTGTCTGTCCGGGTTAGCCTGCGTGGCATGCTTAGGCTGATTGGGGTCGATACTTTACGCAGTGGCCACACTGTTGCTTTTCTCGTGGAACGGCTCATATCCAATATAACCTTCAACACGATCTTCACTCGGAATATTCCTTGCAAGAGAATCAACAACACCAGAAATGTAGTGTGTGTCCTTCTTTGATTGTTTTTGTACTACCAGCTGTTAAAGTTACCTATTTAGTCTGGTCTTTCATTGTTTTGGGATCAACACACATTGCTCAGATACGAATATTGCAGAACAACATGTATCCCTTAGTATTAAATTATTGGGTTTGGAATTTACAAAACAGTTGATAATGTTGAGGCCAGATGTGAGTTTAGATTGAATTTTATATTCATAAGCTATAACCGTTTTATCTACCAGTTAATCCCTATTACCGTGTTTCTTAGGAGAATACAACAAACCATTGGCTTGCTTGGCTTTGTTATCAGTCTCAGACATGATGCAATGAAATGTCCTGTACTATCACAAATAAAAAACCAACGTTTTATTTTAGCTCTGATCAGTAATGCGTTCTTTATTACTTGAACTGCGCAACCTTGTACTTTTGTTTCATATAATGGCTCACAGGCTATCAGTAATGCTTTGTTATCAGATGGGAGTTTGGAGTAAGCTTTGTTACTATGTACATGCCTATTCTAAAACCGCCGCAAGCCTGTTGGGAGTTTGGAGTAAGCTTTGTTACTGTGTACAGACCTGTTCTGAAACCGCCGCAAACCTGTTCAATAACAATACACGAACACGTATAGTGGTCCTGTCGGATATTCCAAAACCATCAGGATAAAGGTTTAACCTTGCGTCAACCTTTAACGTTTAACCTTTCCCCCATAGATATTTATAGGACTTGGACATCCGTGTGAAGGACCGGCTCCCTTAGAGGCAATAGCAAACGGTGCAGTCTTCATCAATCCCAAGTTCGATCCACCGTTTGAGTATAGAATGAAAGACAAGCCTACAGACCGAGCGGTTTGTTGCTTTTTTTTAACCTCGAGATAAAGATCGTATTAAATTTAAAAAAAACACCTCCTATTAGACATGCAAATGCTATGCCATGCTGGCGGTGCTGAAACGTGTTGTGTTACTGCGACGAATATTTGGACTACCAACAACATAGGTTTTGATAGGGAATCAATTGATATATTGTATGTGATATTTGCTCGCCTGTAACAAACGAGTGCATCTGCTCGAATAAGTTATTGGCGAGTAAAATCACGAGGGATAAGGTTTTATGTATTCATTGAACGTTCAAAAATAAAATCATGATGATGACGTAACATACGTCATATCTCCCGGGCGACTGATACAATCCTTAGGGAATTATCTTTCAGTTGGCAATCATATCTAAGCAGGTGGAGTGGTATTGATTTCATACCTTATATGTTTTTTATCTAGATGTGTATATATAAATTGTTGGACAAATATCATATTTCCTGTCCATAGCTGTTGGAAGCGGCGTAAAACCCGAAAACAAACAAAACTTTCTCACCAACCCCGCTATATCTAAACTAAATTGGAGTATATGTAATCTATGTTTCTTCCTTCATATCTAAATCTCTATTATCCATTTTCGTTTTGTTTGTATTAAGCTAACAAGCCAGAACCCGTACGTTGAACAGTTCATGGGTGAGCCGTACGCCTACACTGCAGATATGGACAACACAGAAGAGGTAGAAAGAGTGATACAAAAAATCATAAACACAGATACGGTTTGTATATTTATATGATGATTTGATATCATTCAACCAGTTCCCACATACAGACGCTTTCTGACGCCTGTGCAGCAGACGATTTTTACAACATTGGTGCAAATTAGAAATTATTCATAATGAGCGAACTGCTCCATTTGCCATAGTCTTGTTAAGTCTGTTAAAGAATTGACCTGGCATTTATTGTGAATTTTCCTTTTCTGGTCCAGATACTTTCAAAGTCATATGCTGCAGATTTGTTGTTGTGTTTGTGGAGAAAGGGGGAGGGATCTAAAGTTATTAGGCTATGGAAATGTAAATAAATGTATCTTTTCTTCTCTCAAATACATGACATACGACCCTTATCATTTCTTTTATATTAACTTATGACAATACGCATAGTCAGGATTAAGGAAACTCTACACTTGATTATGACAAACAATTTTACAAATCGTTTGTAATTTTTCCTGATTATTAATTAGTACCTCCCTTCGACCATTTGTCCGCTATTTTACTTATTTTAAACAATTGTGGTCTGTTGGAATCATTTGTTGCTTATGTTCCTGTTCAAGATGTAGTTCCTCTTTAACCAGCTATACGTGTCTTTAAACAACGTATATACGGAGGCCGGCTTTGTTTACAAGTTGTTTTGGCTTTTTCACTTTCAGTTTGCACCGTTCCTTCCATATGAATTTTCGGACGAAGGTTTCATACAGCGTATCAATGGTTACGTGGAACATCAAGACTTTTGTCGCTATGAGGAACAATTCTGGCCTCCGCAGTCCGCCGTGAAAAAAATTCTTGCAAGCGAGGCAGTGTCGTGTAAGAATGCCTGCTGGGAAAACAGTGAGTAATCATTTGTCTCTCAGAACAAACAAAAAACGGGAAACAACCTTAACTTATTCCCTCATACAACAAGTATTCAGAAAACCACTTTAAACACATCTCATATATATAGGATCTGACATTCGTTGTCATTTCAAATAAAGTTGTACTAAACTCGTTCAAGAAATTTGTTATTAGGCGATTATCTGGCGATCTTAACACATTTCTTGGACGAGTTTAAAAAACTTAACACATCTCATATATACAGGATCTGACATTCGTTGTCATTTCAAATAAAGTTGTATTAAACTCGTTCAAGAAATTTGTTATTAGGCGATTATCTGGCGATCTTAACACATTTCTTGGACGAGTTTAAAAAACTTTATATGAAGTGACAACGAATGTCAGAATCTTTTTATCAGATGTTGAAGCACAGAAAATAGTCCCAACATGTAATACTTAATAAGCTGGTAACTAATCACACACACAAATAGTTTTATCACCGATAATGGCCCCTTTACGACGTCCATCTATCGTGACGTTTTTGTTTACCCGATACACGTTCTTAGCCATTTTGTAAACATTTGCGGATGAATGCAAAAATAGTGAGTCGGTCATGTTATATTACACGTGTGACATATAAAGAAACACGTAATGGGTATATTAGATTGGATACAACCATTGTCATGTGATCAAAACAACTGGAAATAACCTTAAGTGCTGATTTGTTGCAATCAAATTGGTATAGCTTAATGATAACATAAAAGCCATAACTCAAATAAATCGTTTGACTCGAATTAATGCCATGAAAAATTATATTTTTTAAAACAGCGTTGAAGACGTTCTGATTGCTCTGCGAGGAATCAGAATTGCGGCTTTGCTTTATTCTTGACAATATTTGTTATACTGTTCTGCCTTTTATTATAAACATTGAAGAACAAATTAACTACAAAGCTGAAAATACCTTAATTAATTAAGCAAAAATCGAGGGATCACCGACCTTGTTAATTACATGTAGTTATTTATTGATCCCTTTCCAGTTCGAATTATCGTATGTCAATTGGTTTTTCTTCTTCAGATTTAATATGCGAGCCCAGTTATTTCCAACACATAAACTCGATTGAAGCTTTTTTCCAGACAAGTAGTATACAATGTACAAAAACAAGAACGGAAGCAGACATATATTATCCTTCCCTCATTCACAACAATACTCAATGTATTCTTCAGTCTGACGATCTTTTATTTAGTTGTGTTGGCAGTAAACAAGGACACAGACGTCTATGTCCATGCAGAACATTTATTCGGTATCAGTCGGCATTGTGTAAAGGCTGTGACTTGTGATGAATGGTTGACTCGATATGTTAATGTGCGCGATTTGAAACGGATCACCCAAATCAGATCCCCGTTTGCAGCAGTCATATTGGGTGGACTTCAATGATGTTTAATAGGACATTTTTATACCACAAGGAGATGTGCAGGAACTGATGGCTTTCCAGTTGGATGGTTTTGTTAGAATTATGGCCCCCTTGGTTATAACACAAAGTGTTGTATATCAATATTCGTGTCTGCGCTAAGTTATTGGGTGGAATTCATTGCAATATAATAGGAAGTTTCTATACCATGTGGACAACGTTGATGTTAAATCTTGATCACCTGTCAATTGAAAGTCACGAAAATGTTCAAAATTCGGCTTACTGTAAGGTATTGCCCATATTATTATTATAAATATTGTTATATACCAACATTTTTGTTCTATTAATTCTCAGCAATCATTGGATGAAATTCAATGAAAGTTTATAGGATTTTGTTTTGGCAAGTGCACTTTTCCCCAATCAATGTTTTGAGAAGTAAAATGTATGGACGCCTTCATTGACTTTTTGGCTAATTTTATCACCGTATAAATGCAGTGTTCCCTAGCCAAAAAGTGCCCCCCCCCCCCCGAAAAAAAAGGAGAGTATTTTTCAATACCCGGTCGGGTAACACCATATACTTTGGCGCTGAGGATTTGGGGGTTAGCATTGCGTCGCTGGTGTCAGAATAAATTGACCAGAAGAACTAGTTACTTACCTTGTCAATGGTGTGATATAACTTTAAATGTGTTACAAGCGGCGAGAAGCACCACATACACACACACACACACACACACACACACACACACACACACAGACATTAACAAATATATTCTAGGACATTGAGAGGTTTTTTTCGGAGAAAACAAGGGCATTTGGTCAACGAATGATCAGTAAGGCATACACCGAGTTGTCTCTCTTGATCTTTGGTTCTTCATAATGTGAAAATGTTCTATCGAAATCCTATTCGTGTTTTTCAAATATTTATAATCTCCTTTAAAATCGCTTAACATTGTCTTCAATAAGGGAAACATGGTTTAACCATCCAGCCGAAAAGTTTATATGCCAAACAGACTAGCATTTCTTCTCCATATCCCTGATTGATTGACTTTGGGTTAACGCCGTTTTCAACATTTATCCAGTAATATCACGGTGGCCAGTTCACCTACAAATGTGTTTCCTGATTTTCCAACACCTTTACTCCAAACAACAGTGTTTCCAAGGTAATGAAAGCTTTTTCACACAGACAAATATACGAAATAGAGAAACGGTGATGACCTAGTATTTCCATTGTAAAGAAACCATTTAGATAGCGTTGATTGTATCGTACGATTTCATTGCACCGAACAAAAATATTAGAAGTTCGCGTAGACTGATCCGGGCCGCTACATTCAGTCTCAGGGGAAAAGAGGTATAGAGTAATGACTCATGAAACAAAAAATACCACAGGAGGTGAAAAGTGTTTATCCGGGTAAGTCTGCACGGTATGCTTAGGCTGATTCGGGTCGATAGCTTACGCAGAGTTCACACTGTTGGTTTTCTAACTAACTGATTCATGATCTTAACATATAAAGGTGACCTCGCGATATCTGGAAGTCAAATGACACGGAATGAACTATCGGCTAGTTCAAGAAGTTCATTAATGCATGGTGTTTAGATATCACAGTGGCCTCGTGATACCTCGAAGTCGAATGTAACGGAATAAGACGCGAGTTATCGGACCATCCTTGAGTTATCGTTCCATGCTCGAGTTATTGGACCATGTCACGAGTTATCGCAGAGCCACTCTTTGGGTTGAAGGTAATTGTAAGAACAACACTGGACAAACAGCTTGTAGAAATAGATTTTTTTTTAATTATCATTATTATTTGTACTTTTATTCCAACTTTACAGCATAAAAAATATAATCTACCAGCATTACTTATTACACCTTTATATCAATTCTTAGAAAAACAGTAGTTACCTCCCTTGTCGGTCAGTGTGATGGGCAAATATGAAAATAATTAATATAACTTATATGTATGATAACAAATAGGCTACAACTTGGCAACACAAAGTAATTTGAGTTTGTCAACCATATTCTGTTGAAGATTTGGTTTTTGTCTGATTTTATCAACTATTTCATGTAATCTTTTCCATACATGCGATGGTGTATTTATATCTTATTTGATATTTCTGGGATTTTTAATATCAAAATGACCAGCAGGCGAGGTAAATACCGCAGTTCTCGGAACTACGTATTAAAAACAAAAAAGACAAATCTGAAAAATTGCCGAAAATGATCGAGAATCTTAAACCCAGAGTATCACTTTACTTCGAGCTTAAACATGCCAAAAGATAGGTTGGAAAGAACACATTTCATTTTCACTTTTACATACACAGAAAATTAGATAAGGAGGAGTAACCGATATGTTCCCATCAATATCTCTTGTATTACTCAACTTAGCCCTATGTTTTGGTTACTCAAAAGAGTCGTTTCAGTGAGACGATTCTTTTGAGTAGCCACAACATAGGGTCTGAAGGTCAAATAAGGATATCGCGATGTGAATACTCGTCTAATCTAGAACTCTGCATACACAACTGTTTTAACCGTTATCTTTAAGGCTTAAACGAAATTTATTTCCCGACAAAATAGTGTAAAGATATACTTCTGCTGTATGATTTTAAGTGTTTCAAGATGAACAAAAAAGAAAAAAAAAATTCAAAATTGAACTTTTAGAATTTTGAATTGTTTAAATAGAAACAAATAGACACGAAACGACTTGTTATGAAACAGTACGAAAATTGAGATAAAAGTGTCACAAAAAGGGAATGTTGACAGTCTTTTAACCTCAATTACGGACAAACAAGATTAGTAACTTATCGTCAATTTAAAGAAATAAAAAAGACAGATAGTGTACACTGTCAATTTGTATCAGATTAAAAACCCTTTCAGAGAACATCTAAATAAAAAAATCACCTTGCAAATGTACAGGCTGTTGTCTCATTACTTTTCGAAGAGTAAAGATATATTAGCTAAAAACAGGAACTTGATAAAGTTATGATTACTATAACGGTTACATGGGTTCCTTCACCGTTTAAACATTATAACACAAACATAACAGACACAGCTGTTTTTTCACGCCCGTCCACTGGAAAAGGTACAAGTTAGCTGTTGGCATTCGTACAGTCTAATAAAGGTGTGCACTGTTCACATAAGGCTTTTCTGAATAAGATTCAGTCAACGTATGTAGATCAACACATTTGTACAATAGGAAACTTGAACCTTTTCAAAAGGACGAGTTCATTTTACAAACTTTTCAGACAAGAACATTAACAATAACATTTATAACATTTAACTTTGTACATGTTTAACTAGTGACGAATTTGTATCCTTTAGTGAACATATCGCGTAATATCACATAACTGTTTAACTGCTCCATACATATAACTGTGATCAATTAGTGCCTTAATTTGCGTCACTCTAGCTTCATGTTCCAACGACACAAACGCGAGACTGTTGTCTTCATTGAAGTTAAGTTCACGTCAAATTTAAGTAAGACATGATTGATTGATTGAGGTTTTTAGTGCCGTTTACAACACTTTTTCAGTCATATCACGACGGCCAGTTCACCTACTTATGTGGTTCCTGGCTTTCTCACACCAGTTCTAAACAGCTAGGATTAAGTAAGAAAGCAACGTGAGTCATACCTTCATTGAATACCAATCGCTGAAATACATTCACATCAAATGACACAGTAACGTAACGTTTTAAATACAAGAACACGAACCAGTGTCCTTCAACATCACATTGGAATGAAACAGCCATAAGTCTTTGCCTTCTGTAGGACTATCCGGAAATGTCGTCGCTGTATTAAAAATGCACATCACACATTTTGTTAACAGGCTGCACTAAAGATTCCATCTCTAAACGTATCGTAAATAATGAATAATTGATACCGAATTGCTTTCGCATTTGCAATCAATTAAAGCTATGTTTGACATCTCGTGCGTGACTGCTGCACATAAACACGCGTCAGTCATCTTGTCTGGATTAATGAAAGATAACATTTATTGGGTTTAAACGCCATTTTCTAACCTTTTTAAGTAGTCATAACACTGCGACCTGTCCACATACCTTTGGGTTTCCTGGCTTTCTTACACCAGTACTATACATAAATGTTTTTAAAAACAACTGGTTGCTTTGCCATGTGAAATTTTAGCCCGCATCCCTACCGACTGACCTACCGGGGCTTGGCCAAAATGTTACATTATGTTATTAGTTGCCAAATACTGTGTCACATGAACCGATACTTATGGGGCGCTGCATACACTTGACCAACGGCCCCAGGGCTATTGATAAGGTGAATAAATTCCAAAACCCGTTTATCACACTCAATTCATATGTTGTTGGTACATAACAGTCAAAAGAGAAATGAAGAAGAAAAAAATACCAGTTTACTTCCCCTTATCTAGCCCTGTGTAACATTATATATCAAGCAGGCTGATCTTAATCTGCATTGTTCAGGAAAAAGTAAACACATTGCCTTTCCGATACTTCGATTTTGAAACAGCATGCTTTGCAAATATAACCACTTTAATACTTATCTTAAGTAATTTAATCAGTTAGTTTAACGACCCAAAAGAACGAGAGACACTTTCTCGTTTAATATATTAAACGTTTGCTGATGTTGTTTCATGTATACACAATTAGTTTATATTATAACACCAGATACACACATTTTAAACAACAACAACGTGAATGAATGATCTTGAACAAATATCTGATCGGCGTACAAAGTAAACCAACCTTAGTGTATTATAATTATATATACATTTTGAACCTGTGTTAAAGACCACCTTTGTATGGCAATTCCCTGTCTATAGAAACCACACTTTTAATTTCCAAATTTATTATTTTCTGCCCACCCGTGAAGAAAGACAAGATTGTTCACTTCCCACGGGTGGTCTTTAAACACAGGTTGGACTGTATCTGAAAAGAAGCTTTGGTTTTAAAAATATTTTGAAAAAAAATTGTTCGCGAGCGAGTTAGCGAGCCAATTAGTTGTTATATATTCCTATCTAATAATTGTTCATATGTTTGAATTAAATGCATATGCCCGAAAAGGTCATATATTGTTCCATTAAGATATTCTGAATATTCTAAAGTATTCAATTATATTTATGGCTAGTCTATTCACACTACCATGGTATCTGATACAAGAGGCTCATTGAATAAGGCTGGTTTCCCACTATCACCATCAAAAAGCATTTCCCATTATCATTAACCTGGTACCTTTGTATGATCAGTCAACACTATTAACTGTGTATATTTGAGGTGCCAGTTGTATTCAAATGATCCCACCAAACAACGCAAACAGCCTTTAAGAGACCCAATAGTTCAAAGACAATTAAGATAAAGTTTGTGAACTTGTTCACTCATTTTATGGTTAAAAACGTTGCTGAATACTGTTTACTGTTGATTCCAGCCAACAACGAAGGCGGTGAACTGGCTTAGCAGAGGCGCACTTTAAACAGGGTCTCCGTTTGTTACACAAAGGTTGTCAAATAGTCACCAAGCATTCTAAATTCATTTAAATTTCAGATGTGAAGCTATTCTTCATTTCAAAGCAAAACAATTTTAATGTATGATTGGCTCATGATTATTTCTTGATTTAAGAATAGTAATTAGAATGATATTTAGAATTATAATCAGACTGATATTTAGAATAAGTATGAGAACGAAATTTAGAATGTTTGGTACGAAATGGCCCGGAATGGTCTGGTCTCATTTGCCTTGGTGGGGAAGTTCTCTAGATTGTTGAGTTTGTACATTGTTTTTAGAACGTGTATTAGTATAGTTCTGTATAAAATGACAATTTATCTGTACATTGTTTACTTCATCTTCGCTTGTCTGTCATTGTTCATGTCTGAAATATAAAAATAAATCAAACGATTACAAACAAGATAGTTCAGTGGTTATATAGATTTTCATTGAGTCAGTACACGCACTAATACAATCATGTACTGCGAATATCCTAACAACGATCCTAGGATGTGAACAATCATGTCATCAGTCATACGGAAGATATGAAATTACGTCACATGTGTTACGTCATCACTTATGTCACTATTATAATCGTGTCATGAAAGCAATATAAACATAGCTTCTTTTATACATATAATGAGATTGAAGGAAAATTATAGTCCACATTTATACGAACCTTCATCACTTGATGCTGATTCTGACGGCCCTTCTGCTTTTGTTTGTACGTTTGAGACTTCACTTGCTTCTTGTCCGAGTTGTTCCGATTCGCTTGCTTCTTGTTCTACAGGAAGTTGAACTGGTTGCATCATTTCAGGTCTAAATGCAGGCGAAATGTTAATGTCTTTTAAATCTTCTGGCTGGAGCCGTGGAGTTAAATCTTCTAAAAGTGCTTCAGCAAAGATTTCACCTGCAAATAAATATTGACCTTTAAATATTTGTAATTCTATAAATAAGTTTGTTTATATTCTTCTTCTTTCATTACATTCGTTATATCTCATGCGAATACGTATCTTGTTTCTCTGTCGTTTGGATTGATTGATTGTTAGGTGTTTAACGCCGCTTGCAATACTTTTTCAGTTATATCATGGCGTTTCCTGGGTAAGTGACCAGTAATACTGATCCATTTATCCTGACACAGTCCATCCACTCGAAATTATAATTACACAACTGTGATAGCCAAGGAGGGCAGACATTACTACCATCTTTAAAGTCTTTTTCTTGAACCGATTGGAATCACAGAATTGTTTGCGAAGCATTGTTTGTTTTCGATTATAATTAATTTACATGAATTATATCAGAGAGGTTATAACATTTAGAGTGAGAGTGCATGATTAAGACACCCTGTCTGTTGCAAGACGGATATATGATATGGTCTTCGAATTAGGAAAATAGACCTTCGGACATTAGAACTATATTTGTTTAAGAAGAGTCAATTAATTACTACGTCCAGACACGTGATCAATATTATATTTCACCAACGATTGACCATCGACTGGAATGGGACAAAGGTTTGTAAAAGTATGATTGAATGTCATTTATCACACCAAAAACGTGAATGTATAAAGCAAAGGATTAAAGCAATAACTGGAACAGTTTTCGTTGTCGGTGACCAAAGTATCTAAAGGAAGTTAATTTTAAAGGGACAGTCTCGAGATATTTGGGTCACAAGTTACAAACAATCACAACTTTTCCAATAATAACTGAAAATGAAGCTTGGCAAAATAAAACCGTTTTGAAACTATATGAGATGTAATGGTATTAAAAATATCACTTAACAGATCTGATAATGTACTCAAGTAACCTTTCATTGTTATTCTACTATACAACACCATACCCAGACTTTAAACATGGTAGACATTGCTTCCTGCTTCGACACTCAGGTTGGCGGTGATAGCATAACGACTGATCAAGCAATTAATGGCAGGACCCGTAAAACTGGTATATTAACCAGGACACGCCGTGGTTTAAATGAAATACAGTTGAAAATGACGGACAAGACTATTGTTACTAACGGAGGAATTGGTCTCCTTAAGCAATTTCTTCGCTTGCATCAACGATTTGATTGACAAAAGTCAATGCGACGTGCGTCATTCGTCTTCCACAAATGCGCTAAGTCTATGTGGAAAAGCCAGTTGCTTGGGAAGATAGTTGTGTGGAGTACTGGTGTGAGAAAAACCAGGAAATGCATGAGTAGGTGAACTGGCCGCCGTGATATAACTGAGAAATTGTCAGAAACGGCGTTAAACCCCAATCAATCAATCAATCAATCAGTCAATCAACGATTTGTTTGCTGAATGTGTCTACTAGTAGGAAACGGTTAAAATGCAATACAAAAGGACATCTATTTTGTAACTTACCCAAAACAGCTTTGACTTGTTCCTCGTCGTTAGGGTTGTTATCGCGTGATACATAATCTACAATGTTGGTAAGGATTTCCTCAGCCTCCGGATCACCTGAAGTGACAAAGATGAGCGATATTAGTAAAGTTGCATAAACAAACAACAAAATGTGGAAGATTTTGAAATCCATTGAAACATGCAGACATTTTTGCAAACTTCTGATTACAAACAAGATAGTTCAGTGGTTATATAGATGTTCATTGAGCAAATCAGAAATGCAATCTTTGACTTTTTTTATACGATTTAATAATGCAATGAAGAATGGCTTACGGACACCTCCAAAGGAGACAAGTTTTGAAAACTTAGCTGCAAAGGGAGGCGCAATGAAATGTGACTTAGTTTTCCTCCATACCTGTAACGATAGCCTTGGCCAGCCACTCGTCGAGTAAATTGTTAATCATATCGTCCAAGGTGACTGGTTTGTTCAGTACGTAGTTAATGTAGTTGTCGACGTTTTCAGCAGGCTCTTGGGCAGCGTTCATTGGTCCCTGACCGTAACCATAAATAGGGTAAAGTTCATCATTAGTCTGTAAGTAAAGTAAGTTTTGTTTTTTGTTTTTGTTTTTGTCCTTGTTTGAGTTGGTGTTTGAGCCGTATTCAACATCATTTCAGTCATATCACGGAGACAGATCACTCATTTATGATCCCTGGGTAAACACGCGAGTACTAGGCTAGGAAATGTGCCTCACTCATGGGCACTCCATCATGGTCACAGCGACTTGGAATCGAATCCGGGACGCCAGGTTCCAAATCTCCGACGCTAACTAGTGGGCACGGCGGATTCCGTAATGTTAGGCAACGAAAATGATTTAATTAGTGAAGTATAACTCTATTAGTTTAAACTTATGTATTTACATCGGTTTTGAAACAAGCCTTCAGATTATATCAATCACGCTCGATGTCTGCTTCCTGGAGACTTAACCAGTACTCGCGCCATAACTAATTCAGTTGTCGTCTAATGCTCAATATGCATATGGCCTTAACTGCTAAATATGTATATGATATTTGCTGCTAAAGATTCATTGTCTGTCACCTGCTAAAGATTAAGATATTGTTTCTACTGCTACAGATTCATATGTTAAATCTTTAACTATATCTTGTTTAATATAATGGGTTTATCAAACTTACCTGAGCGTCATTGTACATAGGGTATAATGGCTGCTGGGTCTCCCCGTATCCCTGGGGTAACATCTGCTCTACCATGGGCTCCTGTAATAATGGGATAAAACGAAAAACATGATCAGTTGCTGTCTTCACAATTCTTGAAAAACTTATAACGAATATGACTATCCTCATTCGTCTTCCATCCATAGGCTAAATTATCTATGCGGGAAGGAAGCCAGTTACCTGGGAAGATTGTTGTGTGCAGTACTGTGTTAAATTGCAACCAATTAATATCAATATCATTTCATTGTTATTACGTCGGTTAATTGCTTGCTCTTTCTGTTAACACTTTCCCGAATGAAGACACATTTTGACGCCTCTGAAACAGGTGACGTTTAATACATTGAAACACAAAAAAGCAAAAAAAAATAGCCCAGGATAATCTTATTAATTCAGTCCTGATAGACAAGAAAAGAAGCAACATCTATCATGTTTTAAGTATTTCAAATGCATCAGATTTTGGATCGAACCCAAATTCTGTTACTCACGTCATTCACGAACTTTCTTTTTGGTACCGTATGTTACACATGTTTGAACTACCTATTATCATCTGCATGTATTCGCTCCGGAACATAATAAAAAAAATATATATATACAGTGCACTCACGTTGGCATCGTTGCCGCTCCTTTTTGATGCCTGTTCCATCTTGTAAAGTTCATCCATGACGGATCTCTCATATTGTTCAGCTTCTTCTGACGTAATCTGAAATAATCAAGAACTTTATGATATGTGCATCAGTGGTTGACTGGGAGATAACAGTGCAGTCTAACCTGTGCTAAAGACCACATTGTAAAGGCACAATCCTGTCTATAGCGACTATACACATATAGCGACCAAATACTCATTTTCCATATAAATGACCCTGCTATTAAAGATCTGAAATTAACAAGAGAACTTTATGACATGTGCTTCAGTGGTTCGGATATAACGGTACAATCGAACCTGTGCTAAAGACCAGATTATATGATATAGAGATTCCCTGTCTATAGCGATCATATCTCTAGTTCCCCCAAATACTCATTTTCTATCTAAATGAACTTGCATTTAAAGACCACCTGTGAACAAAGACCAGATTGGTCACTTCCCATGGGTCTTCTTGACACACAGATTGGACTGTATATTATATCTAGATAAAGTCACTGTTACAAACAGTTCATCCAGCACGGATATAACGTAGTACGGTGTGTGTATAATGCCGTTTTTAACATTATTTCAGCTATAAAACGTGGATAGTTTATTTAAACCATCATCCATTGGTAATGAACCCAGTTCTGGGCTATGACCAGTGCCATGCTCACTCAAGGATAGCAACTACTACTTTCTGCCACGCCACACTGTTTCAAATATTGTCTGGGTTTATTAATGCTGCAAAATACGTCCGAAAGTGGGAAGAGGGTTAATTCCGCACGAGAATGTGCCTTCCCACGCGGTGCTAATGAAGTGCGATTAGTGGCAAGGAACTGCGAGCTAATGTGTGTATTCTATGTGTCGGAATAACCTTGTTATTCAAATGTAGGAAAGGAGACTGACTACGAGAAACTACCAGATTGGATTTGAGCGTTGTACAAGTAAAAACAAACCCAGAACTCATCTACATTAAAGGATCGAATCTAAATCTGTTTTTCAGAAGTGTGCTTGAAACACCCACAGACACATTTGTGAACAGTGTAGAGTAAGTTGAAGCTGCGCGGATGCGCAGATTGGTCTGTATCTACACGTGACTGTCAATTAAGTAGTGTTGATTTTGTTTTCCCGGATCATGGCTTATTTGTATTCCGTGTCCCAGAATACTGTTTTCATCTAATTGTATGCCAAGCGATTGTACTGAAGAAACTGTTCGTAGATTGTATTTGTATTACATGCGCTGGAATAATGTTCTTATTTAATTATAGGAAATGTGATCGCACCTAAAGAAAACAGCGAGTTTACCATTTTCCTCATATATAATCATAATCTGCAGAAGACGACGTTCTTTAGAAAACATCTAGGTAGAAATATGAACAATCGCTATATATTTATTCAAAGTAGAGTATGGTTATTGAATATATTTGAAGAAACTATGACAAAATTGAAAATAATTTCCTCCTTTTGTAACAATGTTTCAAAGATCGTCTGAAGATTAGCGTAAAAATCCGTTCGCATGTGGTGCGGGACATGGTTAATCCCATGACATGCGATTGTACTCGGGTCAAACTGCGAGATTATAGCTGTACTCTGCGTCCCGGCAGATAAACTCTGTCAGCGACAAAGGAAATACTGTGGTGATTTTGTTTGCAAACAATACAGATTCATGTGAGTCAGCTCCAAACGAGCTCTGTCACCTGAATTCAGCATACACTTTGTAAGCGCCAAAGGCAATACCGTGATGTTGGATATGGATAATCTGATGACATGCGATTGTACTTAGGGTCAAACTACCAGATTATAGATGTACTCTCAGATAAACTTTGTAAGCGCCAACGGCAATACTGTGTTGTTGGACATGGTTAATCTCATAACATGCGATTGTACTAAGGGTCAAACTGTCAGATTATAGATGTACTCTGAGTGCCATCAGATAAACTTTGTAAGCGACAAAGCAAATACTGTGGTGTTGGACATGGTTAATCGCATGACATGCGATGATTGTACTTAGGGTCAAACTGCCAGATTATAGATGTACTCTGAATGCCATCAGATAAACTTTCTCAGCGCCAATGGCAATAATGTGTTGATCTTTTGTTTGCAAACAATACAGATGCATGTGAGTCAGCTCCAAACGAGTTCTGTCGCCTGAAATCAGCATACTTTTTGTAAGCGCCAAAGGCAACACCGTGGTGTTAGACATGGTAAATCTCATGACATGCGATTGTACTTAGGGTCAAACTACCAGATTATAGATGTACTATGAGTGCCATCAGATATATTTTGTAAGCACCAAAGGCAATACTGTGGTGTTGGACATGGCTAATCTCATGACATACGATTGTACTTAGGATCAAACTGCCAGATTATAGATGTACTCGACGTGCCATCAGATAAACTTTCTCAGCTCCAATGGCAATACTGTGTTGCAAACAATACATATTCATATAAGTCAGCTCGAAAAGAGCTTTGTGACCTGAAATCAGCATTGTTTGCTTTTAATTTTTCAAAATATTCCAAAAAATGGAGTCGCACGATTTTTAACGTGGAAAAGTCTTCTTTATGAAATTTGGCGCTGAAATGGTTTATTAGACACTTTCTGATGCGTCGGCATCAAACGACTTATGAAAACAATGTGATAAAAAGAAGTAAATGCTCATTATGTGCAACGTCTCCTTCTATCAAAATGTTTTCAACTCTATTTAATTACTAAACTCTTATTTATGGAGATGTTTCACGTTTTCGACACTATGTTTTCAAAAGTCGTCTGCTGCCGATTTCTTGTATGTGGTAAAAGGGTTTAAGATAAATATCCCAGAGTTCCGTAGTGTGTGGGTTGTAATATTGTCTTAATACCGGTGTAATCCGGGTTCTTTCCGGTCTTATCGTCTGCGGTGTCTAAACAATTCCTTTACTTATTTTCCAATTCTATAAAGCTTTTCACTGCCCGAATATCACAAAATCGACTATTCCATTTTGAAAATTGGACTGCTTGATTTTTTGATAAATGTCTAAATGTCAAATAATGCAGATTTTAAGGTGAGACAGCTCATTATGAGCTGTCTCACCTTAAAATCTGCAATGTTTGCAAAAGCCTTAAATTGTCTTCGGCAGCGAAATGGTTAACGTAATCTAATAATACCCCTACCGTTTTTCAGAGCACGGACTGTTGAGCGATGTACCAGGCGAACCCAATGTATAACACTTTAACCACATACAACTAATCTGCAGCAGACGACTTGGAACACATCTAGGCAAGCATTTAGACATATAGTTCCGAATTTATCCCGCCATCGGAGTAATTATGTTTGAAAACATCGCATAGCTTAGGTACTTGTCACAGGGCTCTTTGCGTTGCAATGGTCGCTTAATGTTAGTCCCTAATCAAGAAAAGGTTGGTACACTCAAGTTGTTCAACACGTCGCACAAATGACAGCACGATACTGTGACACGTCACTTTATATCATAATATGTAAATATGTATATATGTTTGTATATAAGTATATATGTATACATCTAACGACCAAAGGGCCGGGTGTGGTTATTTTTTGTTTTCATATTATATTGTTAACCAAATTATGTTTCACACATGTCCCGCTAATAACCAATTTCTTATCTTATCTTATCATATGTATTGTACGTATATTTTAGTGCGCTATAAGTTCTTCATTAAGAGCTGACATGGAATTCAATGTTAATAAACATTTCCCAACTGTAGACAACTGTTAACGAATTTGCAGCAAACGACTTTTGAAATAATTGCGTAAAAGGGAAAAATGGCGCATGATGCGCAATTTCTTCTTTTGTCGGAATACGTTCAATATGTATTCAATGGCAGTAATTTCATTTAAGGAAGTTGTTTCCAAAGACGTCTGCAGCAGTACATATTTGCTGTAAGTGGGAACAATGTATCACAATTTAAAAACTTCTCGGAAAACTTCTCGACACCAACATAAAATAACGCAAAGTAAAATCCAGACAACTTTAACTGATCCAGAAGGGCGCAGTCTGCAATGAAACAAAACAAATACCAGACTACTCTATCTGAACAAGAAGGTCGTAGTCTGCAATGAAGCAAATAATATATATATATAATAAGTATAAGGACTTCAGAGACTTCTTCATTCTCGAAATGGACCTTTAACTGATCCAGAAGGGAGCAGTCTGCAATGAAACAATACAAATACCAGACTACTCTATCTGAACAAGAAGGTCGTAGTCTGCAATGAAGCAAAAAAAAAAATATATAATAAGTATAAGGACTTCAGAGACTTCTTCATTCTCGAAATGGACAACTCAGAAGTATTGTTTTTGCTTTCTGATTCATGTGGGAAAGCAGCCAGGTCCTTGAAAAAAGACTTGTTATCTTTGAGAACTGGTGTGAGAACGCCAGGATATACATGGGTAGCTGAACCGGCCGCCGTGATATCGATTATTTTTGTATACTTTTGTTATTGTTCCGTCTATTTTCCATTTGAAAGAAAACGGCTGCAGTATACATCATGCCGATAATGTATACTTTTTATTGAAAAACGGCATTTAAAAAACCCAATAAATAAATAAATAAATAAATAAATAAATCATTTGCTTTCAGAGCATTGGGAACATTTCCCTTAAAGTTTTTTTTATAATTCTAGACACAGACCTTCTCTATAAGGGAAAGGGTCAGCCAGCGAGAACCTGATTATTTTCCGTGATCTGGTGCCCAATCAATCAATTATAAACGCCCATTGAATAGTGTCACTTGATTATAAAATAACCACCAAGCAAGTCTAGGTACCGCCTACTGGCTATTTCTGTAACATTTCGCTTAATCAATATTATTCCAATCTTATTTATTTTTTCTCGGTCAGACCGAAAATAGGTTAGCTGTTTATACATATGGACGGGGAGATTGATTGGGATTTAACGGCTTCAGTTATATCACGGTAAAGTCGAGTCCCGGTAGCTCAGTCGGTAACGACGCGGGCTATTAATCCAGGGGTTGTGAGTTCGAATCCCGAATTTCCGACGTTTGACAAATGTCATTGCGGTATGCATCATTCGTCTTCCACCAATGGGCAAAGTCTATGTGGAAAAGCAGCCAGTTGCTTGGGAAGATTTTTTGTGTGGAGTACTGGTGTGAGAAAGCCAGGAAACACATGAGTAGGTGAACTGGCGGTCGTGATATGACTGAGAAATTGATAAAAAAGGCGTTAAACCCAAATCAATCAATATATCACGGTAGTCAATTTACTTTACCATGTCGGGAAGAGATGAATAAGTGCTATCGGGGCACGTTGTCGGAAGTTCGAAACCCAGCTCGGGCAATCATTCTTTCCTATGAATTTAACTATTTTATTTTGACCAGCGTAACTCAGTTTTTAAACGATTTTGTTTAAACGTCTATTTAGCAAGGCTGCCAGTTGCCTTGGAAGAAGATTGGTTGCGGGTATTGGTGCGAGTTAGTCGTGAAACATACATATGGAAAGGTGAACTGGTCGCTGTGATATAACTGATATACTGTTGAAACCACGGCCCCTATCTAAACGCTTATCGATAAATCTGATAATAGTCTCTGACTTTATCGACCTTTTGTCAAGGACCGGCGATATTCCGCGATATGTCTCGAGATTAGCACCGGAAACCATCCCTGTTTCATTTCTCGATTTAATTGTATGACGTCATTGTGTCTATATTTAGCCTGACTAAATTGATTTCTCGTGGTTTATATCATTTGGTTGTCGTCATAAAGTATTCTTTTCAATCTCGCTTCACCTTTTGTTCCCCATAAAGTGATTTTATTGAACATGTCGCTCTTCGTTTTCTTTGAACAATAACGAAAAAGACATTTCTCAATTAGGAATCTGACGTACCAAGTGGTCATTTACCGCTAGCGATTTAAACGGGTAATTGAAACTTTGCGATTTAACGAGTAATTCAATCTTAGCGATTTAACGGGTAATTCAAACTTAGCGATTTAACGGGTAATTCAAACTTTGCGATTTAACGGGTAATTGAAACTTTGCGATTTAGCGGGTAATTGAAACTTAGCGATTTATCGGGTAATTGAAACATTGCGATTTAACGTGTAATTGAAACTAAGCGATTTAACGGGTAATTGAAACTTGGATTAACCGCATCGTTGGTGAAGTGGTAGTGCGTAGTGGTGTTAACATTACGGCTGACCCGCTCGTGTCAGAATAAATAGACTAGTAGTAACTTTCTCATTCCTTTTGCTGGTAAATACTGGTAGTACTGGTAAATGTCTAATGAAATTTCCATTTGCTCATTTCTCTTTCATTAGAATAGAGAACATATCAAACAGTCGTTCCATAGAGGTATTTGTTTTTTAACTATACAGAGGTCTCGTTTAGAAAGGTTAAACTGTAACGTTTGTCCGTTCGGTATCATCATGCGATGCTCTAGATAACGGCCATTTTGCATATTCTAGACTCCTTTTTTGACCCTCTAACCCTATGTTGTTGGTACTCAAAAGAATCGTCACAATGAGACGATTCTTTTGAGTACCCACATCATAGGATTTGGATAGACTTTTGGAGAAATATTGTGAGAATAAGAGCTGTATACTGCTCCTTATCTGTAGCTCTGGACCGTATTATTATTCTATATCAAGTGATATAGATATACGAGCGCGTAACCAACGCACGCGTATGTAAGCATGCGTTTGCAATTAATTAGCAGACGACTTTGAACATATTTTGTCAAAAAATGAAAAGTCAAAAACTTTGAGGCAAAAGAAAAAATTGCTCACCATGAGCAATTTCCTCTTTTGCCACAAAGGTTTCAAAAAACGTCTGCTTCGGAGGCGTCAGAAAGCGTCTGTATGAGGTAAAGGGTTAATTATCATCAGACTTCTCACGTATCACTGACTGCTCCTGTCAAAAGTTCATAAGCAAATTAATTAAATGTGAGTAGCGACCGGTGTAAATGACGTATTATTTCGATGAGTTTATAATTAACCCTTTCCCACATACAAGAAATATGCAGCAGACGACTTGAAAAATATTTTGTCAACAAATAGAAAAGCTCTATAATTGAATCGATAACCAATGACTAAAAGTGGAAAAACTTTGAGGCAAAAGAAAAAAATTGCTCATCATAAGCAATTTCTATTTTTGCCACAAAGGTTTCAAAAGTCGTCAGATGCATCAGAAAGCGTCTGCATGAGGTAAAGGGTTAATTATCAGACTTCTCACGTATCACTGACTATTCCTGTTAAAAGCTCATACGCAAATTAATTAAATGTTACTAACGACCGGTGTAAATTGACGTATTATTTCGATGAAAATAGCTCGGCGGATGACGCTACCTACCATCACGCGTGATAATGTATTTGCGTAGTGATTGGTGACGTAATATATGGCGGACTTTTATTTTTGGTTGCTGTTTGGCTTTAACTGTTTCCCACTTGTAGACGCATTTTGACGCATCTGCATCAAATGACTTTTGAAGATGAAATTGCTCATTATTTTCAATTATTTTCAAATATTGAATAATTAATCTCTCATTTGTGGAGATTTTTCACATTTTTGTTTTTACAGGTTGTACTTGAAAAGTTGTTGAGTTGAGTACGGCGTAAGACACCATTCAAACAAGCGAATTTGCAGTAAAAAAAAACAAGGTTTCCAGTGTGACGCCTTTTTCTAATTTCCGTCAAGCGCTCTTGACATTTTCGATTGAGCTGTGCTCCAGAAAACCCATCCTTAACATTTTCCCTAATACAGACAAAATATGACGCCTTTGCAGCAGACCACTTTTGAAATCAATGCGGACAAAAAAAAGAAATTGTCATAATGAGCAATATTGTTCCATGTGCGACAATGATTTCAACTCAATTCAATATTTGTACTATCTTTTTTAGAGAATTTCTATATTTTGGACTGGATCATTTCGAAGTCGTCTTTTGCAAATGTATTGTATGTGGGAAAGAGTTAACGTCGTGATTATTACATTAGTGGAGAAAAAAACGCCGTGCTAATTAATCCAAACGGATACTGTTTGAGAGGGCTTCCATACAACGTTTGTATGACTATTTTGTGAACAGTACATAGTTAGATCACAACTGCGCGGATGTGCTGGATGATCGTGATCTACACTGGTCGCAAATGCATAACGGCTGGGTTTTAACAGATCGCTGTTCAGTTGATTGATTGATTGATTGATTGATTGATTGATTGATTGATTGATCGGAGATTAACGCCGTTAACAACTATTAACAACTTTTCAGTCATATCACTGCGGCCAATTCACCTACTCATGTGTTTCCTGACTTTCTCACACCAGTACATCACACAACATACTTTACAAACAGCTGGCTGGTTTTCCACATAGCCTGTTATCCGGTTGATGGAAGACGAATGACGCATGTCACAGTGACTTTGGTGAAACATAAGAAAGAATATTGGCCGAGCTGGGGTTCGAACTTCCAACCCCTGGATTGACAGTCTGTGTCGCTACCTTTTCAGCTACCGGGGCTCGGCGCCGTTCAATTAAACATTCGTGTTTGTCAATGAAAGTTCTATAGGCTAATTGTGATTTATTTACCTCATCTATCGTTAATTTCTAAACTGCCTACTTATCACCTAATTGATTTGTGATGGATGTAGGGCGCACCAAGAAAAATAAACCAATGTCGTTTTCCTCACTTTTTCAACCATACGACACAACTGCAGCAGACGACTTTGAACATATTTTGTCAAAAAAAATAGAAAATCTCTATAATTGAATGGGTTCATTCAATGGTTATGACTAAAAGTGGGAAACATTGTGTCAAAAGGAGAAATTGGTCGTTTTGAGCAATTTCTTCTTTTGTCATTATGTTTTCAAAAAACCGTCTGCTGCAGAGGCGTCAGAAAGCGTCTATATTAGGGAAGGGATTAAGGACTAAGGATGAGATAATACATATAGCAGACGACATATGGACATATTCCGGCAAAATAATAAATTGCGCCCATTAAGAGCAATTCCTCGTTTGCCGCATTTTTTTCGGCAATAGCTGTTTAACCTCTTTTTCAAGGTAAAACATGATAACTCTCCATCGAGCGTTGAAAGTATAAAGGGATGGCAACGAATATTCGAATATTCGAACATGTGGTCGAATATTCGAATGCTATATCAAGATTCGAATATTCAAATGCTATATCAGGATTCGAATATTCGAATGCTATATCAGGATTCGAATATTCGAATGATATATCAAGATTCGAATATTCGAATGCTATATCAAGATACGAATATTCGCATGCTATATCATGATTCGAATATTCGAATGCTATATCCGGATTCGAATATTCGATGAAAATCAGTAGTATTCTTCAATATATATATATTAAATTGAGGATATTTGAAATTTGTATCCACTTTCTTTTTTTGCCAAAAGCTGCAAGTTAAGGGTTACAAATGGTCCTTTTAACATAATTTACTTTATAGCTATGGCATCATTATGACAAAAGGAGAACGCGCTCATTATCAGATATTTTTCCTATTGCCAGATATATATTCAAAGCCAGCGTTTTGTTTTGTTAAAATGACAATTAAATTATTTCTTTGTGAGTTTATGCGTGTAGAATCAAACCTGTGTTAAAGACCACATTGTAATAGCGACTCACTGTCTTTAGCAACCACAATTTTAGTTTCTCACTAACTCATTTTCTGATAAATGACGCTGTAATTAAAGACCACCTATGAACCAAAGACCATATTGTTTTATTCCAGTGGGTGGTCTTTAAATTCAGGTTGGACTATGCTTAAAAATATGTTGAATATGGCGTAAAAAACCCATTATTGCATAAAATCTATGTTTTACGCCCGCTTAAGGGATACAGAAACATTGCAAAAACCGGGTGTAAACGGCGAGAAAACGTGTATAAACAAGCATATATACAGTCAAAAGAAACGCTTACAATGTCACCAGTGTGACACCGTTCTAATTTCCGTTAAGTGTCTGATGGTCGCTCTTGTTGTTGTGTTCCCATGGGTGGTCTTTATACACAGGTTCCACTGTTTATGAATACGTGATACACTATGTCTATGTTTATGAATTTATTAAACTCACCTCAGATGTTTCTACTAGTTCATTCAGCAGGTTCAAAAAGTCACTTTTAGCCTCGTGGTCGTATAAATATTTGGCGACAACTTCCGGCGTGAACTCGATTGTGTCTTTAAAATTTTGCGGTTGCTGGAAAGAAACAACAAATGCAATCCAATAAATGTTATTGTTTTTGGGTTTTCTGGGGATTATGACCTAAAACACAGGAGTAGATAAACTGGCCGCCGTTGATATGACTGAAAATGTGTTGAAAACGGCGTTAAACTTTAATCAATGAATCAATCAGTTAATCATTCAATGAATCAATCAAACAATGTCTTTCTACATTTTATTAACAAAATCACGTAAAAGTCAACGCCGGATTTTACTTCGACACTGGCGTCCCTCCATTATATTTGAATTCTCATAAATTGATTGATTGATTGGTGTTTAACGCCGTTTGAAACCATTTTTCAGTCATGTCACGGCGGCCAGTTTACCTGCTAATGTACTACAGTACTCAACACACCACTGGCTACTTTTTCATATAGACTGTAAGCCCATTGGTGAACTCTCATCTCGAATCCAATTCCACCAACCTCACTTAGCGCTAAGTGAAACTTGAATACTTAAAAGCATATTTAATCATTTTTGTTCGCCTAATAGTTGTAAAACATGAATCGTTGAATTTAATTAAAACGCAAACGGTGAAATATGCTTGTAAATATTGAAATATCACTCAGTGCTAAGTAAGGTTAGCGGAATTGGACTCTGAAATGATAGGACTCGTCAACATTGGGACAAAAGTGGGAATTGGGCTCTGGTTTGTTTCTATGGTAACATTGTAACGTAGTTACTGAGAACGGCGTGTGCGTAACATGTACACAAGAGGCATTGTTTTTCTAATCAAGAGCACCGTAAGGGAACGCCAACGCTCGTCTGTTGTTTTCTAAGTCGAAAAAGGGGCGTTTCTAAATAATTTGTAAAGCCAGAGTTATGAGATTTGTTATAGACATGCATATTGTTCCTAGAAACACGTGTACCAAATGTCATTTAAAAATGTTGAAAGGTTTTTGAGTTATTAGGTAAGGTTAAAGTTTTGGGATGACGCAGACGACGACGACGCCAAGGATATCACAATACCTCGACTTTTCTTCTTCGAAAAACTGACGAGCTAAGAACACAATTATTACCAATTCAACTTTATTAGCAATCGGGATAAAAACATGCCTTTGGCCATTTAAAAACAACTTTAAGTGAAATATGGCAAAGACACACAGCAATATACATTCATGTACAATCAAAAAAAGTAGTCAATACATATTAATATACATGCAATATAACTATCAAACTATCTTCAAGGATTATTAAATTATTCATTTTGTTCAATACACAATTTTCTAATTTTAAAAGTTTCATTATTTACCATATTCATTGCGGATTGGGGTATCTGGTTGTCGTTGCTTGAAATTTCCTTATGAACGCCTGCCGCAGGTATGTCCAATCTTGCATCGTACGAGGTCTCAGGTTCGATATCGGGCGAGCTTTGCGATTGTTGCACATGTTGTTTTAAGTCGGATATCACTTTTTCCGCTTCTGGATTTGTTACTGTGAAAAGAGCAAAAATGAGATTGTGTTTAGGACAAATTTCACATGATACCATGCCCGATATAAAACATAATTTATTCAAGATTAAAGATTAAACTTATTTATTTTACATCGATTGCGAAACAAGCTTTAAGCTTATATTAATCACGCCTCGACGTCTGCTTCCTGGAAACTTAACCAGTACTCGCGCCGTTTGTGTCTAAAAAATCCCAAAGGCAAGAACCCGCTCATCACGGAATTCGAACCCGGGACATTTGGTACAAGAGGCCGACGCTCTACCTCTGTACCACTGTCTTCCACAAACATCATTTAGGTGAATCTATCTGTTTGGCCCCTTAATGCATCTGCGTACAGTGAAGATTCAGGTGAGCCTATGCATCCGCATAGCCTCACCATAGTCCTCACCGTCCGCATACATTTTATGGTATATACATTCCTACAACAAAACTGGACGTGTAGATCAACGAGTTTAATGCCAGTTACACTTAAATACATATATCGTATTTTAAGCCACGCCGATTGTCATGCATCACACACAATCTAAAGATTAATCGTTGACAACTACCCGGTTCTCATGCATCGCGTAGCATTTGTTTGTATATATATTCCTACAACAAAACTGGACGTGTAGATCAACAAGTTTAATGCCAGTAACACTTTAATACATATATCGTAGTTTAAGCCACGCCAATTGTCATGCATCACACACAATCCAACGATTAATCGTTGGAAACTACCCGGTTCTCATGCATCGCGTAGCATTTGATTGTGATGCAGGAACCGCTATCATCAACCGAGTGTATCGGACAGAACATCTGGAAGTTTGTCCCCACTAATAATATGACAATGAGTTTTTAAATGATGTCAAAGCATTTTGTGTCAGTACGACTCCAATTCAATTGACGTGCCGATTGCTTTAAGCGGGTATCACCCATAACTTGTCGAATTACAATCACACCGGTTAGTGTAAAAGTAGATGTACAAGGTATGCAGCAAGCAGTAGACAACACTATGTCACGATGGTATCCATTGTTTTTCGATCTTGTCAGACCATGATGAAGACGATGATGATGGTGATGTTTTATGATGATGATAATAGTGATGGTGATGGTGATTCAATTATAATTCAATATTACACGATATTATTATAATATAATATAAAGAATTGATATAGTATAATATATAATTTCATATAATATAATATAATATAATATAAAATAACTCATATAAAGTAATACGAAATTATGTAATTGATATAATCTAATGAAATATAATATATATATATATATTAAAACTGATTTCGATGATGATGATGATAATGCTGATGCTGATGATAATGATAATGAGGATAATGATGTTGATGATGATGATGTTGATGATAATGATGTTGATGATAATGATGTTGATGATGAAGAGTATGATGATGCTGCTGCTGATGATGATGTTGATAATGATGCTGCTGATGATAATGATGATGATAATGATGATAATGATGATAATGATGATGATGGTGATAATGATGATGGTGATAATGTTGATGATGATGAGGAAAACGAGGAAAATGATAATGATGATGTTGATGATGATGGATATGAGGATGATAATGAATTACCTTTCTGTTCCTGTGTTTGATCCTGCTGGACAGCACCGTTAATGTTTGAGTATGAAAACGATTTGGATTTGGAAAGTCCCAATGAGTGAGATGAGTCCACTGAAACAAATACAAACAAAAAAAAAACCACATTATACTCCGGAACATGTGAGTTGAGTTCCGGGATAAAAAAGAGCGCCGTTCATATCTGGGCGATAAAACTATTTTAAATCATTGTTGATAACAAAACAAGTATATTTTTTGTTCGGCGATAGCTGTTTAACCTCAGTTTTGACCTATATATTGAACAAATGATCTAGATTGAAGACCAATCAAATGTTGTATTTAATGAATAATGTCGAAGAAATTAAGGAAATTTATTTGATTGGTTCATAGTTAAGTTGGCGATCCTACGAGAGGCATTAATAAGATGAAGTTTTAAAAGACATGTCTTGTTTATCAACAATCGATTAACCAAAAAATACTGTCTGAGGTATACAATTAATCAATTAAGGTTTGTTAATGACAAGATTGAAGTATAAATCCATGAAGGATTATAATTGCGTTTGCAAAAAAAATAGACTAATAAAGTCGTTCCACGAGAAAAATAACATTACTGACTCTGCGTAATGTATCGACCCAGATCAGGCTGCATGTGTCCGCGCAGGTTAATCCGGGCCGACACATTCCGTATCAGGGGGATAGAGGTATAGAGTCATGATTCATGAAACAGAAAATTCACAGGAGGCGAAAAGTGTCTGGTCCGGGTTAGACTGTATTTGTTTTAGTCAACAAACTTTGTTGATTTAATACTCATGTATAATTAGCAAAGACTACTTACAACATGTGCAAAGGTTGTTGGTTAAATAAAACACCCCAGAGTACAAGGCTTTAGAAGACGGTATAAGGGTAAAAAAAAGGATAAAAAGGGATAAAAAGGGGATCAAAGGGATACAAAGATAACATAAAAAAAAAAACAGGTTAATAATGTAGCCAAATATAGAAAGACATGTTTGATGATGAAAAGCCCTTGAAGCCGGAGAGATTGAGTTGTTTGTTTGCTGAATTCATCAAAAGAAAATACTAAACCCTTTCCAAGATACATCACATCCCTGCAGCAGACTATGAAAAACAAAAAGCCAAAAAGGTTTGGAAAATATCGATAAATTACTATTGAAAACATTGTGGCAAAAGACGAAATTGTTTATGACTAACAGTTTCTTCTTATTTGCATCAACGTTTTTAAAAGTTATTTGCTGCAGTTGCGTCAAAATACGTCTTCAATAGGGACGGGCTTTAATATTCAAAAGGGTAAAAAAGATAAAACCTGTTATCAACGGGTCTAAATATAGAGAAACGTGTTTCAACGTAACAATAGCCTTTAAGCCAGATACGGTTTGTTTTTCTGCACTTTTCATCAAAAGGAAATATTAAAAATTCAATTATTTCGGGGGGACGACAGACGACGATGGTTTTATTACACTTCATCATTCGTTTACGGCGTTTGCCAATACCCATCCCATCAAGCTTTTTCCGGATGTTCTTCATCTCGTGAATGACGTCATCAGCTCGTAATTGATTGCCCCCGGGGACTAAATCTACTAGAATCGCATATTATTACGTGGTCAGCGAATGTTTCCTCGTTATAGTTGTCATGGAAACGGGGAGGGACAGGAGAAGGCAAGACAAATCATGGTGTGTGATTTAACCCTTTTTCCTCATATAGACGCTTTCTGACGTCTCTGCAGCAGACTGATTTTTGAAAACATAGTGACAATGTTTTCCACTTTTAGTCATAGGTAATCCATTCAATTATAGAGATTTTTCCATATTTTGACAAAATATGTTCAAAGTCGTCTGCTGCAGAATTGTCGTATGAGGGAAACGGTTAAAACAAGTGTCAATAGTTTAACGCTACATTATCAAAATACGATTGAATAATTCTGCGAACATTTCACTGAACCCTTTCCCACATACAAAAAATCTGCATCAGACGACTTTAAAACCTACTAGGCAAAAACACGGAAAAGCTCTATAAATGTAGGTATAATTAGTGAAAAGAGTTGATTTATTTTTAAATTTCTACTTCTATCACGATGTTTTCAAAAGTCGTCTGCTGCAAATACGTCAGAAAAGCGTCGGTATGTGGGAAAGTGTTAACAATAAAGTAAGAATTACTTCGTTTGAAGACATGAATGACTTGTAACAGGATTGAACGTTATTATGACCTAACAAAACATTGCATGACGGTTAAAATTTGTGGTGCAAAACATTGCGATTGGGTAGAGTTTTTTTTTTTTAATTTGCGATGTCTTTAATCACAACCACAAATGATAACGAGTAAACATATCCACTTATCATTCAGCGTGATGTGTGCGTTGATTTATTTTTACGGTTTTTACTTGCCAATTCAGTCAAAATGAATTTCTCACAAACTATTGAACGTTATTATGAGCTAACAAAACAGTGTATGACGGTTAAAATTTGTGGTGCAAAACATTGCGATTGGGTAGATTTATTTTTAATTTGCGATGTCTTTAATCACAACCACAAATGATAACGAGTAAACATATCCACTTATCTTTCAGCGTGATGTGTGCGTTGATTTATTTTTACGGTTTTGACTTGCCAATTCAGTCAAAATGAATTTTTCACAAAATATTTTACTTTTGCAGTTTTGTTTGTGATGCCATCATTGGCAAAGGGTTAACGAGAATACATGTAAACAGTAAAAAACCTGGCACGTAAATATATATGTTAAACTAAGGTTGCAGAACAGTGTCCGACCTGTCAAATTTCACTGTTGTTGTCATATTATTTCGATAAAACATCGTTTCCGGATAAAATTCTTCTTACCAGTGAATGCTACATGCTGCACACAGCGCTTCATTCAATCGTCGTTTATTTATTTTTTTATTTTTTATTTGGACCAAAATGCAAACATGGGTCAAATCTGGCGGACATCTCTTGGAGTATACATTTATTTTATTTTGTTAAAGAACGTACAATGCTCCTATGGTATTTACAAGTAAAAGAACATCGACGTTTATAATATTAAAACAGGTTTTGGCACACTGTTAGACCAAGAGTCGATCTGTTTGACCCGAATATAAACCCGACATAAGGATTAACTGTAAAGACATGGAAGAGTCGATCTGTTTGACCCAAATATAAACATGACTGAAGGATTAACTGTAAAGACATGGAATAGTCGATCTGTTTGACCCGAATATAAACCCGACTGAAGGATTAACTGTAAAGACATGGAATAGTCGATCTTTTTGACCCGAATATAAACATGACTAAAGGATTAACTGTAAATACATGGAAGAGTCGATCTGTTTGACCCAAATATAAACATGACTGAAGGATTAACTGTAAATACATGGAATAGTCGATCTGTTTGACCCGAATATAAACCCGACTGAAGGATTAACTGTAAAGACATGGAATAGTCGATCTTTTTGACCCGAATATAAACATGACTAAAGGATTAACTGTAAATACATGGAAGAGTCGATCTGTTTGACCCAAATATAAACATGACTGAAGGATTAACTGTAAATACATGGAAGAGTCGATCTGTTTGACCCAAATATAAACATGACTGAAGGATTAACTGTAAAGACATGGAAGAGTCGATCTGTTTGACCAAAATATAAATCCGACTGAAGGATTAACCATAATGATTTATTTTATCCACTTCCGTGTCATTCGTGGGTTACGATTGTCAGAAGTATGGTTCTCTAAATAGCCTATTGTTTGATACACTTTTTTCCAAAAAGGGGTGGCCGCCACCATTGTTGGTGTATTCCTGACCATTTAATGTAATTTTCCAGAATATGAGCTTCTCTGTTATGCTTTTTCGATATTCGCCTCAGTGGTGAAGTGGTAGATCGTCCGTAGAGCGGCCGTTTTGGATGCGGGTGGTGGTGGGTTCGAACCCCTACCGGGTCATTCTAAATATTATAAAAATGGAAGACATGGCTGCCTTCTTGGCGCTCAGGGTTTGCGGGGTTAGCATTACGACTGACTGACTGGCTGGTATTATGAGAAATTACTCTAACTTACCCAGAAAAAACGACGTGATATAACTGAACAGTTATTGAAAGAGGGGCGTAAAACAAAACCCAATCAACATAATATTGTCTTAAGCAGATTCAATACTAGTGATGTATCTAATTATCAATGTAATCCAGTTAGTAATCATAAGAATTAATCGAAGTTTTGCGACAACAGCTCGTATATGGATGCTGCTACAACTCATCAGACAGAAGTTGGCATTATGTCACCTCGGGTAATAGAAGCTGACAGCAAAGTGAATTATAGGAGTGCCGATCTAATGTGTCCAGAGCTGGCGATATACATCATTGATTTATTTTTTCCCGCGGACAAACACCGTGTTAATGCGTTCGCAGAACAGAGATATCTAGTGTTGTATTATATATGATATATATACGAGGGCTTGGTGTGAAACGGTTGTAACTAAAATCGGTTTTTTTTTTACCAAGGTTAATCTCCTCGCCATCGAGTCTTTATAAGCGTTAAATTGTTTTTCTTTGTAGACAATGGAAATTTAGGTGCCATTGCTCGTTCTGAGCAATGGCATCTTAAATTTGCATTGTTTACAAAGGGGTCAAACTTGCCCATAAACCAGGGTTTTCAAAATAGGTTTTTAGTTACAACCGTTTCACACCAAGTCCTCGATATGTGTTAGTTTGTTTTTTATCTTGGTTTACGCCGTTTATTATCAGTTATATCAAGGCGTTTTCCTTGCCTAGCAACCATTACTACTGGTCCCTTTATCCCGACAGTGTTGTATTATATGATATATATGTGTTAGTTTGTTTTTTATCTTGGTTTACGCTGCTTATTATCAGTTATATCAATGCGTTTTCCTGGCATAGTATCGTACAGGTCCCCTGTTCTCGAACCGTACCTATTCTCGAACCTTTAGTTCAAGAACTGTTTAAATATTTCCAAAAACGCACTAAATTGTATGGGAACCGGTGCTTTGTTTACTGACACATAACTTGTTGAATTTATTTGTCATAATTATTGGTTTTTGATATAAATTTGTAAGTATTCCCATGAGCCCTGATAAATGTTAAGAGGTTCGAGAACCGGTGTTTTCATGCTAACCATTACTACTGGTCCCTTTATCCCGACAGATTTGGCTATGTGAAAAGCATTTCATTGTACATCTCAGAACGTTTAAAATATTATTTATGTTGATTTATAAAAGTAGAACTGGGCACTCTAATAAGTAACTTAACTCTTTCAGCGCCGAATTGTTTAAAGTAGACTCTTCCATGTTCAAATCGGGCGTCTCCATTTCTCATATAATAAAAGTTTAGACTATTTCGATAACCAAAAGGCAAACAATGATGATTTCAGGTGAGACAGCTCGTTACGAGCTGACTCACCTGAATCAGTATTGTTTGCAAAAAACTCAATATCGCCCTTAGCGCTGAAAGAATTAATAAGATTGTTTGACAAAAGCAAATTAAAACATCAAATGTATGTTGGATTCAGAGATGGAAGAAATGTATTGACCTGACAAAGGAATTTGATCCGCGATGTTAAAGTCACATGCGGTAACACATTGAAACCAATAATAAACTCCACATTCGTTAGGATACGAACCGACATTCGTAAAGGAAAATAACCGACAAACAGAACATAAATCATTGCATCAGATAACAAATAATCGAGTAGGCGAAAGAGAGAGGGGGCGAATACTCATATCGGAAGTCAGCCATTTTATTTGCGGAAGTAGTTCTAAAAATGGCGGGTCATTAATACAGATGTCGCTTATCTGCGGTTTTATAGCCTATTGGAGCTCGTTTAGAAGGTTTCGGTCATATAACTCGACAATATTGACGTAATCCTTTTGTTTGTTCATAGATGGATAATCAGAAATAAAATTCGATAACGGTTGTTGCATTGTTGCATTGTCACAACCATTATCTTTATCATCGGTCAATGACTATTTCTAGTTCGATTTTTCAATTCAGTGTTTTGACATGTTTTGTTATGGAAAGGTTGATGTTTCACGCCTGATTTAAACCGCATTGTTTGTTTTCATGTTTCGATAATGCAAGCAAAAGCGAATGTTGTCAACATCATAAGTTAAATGTTTAGTACGATTTTTTTTATTAAATCAGTATATATTATGGACATGTCGAGGTCTTGGCGTGAAACGGTTGTAACTTAAAACCTATTTTGAAAAAAAACCTGGTTTAGGGTCAGTTTTGACCCCTTTGTAATAAATGCAAATTTAGGTGCCATTGTAAACGATGGAAATTTAGGCGCCATTGCTCGTTCTGAGCAATGGCACCTAAATTTCCATTGTTTACAAAGAAAAATGATTGTTTTTTTTTTACTTTTATTTTATTTCCAATGTCCAATGACGGATCATAATCATAACCATAGGTAACGAACCGAATAGTCGAGTGTTACCCGGTTTCCAATAATAAACTAGACATTTGTTTGATTTAGACAACATAGGTCCAAATGTATTCGTCCCCCATATCAATTAAATCCGACATTAAACCCTTCGATGTACGTAAATACGAGCGGACGAGATTTAGATCTGGTTTGAATGATATTGGGCCGAGCCCCGGTAGTTCAGTCGATAGCGATGCGGGTTGTCAATCCAGGGGTTGTGAGTTCGAACCCCAGCTCCGCCAACATTCTTTCCGACTCATGACAAAAGTCAATGTGACAAGCGTCATTCGTCTTCCATCAATGGGCTAACAGTCTATGTGGAAAAGCAACCAGTTGTTTAGAAAAAATGTTGTGTTGATTACTGGTTTGATAAAGCCAGGAAACACATGAGAAAGTGAACTGACCGCCGTGATATTATTAAAAAAATGTTGAAAGCGGCGTTAAACCCCAATAAATCAATTGAATGAGATTGACCTTTTCCCATGAACCAGTTCAATTGACCTTTGCATAAAGGTCAGAGGTCAGACGAATTGTTTTCGAGTAGTTAATAAAAGTCCCTTACCTTCATCCTGTAATTCTCCGAGTGATGCAAGCGCGTTTTCTTCATTTTTGAGCTGTGCCTTTAAGGCGTTTGCGAGGCCACCTAAAATAGAAAGAAAAAAAAAAGCTCATGAAAAAAATGCATTTCGTTCAAGTTCCCTTTATCTCTTTTGCTGCCAAAGGCAACTAAAGGCTTTTGCAAACAATTCAGATTCGGGTGAGACAGCTCGTGAAATCTGCACTGTTTGCCACTTCGACATCACTTTTTACCAAATTCCCTGTTGGACGAAACATTGGGTGGTCCAATTTCTCAACATAGAAGCGTCGACTTTCGTGACATTTGGCAGTGAAAGAGTTGAATTCAATCCTCATCTTCAAAGCTCTACAACAAACGACTTTAAATCAAATTCACTGATTTTCTTTAATGTATTTTTTTTGATACTGTTGACTTAACACCATTTAAGTCATATACTGCTAATTTGTTGTATGTGGGAAAAAGGGGTTAAACAACATTTGTGAACAATGCATGCACAGATTAGCCTGCAATTTCTGTTCATTTTATATCTGTCTTAATTTGTCTCTTCTCGTGTATCAATAGTTATAAACAAAGAAATCAACAAAACATAACTACAAGAGGGATAGAGATTGTAATTTTGGAAAATACCGTATAGTATGATAAGTATGTAGACACAGATCAGATCGTGTCAAAACAAAACAACTCCTGATTGTGTCAAAGGGTCACCAATCAATAAGTCTTTCTACGTTTCGTATATATCTATTGGGATATAATTTACAGTGTAACGCTTGGAAAACGATTATTGGATATCGGCCGAACTGGCAATAACAAACAATGGGCACTCGAGGATAGTCTGCAAAGAATGGCCAGAATTGAGAAAAAAAAAACGATTATTGGAGGTCAAGCGCGTGGCCCATATGTTTACTAGAAGTCAATAGAATATCTGGTATCACCGGCTGGTCAAACAAAAACACTTAAAATATTTTTAGATCGACCGCGTAAACATGGACGTGAACATTGTGATTAATTTTCACCAATACTACGAAGATTTATTAAAACATCCGGAAATGAGAACAGTCACTACTTCCTACAATCGGAACTCCTCGGGTAATTCCGTCATCCATCAGTGGTGAAGCATTAATCACCGAGGTATTCCAATTGTACTTCCTGGTAAAAAATAGTTCCCACTAGGTATTATCAGTCGCCCGGATGATATGAAATGACGTCACGTTTATAACGTCACCAACTACGTCCCAATACATAGAGGATATTTGTTTGGTTTATATCTCATTGAGAAGTGATACAATTGAATATTTTCACGAGCCCGTAGCGCGAGTGAAAATGTTAAAATTGTATCACTTCGAGTTGAAATATATTCCATATACACTCAAAACAAAGAAATTTTCTTTTTATTTAATGATAATTGATGACAAAAAAATAATATACCCATTACGTATTTCTTTATATATAACGTGTGTAGTATAACATGACCGCATACTAGGAAAATGACGTCACGTCACGTCAGCGGTTTGACGTCATAACGTTAGTCCCTTTAACATCATACCTATATCACTCACAGTGTGGGTGATATGGATTATATATCTTTACTGATAGAACTCAGTATCTCATCGTTTAGCATTAAATAATACGTCATTATACACATTTCGTGCAAAAAAAGGCGTCATAAGCACAGTTACTCTAGATAATACTAAATATAGCTTCTAATCCAAGATGTGATATTTTGTGTTTGATTTGATAATAGTGGCATTGACCTTGAGATAAATTATTCCGACAACTATCCAAGACTTCCGTTCCTTCTAAGGTCATTTCATTATCTATGTATTAGGAATAAAGGAACTGGATATACATACGAGCTTTTACCGCAGCAGCGAAGATTATGATTTCAAGATACAAGATTTCAAGATTTTATTCACTAAAGACAAAGTATCCTTTCGCACCTAGTAGTACAATACTAAATCAAGTATCACTACTGCACCATAACATTGCCTATTTATTTATTGCATGCTAACATTGTTCATAGTTCACTATTTGAGTGGTGCTCTTCGAAAATTAATCGTAGCACTTGTTGTAAAAGGATTGCCATCGCATCTAAGCTAAATATTCAAATCGAATATTTCGCTGCCAAAGGCAATTTTAGGTTTATGCAAACAATGCAGAATCCAGGAGAGACAGCTCATAACGAAATCTGCATTGTTGGCCTCTTAAACATTATATTTTTACCAATCTTCCAAGCTGGACGAAAAATGGAATGGTCGAATTGTTGACATGGAAGAGTCGACTTTGTGGAATTCGGCAGTGAAAGAGTTAAGATCCCAGAATGCAAGACGCGGACTAATCTAATTATAGAGTAATTTAGTTTAAGTTTAAACTTATTTATTTTACATCGAAAATGCGAAACAAGCTTTAAGTTTATTTTATTAATCACGCTCGATGTCTGTTTCTTGGAGACAAAACCAGTACTCGCGCCGTTTGTATGGAACAATCTCAGAGACAGAAAGATGTTATTTGAGACCTGATATTAATGTTCAATAAAAAGCCCTGTGCGAGGGCGTAACGTTACGTTTAAATTCTGTTTTAGTTCATGTTTAATTAGTAACATAACAGAGGACAATATCGTTGTCAAGTACTTTTAGCATGCACTTTTAGACTTAAACGCTGTTCCTGATGTTGTTTTGTAACCGAGCCCCTTTAGAAGGAGAAGGATTCTCACTACGTGTATACTCCATAATATCGTAACTCGCTAAATGCGGCTCATATATGTGTTTGTTTTTTGCGCCGATTTCAACCTCTCGATCCACAGGTCACGGGTTCGAATCCCGTGATGAGCGGCTTCTGCCTTTGAGATTGTTCAACACAAACGGCGCGAGTACTGGTTAAGTCTCCAGGAAGTAGACATCGAGTGCGATTAATATAAGCTTAAAGCTTAAATAAATAAGTTTAAACTTAGAGAGGTATTGTTAGGTGTAAGATAGATGTCCTTCAAAGGATGACACACATTGACGTTGACTCTGGCGTGACTCTGGCGTGACTCTGGCGTGACTGGCGTGACTCTGGCGTGACTCTGGCGTGACTCTGGCGTGACTCTGGCGTGACTCTGGTGTGACTCCGGCGTGTATCTGGCGTGACTCTGGCGTGACTCTGGCGTGACTCTGGCGTGACTCTGGCGTGACTATGGTGTGACTCTGGCGTGACTCTGGCGCGACTCTGGCGCGACTCTGGCGCGACTCTGGCGCGACTCTGGAGCGACTCTGGCGTGACTCTGGCGTGACTCGGGCGTGACTCTGGCGCGACTCTGGCGCGACTCTGGAGCGACTCTGGCGTGACTCTGGCGCGACTCTGGCGCGACTCTGGCGCGACTCTGGCGTGACTCTGGCGTGACTCTGGCGTGACTCTGACGTGACTCTGGCGTGACTGTTCATTGGACTGATTCATTCTAGAGTTCACTGTCAACTCAAGTTAACAAAGCCAACGAAACAATTAAAGGCTGTGTTTTCATTGCAGTCTTGTCCTTGTTTTGTTCTTTTTATGTTTTTGTTTTTTTTGTCATCCGTTTATTGAACACTGAACGAAAACATCAAGGCACTACAACAATTTAAGTAGCAGCGCTTTCATCCTACGCAGCTCCTAAAATGCGGTTATGTTATGCTTTAGGTTATGGGTCTAATTGCGTGCATAGCAGCAACATAAACACACTACAACAATTTAAACAGTGGCAATTTCGTTTCTTATTTTTTCTCTCACGAATAATTTCACTTTATACTTTTAAAGGATAAAAGAGAGCAATACAATGTCCCCAACAAATAACTTATAATTATTGAATGAGTTTAATACATTTTGCCAAAGGAGAACTTGCTATTAAATTAAAAATATTTCATTTGACACCATGTAAAAGTCAACGACGTCTGCTGATGACGTTTCCAAAAGCGCCTGCTGGTAGGAAATTGTTCAAGTGTGGGCGATTGCGTCAACATAAAGCATTATCTAAGATATCATCTATAGCTTACCATTTAAATATGTGTTAATAGAAATAGAGAAAACTCAGCCTAGTAAGTGTTATGGTAAGATCGTCCGTCTCGACAGTGTGTGACCAGGGTTGGATCCCCATCGGGGGATCGGGTATTACTATAAAGACTTAAGAAATGGTAGTAGTTGATCGATTGATTGATTGATTTGGGTTTTATGCCGTTTTCAAAAAAAATTCAGTCATATCACGGCGGCCAGTTCACCTACTCATGTTTTTCCTGGATTCCCCGCAACAGTAATCCACGCAACAAACTTCCCAAGCAACAGGCTGCTTTTTCCACATAGACTGTCTTTCCAATTGGTGGTAGACGAATGACGCTAGCCGTATTTACTTTTACCAAACGTCAGAAAGAATGTTGGCCGAGCTGGGATTCGAACTCACAACCCCTGGGTTAACTGCCTGGTAGTAGTGGTTTTACCTCCTTTATGCTCAGTGTTGCGAGGATAACATTAAGTCTGGTGTCGGTATAAGTAAAACCGGTAGTACTAGTAAATTTCCTCGATATAACCAGGGACGTAGAAAAGAGGGATAAGCAACCCCACCTGTACACCTGTTATCTGGTTAAAATATCAAATGCAGAAATACAATTGTCCAGAATTTCACATTTTGAAGCCAATAAAACCTTGAAGTCACATTTGGCACGCACATAAACAAAACATACATATTCTGAAAGCTTACGATTTCAACTAAAGTTCTTATCTACGTCCCTGATATAACTGAAACAAACTGTTAAAAGCGGCATAAAACAAAATACAATAAAACATCGATAAAACCAATCAATCAAGCCATATAAATATTTGACGATGTAGGGTTAGTTTCCTCCATTTTTTTACATTGACAAAAGTCAATGCGACATGCGTCATTCGTCTTCCACCAATGGGCTTAGTCTATGTGGAAAAGCAGCCAGTTGCTTAGGAAGATTGTTTTGTGGAGTACTGGTGTGAGAAAACCAGGAAATGCATGAGTAGGTGAACTGGCCGCCGTGATATAACTGAGAAATTGTTAAAAACGGCGTTAAACCCCAATCAATGAATCAACCATTATGTTTACAATTGCTGGTTTCAGACCACCTTTTTCGGGTGTAGTGGCCCGTATGTTTGTCACCATAAAAGAGATCCATTAACCCTTTCCCTCATACGACAATTCTGCAGCAGACGACTTTAAACATATTTTGTCAAAATATAGAAAAATCTCTATAATTGAATGGATAACCTATGACTAAAAGTGGAAAACATGTTTGCAAAAGGAGAAATTGCTCATTTTTGAGCAATTTCTTATTTTGTCACTATGTTTTCAAAAAGCCGTTTGCTGCAGAGGCGTCAGAAAGCGTCTATATGAGGGAAAGGAAGTAATAACGTAATGTTAGTCAGTACAAACAAATAGCCGTGAATTATTAAACACTCGCTCGGTATATACGCTAATTAGTCACGTGACCGTGTGATACAATAAAATTGTGTGTGTTGACTGATAACGTTGACATATTTTATGACTGGAGGTTTATTTGTCGTTTGTGGATTCGTATGGTATCTAAATTCGCCCTCAACCATTTTTTAGTTATATAACAGCATTTCCTGGGTAAAGTCACCAGTACTACTGGTCCATTTATCCTGACATCAGCTGTTCAAATCTTATTGCTTTACCCAAATAAAGTTAGTTTTGCAGAGAACAACGAGTTTTCCTTTCCGACATACAGATGCTTTTATACGGATATATATATATATATATATATATATATATATATATATATAGCCAGGGACACTGTCCCTGTGTAATATAGTGTCCCTGATATAGCAGACGACATATGGACACATTCCGGCAAAATAATAAATTTCCCATAATGAGCAATTTTCTTCCTTTGCCGCATATGCTCAACCTTATTCAGTAATTCTACCTTCCTTTATAGATGTTTTTTCCATGTATTTTGCCAATACGTGTTCAAAGTCTCCGGATTGCAGATTAAGTAATTTGTTGTATGTGGGAAGATGGGGTTTAATACGAAACAATTCCAGGGAATTCTTTGGTAAACTCGATTTTTTTTTTTTCCTATCTGTACTTATCTAATTTACTATTTACAACAAAGAACTGTAATGTGATTTTTTTGTAGCACATACCCACTGAATGAATTGGTTTTTGTACATCTCAGTAAATATAGAGGTGGGCGGGTCTTGTAGAAACGCGTGAGTAGAGGAATAGATAAGTATAGGAGTAAATAGGTTTTTTCTTATTTTATATGAAATCTCTCTTTAGCACTCATTTAAACCTATGTTGTGGGTACACAAAAGAATCGTCTCACTGAGACCTATGGTGTGGGTACTCAAAAGAATCGTCTGACTGAGTAGAGGAATAGATAAGTATAGGAGTAAATAGTTTTTTCTTATATTATATGAAATCTCTTTTAGCACTCATTAAAACCTATGTTGTAGCACGTATCCACTGAATGAATTGGTTTTGTACATCTCAGTAAATATAGAGGTGGGCGGGTCTTGTAGAAATTAGTGAGTAGGGGAATAGATAAGTATAGGAGTAAATAGGTTTTACTTATATCATACGAAATCTCTCTTAGTACTCATTAAAACCTATGTTGTGGGTACTCAAAAGAATCGTCTTACTGAGACCTATGTTGTGGGTACTCATACGATTCTTTTGAGTACCCACAACATAGGTTTTGGAGGTCAGAAAAGGAGTTTAGAGCATTAAAAACGGCTAGATAAGGAGGAGTAAATAAATCTTTCTTATATGAAATATCTCTTTAGCACTCATTAAAACCTATGTTGTGGGTACTTTAAAAGAATCGTCTTAGTGAGACGATTCTTTTGAGTACCCACAACATAGGTTTTGGAGGTCAGAAAATGAGTTTAGAGCATTAAACAAACACGCTCATTATTTATAGCTCTAAGTGAGTGTTGTATTTGGGTTTCACGCTGGTCACAACAGTATTTCAGTTATATCACGGCGCTTCTTTGGGTAAGGTACCAGTACTTCTAGTCCATTTATCCTGACACCAGCCAGTTAGTCGTAATGTTAACCAAACAGTTATGAATGCCAAGAAGGGACAGCTATTACTACCCGATGATTATTTAAAGTCTTTGCGGTTCTCATAAAAGTGAAGAAATCGTCTCAAGAATCGGGTATTTTAATCTAAATACGCTAAAAGTACTTAGAATCGTTATTAAATTGAATCGTGTCAAAATATCACAAGGAGAAAACTTTGAACTTTAGCCTGTCATTGCAAAAAATGCGAACACATTGATCCAGACTAGCCTGCGCATGCGCATTCGCGCTGCCTGATCTAGGTTATTATTGTCTAAAATAGTCACAAGTACTCCACTCGGTAACTGGACAGGCCAGGATCAAGTGCACTTTAATGGAAACAAATATTTCTGAAAGATATTATAGAAACAGATTTGACAATTTCTAGTTTTCTCACAATGTTATAAATTCTGTTTCAAAATTATATGTTCTTCAGTGATTCTGTAACAGTTCTTATTTTAGTTGCTTTATACTTGGTACGATACAATAGTATTTCTGACATAGTTATCTATGAATTGATACCACAGTTATAAAAGCAAGATACAACAATTTTACTGACATATTGTTTATGTCAAAGTACTATAGCATGATACAATAATTTTACTGACATATTTTTTATGTCACATTACTAAAACACAATACAATAATGTTACTGACATATTTTGATGTCACATTACTAAAACACGATACAATAATGTAACTGACATATTTTGATGTCACATTACTAAAACACGATACAATAATGTAACGGATATATTTCCAAAGAAGACGACGCTTCCATTATTCTACAAGGACAAATTGTTAAATCCTTTCCCACGTACAAAGAATCTGAGTCAGATGTCTTTTCAAAACATCTGGTTATAAATGTCGAAAATCTCTCTAAATATAAATATATTTATTTATTAAATATAATTAAAAACATCGTGACAATAGGAGAAAACTGCTAATTGTGAGCAATTCCTCATAGTGCCACAATGTTTACGAAAAATCGGCTGCTGAAAGAGGCGTCGGGAAGTCACGACGGTCTGTATGAGAGAGAAAAGGGTTTAAATCAGGGAGTGTTCCTTCCCTCAGTTTGATTTATTCCCGAACGGCTGTATCCAAATAAAGTAACCTTTACAGGCAGATTTCCCCAATACTTGCGTAACTAGAAACCCAAACATGCGATTCTCTCGTTAATTTAGATTTAAACCCTTTCCCTCATACGACAATTCTGCAGCAGACGACTTTGAACGTATTTTTGTCAAAAACATAGAAACTCTCCATAATTGAATGGATAACCAAATAACAAAAAGTGGAAAACATTGTGGCAAAAGGAGAAATTGCACGTTCTGTGCACTTTTTTGTTTTGTCACTATGTTTTCAGAAAGCCGTCTGCTGCAGAGGCGTCAGAAAGCGTCTATATGAGGGAAAATGGTTAACTCTTTTCCTGACGAGTCCCAGAGCTCTGGAGAAGGAGCGTTTCGCTTGTTCTAAAATCGTTATTTTATCCGCTATCCCTATGTTGTGGGTACACAAAAGAATCGTCTCAATGAGACGATTCTTTTGAGTACCTACAAGATAGGGTTTGGTTGGATAATAAGAGATATTGTGGAGAAAAGAGCTGCAAACCCCAGAGCTCTAGATAAGGAGTGTTTCGCTTGTTCTAAAATCGTTATTTTATCCGCTATCCCTATGTTGTGGGTACCCAAAAGAATCGTCTCAATGAGAACGAGACGATTCTTTTGAGTACCTACAAGATAGGGTTTGGTTAGATAATAAGAGAGATATCGTGACTGAAAAGAGCTGCAAATCCCTCTTTATCTGGATCTCTGGACGATTTTGGTAGCATCTTGTCTACAATATGAAGAAAATCTCTGTAAAATGAAAGTATAATAAAAACCTAATTAAATGTAGTTCAACAAAAATGTGACAAAAGAATAACTTGCTTATCATGAGCAATTTCTTCTTTTACCACATTTTGTTCATCCGATATCTGATTCAGATGTGTCAACATTCGTTTATAAAAGGTAAATGGTTCTTTCCTTCCATCCAATCCTTGACACGACGAGTTTAATGTTTCAGTTGAATGGCGCTTTTACATCGCTTCCAAGAGACTTATAGTTATATCACGGCATTTCTTGGGTAAATTACCAATACTCTCGTTTTTAATTAGTATAATTACTTATCTAATTAATAAGGCGTAATGCTAACCCCACAACAATGAGAAAACAATATATCGAAAAATATTTTTGCCATAATCTTAGTATGGTTAATCTTTTGTCTCTTTTGAACAGCACACGTATTAAACGTGTGGCCCTTGTATTGCAATAAATCATTAGAAAACAGAAAACAAAACCATGGATAATTCTTATGAAAATGAACACTGATGTTTGTTTATATTCGTAAATGAAATGTGTTGATATTTGCACTTCGGGCATTTATATCTGCTTTTACGATCATTTTTTTTATATTTTCATTTTGTTATACAGATTAAAAGGAAAATGTGGAAAATTATCGTAAAAAGCAAATGTAAATACGGAAGTGCAAATATCACATGTTACAATGTAGTGTTTATATTATACAAAGCTGATAAACCTAAGTGTTTAAAGGAATATTGATTGTTTTATTATTATTATTCTTTTGATCATTGATCATTGAAATCACACCTAGTCTAGCGTGGACTTTCTCTTTACTTCTCTTAACCAGTTCGACTGATCAATCAACGAACTAGAATAATGTCTCATTCTCCTCTTACCCTATTTTAGCGAAGTTCACATCATAGCAGTTTACTCCAGAAAACAACAGATTTGTTTTCTTTTTCTTTTTAAATGACCATGAAATTATGTATTTATTTGTTTGTATTACAAGATGAATGTATATGTATACGTAAATAAAATCTATCTATCTTCAATTCTCGTCTCTCGTCTGAAAGGCAAGACAATTTGGAATCTCTGAGATGTCTTTTGTTTTGTTCGCCACAAAAGAGCTGCATTGCCTGTTACATTGGATATCTCGTGATTTGTCTAGATGTCTAACAATGATAAAGTAGCAAGGGTGTGGACAAGACAAATTTGTATTGACATATACTTTCTCCTTTCCGGCTAACAACAAAAATGCAGCAGACGACTTTGATTCATTGATTGGATTGATTGTGGTTTAAGGCCGTTTTTAACAATTTCTCAGTCATATCACGGCGGCCAGTTTACCTACTCATGTGTTTCCTGGTTTTCCTTCACCAGTACTTCACACAACAATCTGTCCAAGCAAATGGCTGCTTTTCCACATAGACCTAGCCCATTGGTGAAAGACGAATGACGCATGTCGCATTGACTTTTGTCAAACGTCGGAAAGAAAGTTGGCCGAGCCGGGATTTGAATTCGCAACCCCTGGTTTGACAGCCCGCGTCGTTACCGACTGAGCTACCGGGACTCGACAGACGACTTTGAAGTACACCTTAGCAAAACTATGAAACAGCATATATATATAAAAGAATGATTTTTGAATCTGGCCGAAATCATTGTGGCAAAAGTCGTCTGCTGCAGACATGTAAGAAGGCGCCTGTATGTGGAAAATGGCATAACAGCTTCTAGTCATGTAACACAATTTCCACGAGAAAAACCAACATTGTAGACTCTGTGTAAAGTATCGACTCGGATCAGCCTTAGCATGCAGCGCAGGCTAATCGGGGCAGATACTTTTCACCTCCTGTGGGTTTTCTGTTTCAGAAATCATTGCTCTTAACCTCTATCCACCTGGCGCGGAAACTGTCTTTGGACTTTGCACGCTGATATATTGTTGGTTGTCTCGTGGAACGGCTATTTTGTAATCATAACGTAAAATGTTTTTGCTTTTTTTTTCCAGAGCAACTATTATACTAAGAACCGCGAAAAATCGTTGACATGCTTGCAAGTTACGTGAGTTTAATCCCAGGACTCATTTGCCATATGCGGAGGACATTTTCCTAGATTCATGATAGAATGACTTGACTAACAATTCGGGGCACTGGAAATTATTTTTGGTATATTCCACTAGAAATCAAATATTGGCTCTTCTTAGGAAAAAGACATAATGAATATCAGTTCTTCGATAATGTCACAGGGGAGGGGGGCATGCAACCAGTCAGGGGCTTGAACCCGGACCTCCCGCTTTCAGGGAGGTCGATTACTCAGGGGCTCTAACCGGGCCTCTCTTGTATGTACTCTCCCCAATTGAGTACACATTCTAACATCGACATACACTCTTTGGTGCTAATAATAACCCTAATCATCTTTACTGAGGACAAGGTTTTGTACTCAAATTCCATTGCATCTAAACATCTCGTTTGAGGTCAACCCTAATCATCTTTACTGAGGACAAGGTTTTGTACTCAAATTCCATTGCATCTAAACATCTCGTTTGAGGTCATCTGTCAGATACATTGTACACATGTGTTTTAAGTCACGAACGATATTGGTGATCTCTTACCTTTACTTATAATTAATTTACTTTTTATAACAAAAATGCCAATGCAAACCATACGGAAACGCTATTTAACAAAGAATAGGAACTTTTCTCTCGTCTTTAATGAATCAGCTGATCTCTTTAACTATATACATTTTAATACTATCATGATAAATAGTCTGGCTCACAAATGTTTCATTTTTGCTTTCTTTATGTTATTTCTTTTCTCAATTACATAGCTCTGTCAGTGTAAGTATGGCATAAACTGGCAAGGATTTCAATTCCCTGTCGAGCAATCTCTCTGTGTTAACTCTTTCAGCGCCGAATTGTTTAAAGTAGACTCTTCCATATTCAAAATCGGGTATGTCCATTTCTCAATTTATGAACGTTTTGGACTATTTCGGTAACTAAAAAGGCAAACAATGCTGATTTCAGGTGAGACGAGCTGACTCGCCTGAATCTGCATTGTTTGCAAAAAATCTCAATATTTGTCCGTGGCGCTGAAAGAGTTAACAAACTATCATCACATTCACCATTACTGTGACAAACACTCCTTAAAGCTATTATCTCTGGTTACCATGGGAACCTTAAGAACACAGCCTTATACAGTGATGGAGGCGATAATGTTACCATAGCTTTACAGCCGCTCCCTAAGAAGTGCCACGTCACACACAAAAAACACGGTAACATACTTTTCCTTTCTTTTTTTTTACCGGCGAAGTCCCAGATCCACTCGTACCCCCCTGCAAGACTGCCTCGGTTGTGGAGTGGTAGAGCGTCCGCCTCGGGTACGGGAGGTCGCGGGTTCGATGCCTGGCTGGGTCATACCAAGATACTATAAAAATGATTGATATGGCTGCCCTCATTGGCGCTTAGGATTGTGGTGTTAGCATTACAACTGACTCACTGGTGTCAGGATAAATTGACCAGTAGTACTGGTAACTTACCCAAGAAGCGCCGTAAAATAAGTGAAAAATTGTTAAAAGCGGTATTAAATGCCAATACACTATTGGTCGCCATTTAGGCGTGTGGAACAGAGCAGTAGTACCCAGAGGTAAAATGGCTCAAAGAAGCTATTTCTCCATATGCCACAATGTTTTCAACTATTTTCAAAAATGATAATAATAGAATAAATAAATAAAACAAACGTTGGGGTGGTTCAACCTATTCGCACTTACAAAACAAATTGGCATCAGACGGCTTTGATTAATAACATTCCCGTACTCTCTAGTCTCAGGACTGACATAGTCAAATTATAGAAACACGTTGAAGTTCAGTAAAAAGCTCGTATCATCTAAGATATTCTGTCAGAACGCCCCCACATATTTCGGGTCACTAAACTTGTTAGACGTAATTTGATGTCGGAAATAAGACGACCGTACAGATAAGTGGCGGGACTATTGAGCGTGTTACGCTCAGAATGAGGCTGATTGCGTCAGAATGAGGCTGATTGCGTCAAAACGAGGCTGATTGCGTCAGAATGAGGCTGATTGCGCCAAAATTGACATTCGGGATTTTGCGATCAGCAATTGTACAGAACAGCCCACGTCTCTCCGCGCCCGTATGATCAGGATTCGCAATCTAAGCATACACACTTTCCGGTTGCATCTTTGGGTTGATTGATTGATTGTTGTTCTGTTTTACGCTGCTTTCAACAATGTTTCAATTATATCACGGCGTTTCCTGGATAAGTTTCCAGTAGTAATGGTCCATTTAACCAGCCAGTCAGTCGTAATGCTAAAACCAGCAAACCTGAGCGCCAAGGAGGGCAGCCATTACTACCATGTTTAAAGTTCTTTGGAACAGATATGAAAGAACTATATAACGATGCAATTGTATTACAAACATCCGATAAGATCTTAGAGACGAGGGTCCTTTTAACCTGACAACAGCCAGTCAGTCGTAATGCTAACCCCGAAACACGGAGCGCCAAGAAGAGCAGCCATTACTACCATGTTTAAAGTTCTTCGGAACAGATATGAAAGAACTATATAACGATGCAATTTTATTACAAACATCCGATAGGATCTTAGAAACGAAGATCTATCCTCGTGTGACGCGGTCAAAATGAGTTACCATTGATTACGAAAAAGAACGTTACTCCCACGAGAGACATCATTATATTCCCCGACATTACATTTGGAGGCTATGACTGGTTAACTGTTATATAAGATGTTGCAACTCAAACATAGGCTTAGATAAAGATGAGAAATAGAAATGTCTTTTTCGTATTACTCTTATTAGATAAACCCTATATAGTTTGGGTCAAAAAATGAATTCAATACATTAGGTACGGTAACGCCCCTTAATAAATGATTGTTTACTTGCTTACATTAACAAAAGTAAATCGCATAAGCTCTTTTTTACAATATACATTCATATATGATTATAATGCTACAAAAGCATAACGTATAATGAGAAAATGAACGGTTGTATTTGTTTCCGTAATGTTTGCTTTAAAAGAGTTGTGGTTCGTTACTATAAGTATACGATAAATTACGTTGAAAACGTTAAGAAGGCGTAATAACGTCTTACGGATTTACACATGGGATATTTGCTGATTGATGGTTTGGTGTTTTACGCCACTTTCAACAATTGTTCCGTTATATCACGGCGTTACCTGGGAAGGTTACCAGTTATACTGGTGCTGCTGGTCCATTTATCCAGATACCAGCCAGTCAGTTTTTATGCTAACCTCGCATCTATTACTTCCATTCTTTAAGTCTTTTGTAGTACCCGCATCTATTACTACTTTGGTATGACCCGGCCGGGTATCGAACCCGCAACCCCCGCACTCGAGGCGGATGCTCTACCACTACACCACCTTAAGAAGGCGTAATAATGTCTGAAGAATATGCTTTAGGACATTTGTTGGCAAACAATTATTGGTATTTTTGCAACTCTGAGAATGTAAAATTAATATAGACTGGTTATATATCTAACATGTCTAGTCGGGAAATAGATTTTACTTTGTGATGGTCAACAATTAAATATAAAGAAATTATTTACCATTCGATTTTTGATACGGGAATTCTATCTCGAGTTATATTTCCGCGCTAACACGTAACAAACGAGTGCGTCTGAACGAATTTTTAATTAACGGGCAAAATCACGTGGGATAAAAGTTCTCATATTCTCTACGGTCTCGTAAATAGCTTAAGGTTGAAAATCATAGAGCATCGTTCAAGTGCTGATTACAAAGTTAACGTACCATTGAACTGTACATACGGGAATTCTATCACGAGAGATATTCACGCGCATGTGACAGACGAGTGCGTCAGTGCGAGTTTGTTATTAGCGGGTAAAATCACACGTGATTCTCTGTGGTCTCGCAACTGTATTACGGTTGAATTTCATAGAATGTCGCTCAAAAGATAATAAAAGAGTTGATAAACCTTCGAACCTTTGAGACGGGAGTTCTATCTCGAGTGATATTAACGCGCGTGTCACAAACGAGTGCGTATGCACGTGTTTGATATGAGCGGTTAAAATTACGAGGGGTGAGAACTATCGTATCTAAGGTTCAATGGTATATACATTATATATTTCTAACGATTTCAAAATTTTATTCACAAAAGACAAACATGTCCATCTTGTACATACAATTTTACAAACACACACATATATATGTACATATACTCTTTTGTCATTTTATCCAAGTCTTGGTAATGGCCGATATTTAAAGAAATGACGACATTACAATAAGAACAAGTAGCGGAGAAAAACAGCCTTAGAAATAGCTAATTCATTTCTTTTCTGGGTAATGCAAGACATGGATTTTTTTTTTCAAATTTCCAAATACGACCGATGAACATTTATGGTATTTCTCGTAACTCGACATATTTTGATAATAGTTGCTGTGGTTTTTTTTATGACACTTTTATTTTACCCGACTCTGAATTATGACGTAGGAGGTAACGATAAAAACGTTACAGTAGATGTGAATGTCGTAGTTCTAGAAAGTTTGTATGTTGTATTATATATTAATTATGTCAAATAACAAGTTAGGCTTCTTGGAAAAGTGTAGTTTATGTCAAGATGGTGTTATCCTTTTTTGGTTTTCGGATATGTCTGACCCCTAAAGAGTATTGTTAGAAGCGTTAAACTCAATAGACAAAACGCATCAAAGCCGAGCGTTCAAAAACATAAGCTAGAGACACAATTGTAATTTTCTACATGAATATTGATAACATAACGTCTGGGTCCGTTTAACCTTGGCAATAGGTGAGAAGTTTTGCATATTTTATAGACGTTCAGAATGATATAGAAGTCCAGATAAGAAGGCGTATACAGCTTCTTTTCCTCACACGATCTATCTTATCATCCAACCAAAACCCTATGATGAAGGTACTCAAAAGAATCGTCTCATTTAGACGATTATTTTGAGTACCCACAACATAGGGTTATAAAATAAAATAAGGATTTTTGAACATGCAAAACGCCTTTTATCTAGAAAGCGCTGTGAAATGTTGAAAATAAATCAGAAAATATTTGTTGGAACAAATTTGGGGTTTCGTACATAACGTAACGTTACGTAACGTTCCATTACATCGTCTGTTAAAAACAGCCCAGCTATACGTTCAATTTAGACTGAAACGGAAACATGATTCGCGATAAAAACAAACCAGTAGAAGAGACTCATCTTCCCATGCGTTTCCTGGTTTTCTCACACCAGTTACCTACACAGCAGCATTTCCAAGCAACACTGACTGCCTTTCCGCATACACTAATATCCCATTGGTGTAAGAAGTAGGACGCTTGTCGCTTTAAATCTTTGTTGACAAACGTTAGAAAGAATGTTGGGTTTCGAATTAACAAACCCTTGATTGACAACCCGAGTCGGTACCTCCCAACTGAAATACTAGGGCTTAGCTATAGCTATTCAGAGTTCCAGATAAAGTGCATGTATCCTGTTTGAAAATCATTATTTGATACTCAATTCCTATGTTGCGAGTACTTGAAGGAATCGTCTCAGTAAGACAATTCTTTTGAGTACCCACAGCATAGGGTTTGGTTTAGAGTCATAAAATAGACATTGTAGGGAAAAAAACAGTTTATTCCTTGTCAATTCATCTGGTTATGATAGGGCCTGTTGATTGTTTTATTGGGGTTTTATGCCGTTTTCAAAATTATACCAGTTATATCATGGCGAAAGTTCCCCTTTTCAGGATCCCTGGGTAAACGAACCATTAATAGGCTAGGAAATATGCATTGTCCACCATGACCGTCGTGCCGCGATTGGAGATCGAACCCGGGGGCGCCCGGTATCAAATTCTCGACGCTAACCACTCGGCCAATGAGGATCTGTTGAACGCAACCCAGTATAATCGATTGATTAGAGTTTGACGCCGTTTTCAACAATGTTTCAGTCATATCACGGCGACCAGTTCACCTACTCATGTGTTTCCTGTTTTTTCCCACACCAGTACACCCCACGACATACTTTCCAAGCAACTGGCTGCTTTTTACACATAGACTGTTAAACAGCCCATTGGTGAAAGACGAATGACGCATGTCACAGTGACTTTTTTCAAACGTCGGAAAGAATGGAGTGACAGCCCACGTCGCTACCGACTGAGCTACCTGGGCTTGACAGCCAGCCAAGTAGAAGAGTACAAACAAAAACGATAAAAAGATAACCAGTGGTAATGTGCACATACAATATTGATAATATCGCGACTGGCACCCAACATATCAGGACATCAGACGAGAAGTTTGAACATTCTACTGTTTTTATCGCGAATCATGTTTCCGTTTCATATTATATAGACGTTCAGAATGATGTAGAGGTCTATATAGAGAAGCGTATACAGCTTTTCCCCCCCACACTATCTATCTTATCATCCAATCAAACCGTATGATGTATGTAATCAAAAAAATCGTCTCAATGAGACGATTCTTTTGAATATCCACAACATAGGGTTATAAGGTCAAATAAGGATTTTAGAACATGCAAAACGCCCCTTATCTAGAGCTCACAACCCCTGGATTGACAGCCAACGTCGCTACCGACTGAGCTACCAGCCCAGTAGAAGAGTACAAACAAAAACCCATAACAAGATAACCAGTGATAATGTGCACATACAATATTGATAATATCGCGACTGGCGTCCGACATATCAGGACATCGTCAGACGAGAGGTTTGAATATTTTATAGACTTTTAGATTGATGACGATAAGATATCAGTAAAACATTCCGCAATAGGTCTGAGAAATATATAATATATACAGTCGAACCCTTGTAAACGTTTTAAAATAACGAGGCAAAATGAGAAATTATTCCTTTCTAACACAGAGACATTCACTGACTACAGCAGATGACATTTGAAAATATTGTGGTTAAACGAGAAATTGCTCGAAATTACCAGTTTCTACTTTTACCACAATGTTTTCAACTCTTATCAATGATTATAATAGAAATTTTCAATATGTTTTCACCAGATGTTTGCGAAGTCGTCTGCTAAAGATCTGCTGTATATGGGAAATGATTAAGAGATGTTCTACATTTTGACCAGACGGTTTTAAAGTTGTATCGTATGTGTTAAGATATCTGTGAATTCTTCTTGAAATGTGTGAATCATGATTTTATATGAATCTAAACTGCTTCCTTAAACTGCTGTATATGGGAAATGATTAAGAGATGTTCTACATTTTGACCAGACGGTTTTAAAGTTGTATCGTATGTGTTAAGATATCTGTGAATTCTTCTTGAAATGTGTGAATCATGATTTTATATGAATCTAAACTGCTTCCTTAAACTGCTGTATATGGAAAATGATTAAGAGATGTTCTACATTTTGACCAGACGGTTTTAAAGTTATATCGTATGTGTTAAGATATCTGTGAATTCTTCTTGAAATGTGTGAATCGTGATTGTATATGAATCTAAACTGCTTCCTTAAACTGCTGTATATGGGAAATGATTAAGAGATGTTCTACATTTTGACCAGACGGTTTTAAAGTTGTATCGTATGTGTTAAGATATCTGTGAATTCTTCTTGAAATGTGTGAATCATGATTTTATATGAATCTAAACTGCTTCCTTAAACTGCTGTATATGGAAAATGATTAAGAGATGTTCTACATTTTGACCAGACGGTTTTAAAGTTATATCGTATGTGTTAAGATATCTGTGAATTCTTCTTGAAATGTGTGAATCGTGATTGTATATGAATCTAAATTGCTTCCTTAAACTGCTGTATATGGGAAATGATTAAGAGATGTTCTACATTTTGACCAGACGGTTTTAAAGTTGTATCGTATGTGTTAAGATATCTGTGAATTCTTCTTGAAATGTGTGAATCGTGATTGTATATGAATCTAAACTGCTTCCTTAAACTGCTGTATATGGGAAATGATTAAGAGATGTTCTACATTTTGACCAGACGGTTTTAAAGTTATATCGTATGTGTTAAGATATCTGTGAATTCTTCTTGAAATGTGTGAATCGTGATTGTATATGAATCTAAATTGCTTCTTTAAACTGCTGTATATGGAAACTGATAGATGTTCCACATTTTGACCAGACGGTTTCAAAGTTATATCGTATGTGTTAAGATATCTGTTAATTCTTCTTGAAATGTGTGAATCATGATTTTATATGAATCTAAACTGCTTCCTTAAACTGCTGTATATGGAAAATGATTAAGAGATGTTCTACATTTTGACCAGACGGTTTTAAAGTTATATCGTATGTGTTAAGATATCTGTGAATTCTTCTTGAAATGTGTGAATCGTGATTGTATATGAATCTAAACTGCTTCCTTATCCTTCATCCCTGTTCTCACATGTAACAAATCTAAAGCAGGGGGCTTAGAAAACATTGTGGTAATATTAAGAAAAATCTCTATAAATGAAATTATAATTATCGAATCTAAAGCTGAGAACTTAGAAAACATAGTGGTAATATTAAGAAAAATCCCTATAAATGAACATTGTGGCAAAATGATAAATTGCTGGTATTGAGAGCAATTTCTTCTTTTGTCACAATGTTTTCAAATGTCGTCTGTCTGCAGAAGATGCATCACATTGCATCTGCAAGCGGGAAATTGTTAAGGTTTGTGCACTTAAAGCACAGCTCTTTTTTTCTCAGATCGATGGTTATGGGCAAAGGATTAGTTATGAAAAGTCAGTAAGATTTTCCTTTTACATGTTTCGACGCATTTTGACTTATCTACAGCAATTTCTCCGTGTGTCACAAAGCTATTCAAGAATTGTACCTTAATTCCTATTGATTTTTCAGTTCTTTTGCCCAGACCTTTACAAAGTCCCCCGTTTGCCACAATGCTATTGAATAATTATACCTTAATTCATTTTAATTTTCCATTTCTATTGCAACAAACCCTAACAAAGTCGTGTCCGCTGCAGATATGCTGTATGTGGGAATAGGGGTTTAATGTATTTATAAAAGACAACGCCTTGATCTATTCTGTCATTTGAGATGCGCACGATTTCAATTAATGAATTCGCACTCGTTAATATATCAACATCTATAACCGGCGTCATGACGTAAGAGTTACCAAGACGTCTATAACACCGACGTATACAAGAAAGGTTATAAGAGTATAACACGCAATTGCCAAATAACTCAGCAAATAAATTCGCTAAAACATACATTTAACCCTTATAATTGCAGTTAATGCGGAAACAGTTATTGTTCACCAAAGAATTGTTTAAAAAAATGAAATATATAAATTGAAAATTGCGATCAGTTTTCTGTGTTCAAAGGAAGTTCCTAGACCTGATTATGTGATCAATCTCGTTTATCGGAAAGTAAACGCAATTCCTTTTCGCCGCGTGATCCTTTATAAACCAATCAAATCGAGCGATTCGCGGTGCATTTGAACCAACTTCAAGCACGTTCAGCTTCGTATATGCTTAAAACGTTCATTATGAAAAAGAGTCTACAGCAGACGAATTTGAAAATAGTGTGACAAAAGGAGATATTGCTAACCATGAATACATTCTCATGTTTCCATGACGTAGGAGTTACCAAGACGTTTATAACAGAAAAGCTGATTAATTGATATATATTTTACGCCGCTTTCAATGTTATGCCTATATAAGGACATAAAGCGTCGTATTACCCTGATATAACGGGTTTAAATCGCCTTGTATTCATACTTCTGTCAACGAATGAATGTCACGAAACTGGGGTTAACGTGCGCAGAGAAAGAGACTTATATATAAGGACATAAAGAGTCGTATTACCCTGATATAACCACAGGTACCAGTCTCGTTTAAAATCTAAAAATAGCATTTGACTATATATATGGCTAAGTTCATGACGAACTCAAAGAGGGTAGGGTCAGGTGGCACGTGTATCGATGGCGCATGCGCAGACACTTGGTTCTCGTGAACACACATCTCCACTCTGGAGTCAAAGTTCAAAATGGAAGCCTCCGTGTTGTATCCACTTATTTCATTATCGACACCAGAAAGCTCGTTTTCTTGTTGTCTAAATTACGGATCGCAATTATTTGCAAAGCCCAATTAAACATATCCTTATTTATCTGCCTTACAAATAAAAAACATCACTGATTACTGAACTCATAGGTTCGTATGTTAGGATTATTTACACACCAGCATCAAGAATTGCCATGGCATCGCATATTTAATGTGATATATATACAGTATGCAATTGTTGGCCACTCGGTCATTAATATAACCAATTAATTTAAAAAACACTAGAAGGTTTGTTACATTGCTTTGTGATATATTCATGACGTTAACGGACATTTCAATCGTTTCCCACCTCGCGGTCGCTTTTTGAGCCTCTGTTGCAAACGACCTGTTTAAATATTGTAGTAAACTTGTCACCGTGAGGAATTTTGCTTTTATATTGTTCTCTACTATATTGTTCTCTACTATATTGTACTCTACTATATTGTACTCTACTATATTGTACTCTACTATATTGTTCTCTACTATATTGTACACTACTATATTGTACTCTACTATATTGTTCTCTACTATATTGTACTCTACTATATTGTTCTCTACTATATTGTACTCTACTATATTGTTCTCTACTATATTGTTCTCTACTATATTGTACTCTACTATATTGTTCTCTACTATATTGTACACTACTATATTGTTCTCTACTATATTGTACTCTACTATTATATTGTTCTCTACTATATTGTACTCTACTATATTGTACTCTACTATATTGTTCTCTACTATATTGTACTCTACTATATTGTACTCTACTATATTGTTCTCTACTATATTGTACTCTACTATATTGTTCTCTACTATATTGTTCTCTACTATATTGTACTCTACTATATTGTTCTCTACTATATTGTACTCTACTATTATATTGTTCTCTACTATATTGTACTCTACTATATTGTACTCTACTATATTGTTCTCTACTATATTGTACTCTACTATATTGTACTCTACTATATTGTTCTCTACTATATTGTACTCTACTATATTGTTCTCTACTATATTGTTCTCTACTATATTGTACTCTACTATATTGTTCTCTACTATATTGTACTCTACTATATTGTTCTCTACTATATTGTACTCTACTATGTTGTACTCTACTATATTGTACTCTACTATATTGTTCTCTACTATGTTGTACTCTACTATATTGTACTCTACTATATTGTACTCTACTATGTTGTACTCTACTATATTGTACTCTACTATATTGTACTCTACTATATTGTACTCTACTATATTGTACTCTACTATATTGTACTCTACTATATTGTACTCAACTATATTGTACTCAACTATTTTGTACTCAACTATAATGTACTCAATTATATTGTACTCTACTATATTGTACTCTACTATTTTGTACTCAACTATATTGTTCTCTATTATATTGCACTCAATTATATTGTTCTCTATTATATTGTACTCAACTATATTGTTCTCTATTATATTGTACTCGACTATATTGTTCTCTACTATATTGTACTCAACTATATTGTTCTCTATTATATTGTACTCAACTATATTGTTCTCTATTATATTGTACTCAACTATATTGTACTCTACTATTTTGTACTCAACTATATTGTTCTCTATTATATTGTACTCAACTATATTGTTCTCTACTATATTGTACTCAACTATATTGTACTTAACTATATTGTAATATTACTATTATTAATATGTTACACTTTTATTCATACAGTTAAACCTGTGTTAAAGACCACCTTAGTATATCAATTCCCTGTCTATAGCAACCACACTTTTAATTATTTCTCAATTACTCATTTTCTGTATAAATGACCCCCTGCAAGTGCGAATAATTAAACACCAGCATCAAACACTTTTAATTATTTCCCAATTACTCATTTTCTGCATAAATGACCCCGCAATTGTGAATAATTAAAAACCAGCATCGCACGTTGCTATTCAAACTTGATTTAAGGCCGCCATGATATGACTGAAATACCGTTGAAAACGGTGTTAAATTCAAATCAATTAATATAATGTAAACTGTATTCATCGACACCCAACCCTTAGGGATTTGCAACGGTTGCATCCGTGCAATGTGATCTCACTCTTCACTGTGCGCAATCTAAAATTATCTTACGTTTCAAATATAACGCCTATAAAGGATGAGAATGCATGTATGTATGCCCAATATTAGCTTTATCTACATTTGTCAACAATATTGGGGATTTCTGGAGCCCCACTTTAAAAGACACTTTATTATGAAATAGATAAAATCAAATGCGATGATTTGAAAAACAGAATTAGCGTTTTCCAAAAATACAGACGCTTTATGACGCCTATGCGTCAAAGGGCATTTGAAAACATTGTGACAAAATGGAGAAATTGCTCATGATGAGAACATTTCTCCATTTATCACAATGTTTTCAACTCTATTGAATTATTATGGTATCATTTATAGAGCTTTTTCCAATTTTTGCCATTTTATTTTTTTTAAATTTCTGCTGCATATTTAATTGTGTTTTGGAAAGGGTAATATCGTTCGTAATTAATCACGTTAACATAGTATTGTGTGTCGTTCAGCGATTACGGGGTTTTTAATGCATCTGCGTACAGTGAAGATTCAGACCAACCTGCGCATCCGTACAGTCTAACGATTAATACCCGACATCGCCCGCCCATATGTTACACCGACCTATTTGTATCGTCGGAGTCGAGCCCCGGTAGCTCAGTCGGTAGCGACGCGGGCTGTCAATCCAGGGGTTGGGAGTTCGAATCCAGGCTCGGCCAACTTTCTTTCCGACGATTGACAAAAGTAAATGCGACATGCGTCATTCGACTTCCACCAATGGGCTAAGTCTATGTGGAAAAGCAGCCAGTTGCTTGGGAAGATTGTTGTGTGGAGTACTGGTGTGAGAAAACCAGGAAATGAATGAGTAGGTGAACTGGTTGCCGTGATATAACTGAGAAATTGTTAAAAACGGCGTTAAACCCCTATCAATCAATCGTTTGACTTCAGAGTAACTTAATGATCCCAACTTATCACTTTTCCATTTAATAGTATGCAATAAGTTAAGGTTCTCTGCTGTTTGATGGATTGATTGATTGATTGATAGGGTTTTAACCCCGTTTTTAAAAATGTCTCAGTTATATCACGGCGGCCAGTTCACCTACTCATGCATTTCCTGGTTTTCTCACACCAGTACTCCACGCAACAATCTTCCCAAGCATCTGGCTGCTTTTCCACATAGACTTAGCCCATTGGTGGAAGACGAATGACGCATGTCGCATTGACTTTTGTCAATCGTCGGATGGCCGAGCCGGGATTCGAACACACAACCCCTGGATTGACAGCCCGCGTCGTTACCGACTGAGCTACCGGGACTCGACATGTAACTTACAATGATCCCATCTTATCACTTTTACATTTAATAGTATGCAATAAGTTCTCTGCTATTTGATGGAACAATTTACTACTAGGAGAATCCGTTGTCTAAGCATTAAGGCTCCAAATCGCCTAACACGGATCGTTTGTAATCAAAAACGTTATTATGTGACAATACACACGTTATTAAATGACAGTACACACTCTTTTGTATAACAATACACACGCTTTTGTGTAACAATACACACGCTTTTGTGTAACAATACACACGCTTTTGTATAACAATACACACGCTTTTGCGGAACAATAGTTTGAACTGATTTATTTTACATCGATTGCGAAACAAGCCTTTGGCTTAGATTAATCACTCTCGATGTCTGCTTCCTGGAGACTTAACCAGTACTCGCGCCGTTTGTGTGGACAAGTCCCAAAGTCAGGACCCGCTCATCACGGGACTCGAACCAGGGACCTTTGATACGAGAGGCCGACGCTCTACCTCTGCACCATTGTCTTCCAATCTGCACCACTGTCTTCCACGCGGGAACAATACACACGCTTTTGTGTAATAATACACACGCTTTTGGGTAACAAATACACACGCTTTTGCGGAACAATACACACTCTATTGTATAACAATACACACGCTTTGTGTAACAATACACACTCTTTTGTATAACAATGCACACTTTTTTGTGCAATAATACACACTCTTTTGTGTAACAATACACTCGCTTTTGTGCAACAATACACACGCTTTTGCGTAACAATACAAACTATCTTGTATAACAATACACACTTTTAAATTTGACAAATAAACAATTTATTTGACAAACAAACGAAATACACACGCTTTTGCGCAACAATACACACGCTATTGCGTAAAAATACACACGCTTTTGTGCAACAATACACACGCTTTTGCGTAACAATACAGACTATCTTGTATAACAATACACACTTTTTAATTTGACAAATAAACAATTTATTTGACAAAAAAAACTTTTTTATAATGATATAAGTAATAAGATAACTTACCAAATTTACTTTGTAATACGGGTGCTGGATACACGCACGCGAATAACGTCGCCAAGGTCAGGCTTAGTATTATCGTTTCCATGGTTACACAGTCTTTACAATTGCGCACTTATTTTTAAAATTTAATTTTAGGATTTTTTTTTATTTTTTTTTATTATCTTATTTTTTTTTTTTTTCTTTATTCTAGATAAAAACAGGTTACCGTTTTACTGTTTTAAAAAATATATTATTTATTAACAAATCAAATTTATATTCAAAATCACTTAAGTAAATAACAAATCGGATAGTTCTATAGTTAGCGTTCGTTACAAATTGTTTTAAGTTCTCTTTAAAAAAAACGTCCTCTCAGTTCCGCGATTCGTTCTGTTCTGAAGTATGATCACCCACCAGAAAGCGTGCGCAAGTCGAATTTGCTTCCCACAGAATATTTTTCCAATAAGGTTCGGAAATAGCGCCGTTAGATATCGATTTTCATTCTATGTATCGGTTTTTGTTGTATCTCACTCTTGGATGATGTTGACACTTTTTGTTCGTGGGCGCGAGATATGACGTCACTTAGTCACATGATCACGCAGGGTTGACACTTTAAATTGCTTTCGATCTGATTGGAACGAGATTGTTGTATCAGGTTCTTTTTTTAACGCTTTCCCTCATATAAACGTTTTTTGACGCCTCTGCAGCCAGACGGCTTTTTGAAAACATGGCGACAAAAAAAGAAATTGCTCAAAACGAGCAATTTCTCATTTTGTCACCATGTTTTCTACCCTATTCAATTATTGTTCTTTCATTTAAAGAGATTTTCTGTACTTTTGCGTAGACGTTTTCGAAGTCGTCTGCTGCATATTTGTTGTATGTGGGAAAGGATTTTACACCGTTCTCAACTGCTTGACAGTTTTATCCCGACAATAGAACATTGGTACATGATAGCTCTGCCTCCACGTGAGGCTAGGCACTACGGTCATGGTGGAGTGCCCCTTGAGCAAAGCACATTTTCTAGCCTAGTACTGGTTTGTTTACGCAGGGATCATGAATAAGTGAACTGTCTCCGTGATATAACTGTACCAATGTTGAAAAGGGCGATAAACCCCAACAAAAAAAAAAACCAAAAACGTAAGACTAGAAAGCGAACTTGGTAGGCTCGGATCAGTCTGCCTTTTCATGTTGTCTCATCCTGGTACATTAAACTCGATTCGCTTCTCAGAAATACTTGAAAATGTTTAATAAGTAAAATTGGAAGACAGAATTTGCAGTCTTCTCTGACGAATTTGACCGAAAAAGAACGTTTGTGATGCGTTATTTACACACGTACGTAATACTCTCAAATCAAAGCACTGTAAATTCCGTTAGGTATCTTCCCAAACTTTACGCCGAGTCCACACTGTTGGTTTTCTCGCAGGACGGCACATGTATCGAATACCTCATATCACATTTAGCATGTGCTGAGTGTAGGAATCAAACTGTAAAAACTTAAAAACTTTGGTAACGATCTAGCACTAAACTAGAAAATGCGCCTTGGCTAAACTAGAAAATGCGTCTTGGCTAAAGGGCACATGCGTCATTCGTCTTTCACCAATTGGGCTGTTTAACAGTCTATGTGGAAAAGTAGCCAGTTGCTTTGAAAGTATGTTGTGTGGTGTACTGGTGTGTGAAAGCCAGGAATAGCATGAGTAGGTGAACTGGTCGCCGTGATATGACTGAAAAATTGTTGAAACGGCGTTAAACCCTAATCAATCAATCAATTAAACACAGCTCGAACTGTAGATACACCAGGAAAATATATAATTGCTAGAAATGTTGGTGTCAGCCGTATAACAATATTAGCCGTTATATCTACAACTGTATTCGCTAATATGGCGGTTAGCCCTTTCCATAATACAAACACTTTCTGAAGTTTCTGTAGCAGATGGCTTTTGAAAACAGCGTGACAAGTGGAGAAATTACGCATAATGATAACATTTTTCTATTGCCACAATGTTTTCAACTTTAATCCATAATTACCCTTTCATTTATGTTTCAATAATTTTACTAAACGTTTTCAAAGTCGTCTGCTTTTTATTTGTTATATTAGGGAAAGAGTTAGAAAATAATAGGACCAGCTATATATATGAGCCGTTCCACAAGAAAACAACATTATGAACTTTGCGTAATGTATTGACCCAGATCAACCTGCGCAGTCAACGCGGGCTATTGCGGGCCGACACATTCCGTCTCAGGGGAATAAAGGTGTAGAGAAATTATTCCTGAAACAGAAAACCCATAAGAGGCGAAAAAAGGTCTGACAGGGTTAGCCTGCGCGGCATGATTAGCCTGATCCGGATCGATACTTTACGCATAATCCACACTGTTTATTTTCTCGTGGAACGGCTCATATACAAATCATGCTTTCTCACGTGTAGAAGATTTTAGACGAATCTGAAGTAATTTCATCCTTTTTCAATAATGATAATAAAACTCTAATAAACACCTGTGATAACCATTTTTCTTTTTGCAACAATGCATTTCAATGTTTTCGATTATAATACTTTAATTTATGGTTGAAAGTCTTGATTATTTTTTATCAGTTTTCATAGTCGTTTACTGTCGAACCATAATTCCAAATTATGTCTACAAGCGAGGCATGCATATATTTTAAAATATATCATTGTGTCAAATACTGTATTTAAAATCACTCATGCGAAATATTTGATATTTTAGAGCTTTCGCACCGGCAGAAGGATCATCTTTGGAAAACGTTATTATCGCGTGAACCGCCGTGGTCGCGTGTGAGATTTTACACCGAGCATCCCGGATTCGATCCCCACTCGCGGCGGCCATGTTGGATGGCCCTTGAGCAAGGTACATTTCGCCATTGTTGGTTCATGCTAGAGGTACTAATTGATAACCGTTCGCCGGGTACCAGACTACAAGAATGCCGTTTGCATGACACGCGTATTTACAAAATTCCTAGCATAGTTTTTGATCATCAACCCTTAATTGATCGCCGTTTCAACAACTTTTCAGTCATATCACGGCGGCCAGTTCACCTACTCATTTGTCGAGTCCCGGTAGCTCAGTCGGTAACGACGTGGGCTATCAATCCAGGGGTTGTGAGTTCGAATCCCGGCTCGGCCAACTTTCTTTCCGACGTTTGACAAAAGTCATTGCGACATGCGTCATTTGTCTTCCACCGATGGGCTAAGTCTATGTGGAAAAGCAGCCAGTTGCTTGGGAAGATTGTTGTGTGGAGTACTGGTGTGCGAAAACCAGGAGACACATGAACTGGCCTCCGTGATGCGACTGATAAATTGTTAAAAACGGCGATAATTCCCAATCAATCAATCAATCACCTACTCATTTGTTTCTAGACTTTCTCACACCACCACTTCATACAACATTATTTCCAAACAACCGGCTGCTTTTCCACATAAACTGATATCCCATTGGTGGAAGACGAAATAACGCTTGTCAAACTGATGCTTGTCAAACGTCGGAAAGAATGTTGGCCGAGCTGGGTTTCTAAATCACAACCCCTTCGGATTGACAGCCCGTGCCGCTACCGACTGAGCTACCAGGGCTCGGCTCATCTCATTAACCCAAGGACCGGGATTACATTTGGTATCGCCGAGATATGATGCTGAAACGAGGTATAACCCAAATCAAACAAAAAATATGATCTTTCCTCGCCAAATGAATTTATAGCCGAGTGTAAGGGTAGACACAATCATCAGGGGTGCATTTAAAATGTAATTAATTTCCCCGAAATTCTAGTTATATATTGAATGTTTGAATAGTTCGGCTTGACATTGCATTTAATCATTTGAACATAGAAAAGCACTCTGAAAATAAACCCTATTATTTGTATTCGGAATCGAAAAGTGACGATATGTGCACCTCCGCATTTACATATGCTAAAACAAGCATTGTCCATATTTGCCTTATTATCAGTTATCACACATGGCATTGTTTATCTCTTCTTATTATTCTTCTTCTTCATCTACTTTTTTTTCTTTTTTTTCTTCTTCGTCTTCTTCTTCTTCTCCTTTTTTTCTTCTTCTTCTTCTTCTTTTCTGCGCATTCTTTTTCTTCTTCTCCTTCTTCTTCTTCTTCTTCTTCTTCTTCTTCTTCTTCTTCTTCTTCTTCTTCTTCTTCTTCTTCTTCTTCTTCTTCTTCTTCTTCTTCTTCTTCTTCTTCTTCTTCTTCTTCTTCTTCTTCTTCTTCGTCTTCTTCTTTTTCTCCGTTTTTTTCTTCTTCTTCTTCGTTTTCATCGTCTTCTTCTTCTTCTTCTTCTTCTTTTCTGCTCATTCTTTTTCTTCTTCTTCTTCTTCTTCTTCTTCTTCTTCTTCTTCTTCTTCTTCTTCTTCTTCTTCTTCTTCTTCTTCTTTCTTCTTCTTCTTCTTCTTCTTCTTCTTCTTCTTCTTCTTCTTCTTCTTCTTCTTCTTCTTCTTCTTCTTCTTCTTCTTCTTCTGCTTCTTCTTCTTCTTCTTCTTCTTCTTCTTCTTCTTCTTCTTCTTCTTCTTCTTCTTCTTCTTTTCTTCTTCTTCTTCTTCTTCTTCTTCTTCTTCTTCTTCTTCTTCTTCTTCTTCTTCTTCTTCATTTAGAAAAAAATAGTGAATATAACAAAAAGAAACTTTTTTCCAGCAAAAGATTTTGGAAAACTTTCCATGGTTAAATATATTAGTTGATTGATTGATTACCTGTATTATTTACCAGGAATAATTTATACCGACACCGATGCAACAGTCGTAATGCTATCACCGCAACACTCAGAACCAAAGAGGGTGTTGTAATGTATTTGGTATGACTCAATCGGACGTTGAAGAATTAACCCCCGCTCTTGAGATAGACGCTCTAATACCTAAACCAAGGAATCGTCAACGAAAGCACTGGCATATGGCGCAGTCGTCGTGATATAACTCAAAATGTATCATTCGTAATGCAATCTCTCATTTTAAGGTATTTGTTATGACCCGACCAGAAATATCAATGCCTGATCTCCATCTCCAGAGGTTCCCATAACACACTGGTAAATTACACAGGTAACGCCGTGATACAACTAAAATACTGTTGAAAGCGGCGTAAAACCCTGGTCTCTCGCTCTCAAGGCTCACGCGTAGCACTGGTAAATTACACAGGAAACGCCGTGATATAACTAAAGTACTGTTGCTAGAGGCGTCAAACCCTGGTCTCTCGCTCTCAAGGCTCACAGGAAGTACTGATAAATTACACAGGAAACGCCGTGATATAACTAAAATACTGTTGCTAGAGGCGTAAAACACCATTGAACACAAACTCGAAATTATCCAATGATGACACGAATGTGGGAATAGGAATCCCCACATGTCCAAATAGATTTAATAATATCATAATAAAAGATCATAATGAATCGGTCAGAATCTGCGTGGGTTAAAGATTCATTCCAACGATAGAATTAATTGCTTTCACGATGTTATATTAGGTCAAATAATACCAAATACATCAGCGAGCCAGGCCGATCTTAAGCCAAGTAGTTCTTAAGATAACGGTGTTTGCCTAGAAATGACTGGTTAATTTGATCATTTTTGGTATGTTCACCTTGTCTGGTAGTGAAACAAGATTATGCGAAAAACCAAGTTTTATAGCATGCCGATTGTGTTCAAAATGATGGTAACCATAATCTTTCTTCTATAAAACATCACACAACAATTTTGTCTTCGATTGTATTAATGTTGACAGATACTCTGTTTAATGAGTAATGTTGCTCTACCTGTACAAACTAAAACTAATAATAATTCTTTATTTGTTATCTGTTGATTTACATAAAAATAAAGAGGGAATGTTATTGTTAACCTTTGACCTATACAGAAAGAATGAACATTCACACAACTGTGGGAACGTTAAGTCCGGAATTACGCCTTTTTCTAATAAATTTCAGTCATATCACGGCGACAGTTCTCTGGACTACAAACCAGTACTAGGTTAGGCAATGTGCCTCTACCATGACCACAGCGCCGCGACTCGGAAACCGAACCCGGGACGCTTGGTTTCAAATCCCCGACGCTAACCACTAGGCCACGGCAGTTTCCTATATGGGAACGTAAAGTGAACTGAATTTCGTATGAAGGTCAACTCAATTTATGGATGTTTTACTAGTTTTGAACTATCCGTAAAATCGTGCTGTTATTTATTGAAATACGTGCGCGTTGGATTATGTACGCTAAAAGTTGATTAAAATAAATATAAAGGTCAACCATAATATATAGCACTAACAGTTTATTGTGGCCTAATCATAAATTTACGCCTTTATATAAACAGAATGATTGGCAATGCCCGTAGCTGTAGCGTTGACTCAACACTTTCCTACTTTCAGCACATGCGTCAACGGTTCTCAACGCCTGATCTTTCAGATGCATCTGAAGCAAACATGTTTTTTTAAAATAGTGTGACAAAAAGAGAAATTTCTCCTTTTGTCCAAACGTTTCTTACTCGTTATAATAACTGAACCTTTATTTATAGAGGTTTATACTAGATGTTTTCAAAGTCATCTGTCTGTGATTTGTTGTACGCTATCTGGGAAATGGTTAAGTTTAAGTCTCATCTGGCAATTTATTTATTTCCTGTTTAACATCATATTAAGTATACGTTATCCCTAATTAGCCTTGGGATCATCGACCGTATCCTGCCAAATCATAAAATGTAAAAACCCGTGAGAAATCCAACATCATGGACTCTGCGTAATATATCGAACCTGATCAGCTTGCGTAGACTGATCCGGGCCGACACATTCCATCTCAGGGTAAAAGAGGTATAGAGTAATGATTCCTGAAACAAAAAATCCACGGGAGGCGAACATTGTCTGTCCGGGTTAGCCTGCGTGGCATGCTTAGGCTGACCCGGGTCTATATTTTACGCCGAGTCCACAATCTTGGTTTTCTCGCGGGACGGCTCAAATGTTTTTTAATGGCATTTCATCCTTTGCGCTCAGGCTTGTTTGGTTAGCGTTACGACTGAATGGCTGGTGTCAGGAGAAAATGGACGAGTAGGTCTGATAACTTACCGAGGATATTCCGTGCTTAAATTGTTGAAAGCTGCGGTAACATCAAGCAAACACACGTTACGTTTAGACAGTGACCTTTTTTTCTACCTGTGATCGTGAACACAAATCATACACAAGAATGAACAGCGTAGCTATATGATATATTTTGTATAAACAAAGGTATGGAAGGGCGGGAATTAAGTTAAGAACAAAATCTTTTAATTATATTAGATAGTATAAAATTACACAATAACAGTTATATTATATTACTTTCTAAGCTGTTTATGTATCTATTTTTACTAATGTGCGTACAGTATTATGTACATATTTGTTATTGTCTTACGTTTAACCCTTTCCCTCATATAGACGCTTTCTGACGGCTCTGCAGCAGACGGCCTTTTGAAAACATAGTGACAAAAGAAGAAATAGCTCAAAACGAGCAATTTCTTCTTTTGCCACAATGTTTTCCACTTTTAGTCATAGGTTATCCATTCAATTATAGAGATTTTCTACTTTTTGACAAAATATGTCAAAGTCGTCTATTGCGGAATTGTCGTATGAGGGAAAGGGTTAAGGCTATATTGTTGATTCCCTATGATATGTTTATTTGTCGAATTCCTAATACAATTAAGTTGTTTAGTTATACGGTTAACCGGTTCATTATTCAACTAACCGGTACTCGGAAACAAATATAGAATAAATACACGATTGTTTTTCACTTTTGTTTTTAATTGGGCTGCCATAACTGAGTCATTGCAAAACTATGTATCTATTTTTACTAATGTACGTACAGTACATATTTGTTATTGTCTTATGTTTATGTCTATATTGTTGAGTCCCAATGGTATGTTTATTTGTCGGATACCTAATACAATGTAGTTGTTTAGTTATACGGTTAACCGGTTAATTATTCAACTAACCGAAACAAATATTAGAATAAATACACGATTGGTTTTCATCCTTTGTTTTTTTAACTGGCCTGCCATTATTAGTTATTTGGTCTGTTACTGATCCACTACGGAAACATTTTCTGTTCATTTTTATAAACACAATTTACAGTTGTAATACTGTTAGTGATTTCCGTGATTTTGGGATAGAAAAAGGTGATTTTAAAGGAAGAATCGATGAATGGCGGCCATTTTGTCGACTACTGACCCACTATAGAAATTTACTGACCCACTATAGAAATTTAGGGGATCACCACGTGACTGCTCTTCTCCAATGAAATTGTTAGTTTCTAGTGGGAGGTGAAATAAAACTGAATCATTGCCAAACTGTGAAAACAGCCGAACTGGTTTATATTGTGTGTAATCAAGTCATCAGAAAGCATCTGCATACAAGTCGGAAAGGGTTATGTAAACTTTACATTCAATGAATAAAGCAAAATGACAAGCTTTTCTCAGTTATGTTACAATTCCTAACATTATTACATGTACTACAATATCTTTTTTTAGTTAAGTGCTTTGAAAACATTTTAACCCTTTCCGACAAACAACAAATCTGCAGCAGATGGCTTTGAGAGCATATGCTTATTTGTCGGATGCCTAATACAATATAGTTGTTAAGTTATACGGTTAACTTGTTAATTATTCAACTAACCGGTACTCGGAAACATATAGAACCTTTCCCAATTTCACAACTATAAACACAACCAATTAAGATAACTAGATCCTGCATTTGGTGCAAATTTTTGCCGTTTTTTTACTTAGAAATTATGGTTAAAGGTTTGCGTGCAACTACATTAAGAGTCCATATCTTATTAACTACTTGATGCATTCCATTGAAACGTTAAACAACCCCTCATAACCATCACACCTATTAAAATAATCAAGTTAAATAATTATATCCTGCATATAATGGAAATGATCACCCTTTAAGAATTTGTGGTTAATGTTTTGCATGCAACTACATTAGAGTCCACTATCTCAGTAACTTAAATAAGCGGTGGAAATGTCGAGCGCGCTGTCCTCCGACAGCTCTTGTTATGTATATATTGATGATTCCCTATGCTATGGTTATTTGTCGGATTCCTAATACAATTAAGTTGTTTAGTTATACAGTTAACGGGTTAATTATTCAACTAACCGCTATCGGAATCAAATATAAAATAAATACACGGTTATTTTTCACTTTTGTTTTTAATTGGGCTGCCATAACTGAGTCATTGCAAAACTATGTATCTATTTTTACTAATGTACGTACAGTAAATATTTGTTATTGTCTTATGTTTATGTCTATATTGTTGAGTCCCAATGGTATGTTTATTTGTCACTTTTGTTTTTAATTGGCCTGCCATAACTGAGTCATTGCCAAACGGCGAAAACAGCCGAACTGGTTTATATTGATGACGGTCTAGGTAATGAAGTCATCAGAAAGCATACAAGTGGGAAAGTATTATATGTAAACTTTACATTCAATGAATAAGCAAAATGACAAGATTTTCTTATTTATGTTACAATTACTAACATTATTACATGTACTACCGTATATGTTCCTAGTCAAGTGCTTTGAAAACATTTTAATCCTTTCCCACAAACAACAAATCTGCAGTAGATGGCTTTGAGAACATATTGTTTATTTTCCGGATTCCTAATACAATTTAGTTGTTAAGTAATACGGTTAACCGGTTAATTATTCAACTAACCGGTACTCGGAAACATTATAGGCCTGTACTTTTCGCTTGCGACATACAACTCGTCTACGCACGAGGAGGGGGGTTACAAAGAGACAATTTCGTGGGTTTAATATTTATGTAATTCTCTTCTGTTAATCTATATGCTCTTAGTTATGTTAATCTGTATATGCTTTAAAACAATAAACGGTATTCGGAAACATTATAGGCCTGCACTGTTCGCTTTGCGACATACAACTCGTCTACGCGCGAGGATGGGGGTTAAAAAGAGACAAGTTCGTGGGTTTAATATTTGCTCTTAGTTATGTTAATCTGTATATGCTTTAAAAGAATAAACGGTATTCGGAAACATTATAGGCCTGCACTTTTCGCTTGCGACATACAACTCGTCTACGCGCGAGGATGGGGGTTACAAAGAGACAATTGTGTGGGTTTAATATTTATGTAATTCTCTTCTGTTAATCTATATTCTCTTAGTTATGTTAATCTGTATATGCTATAAAAACAAGTATGTTTTAATGCAATAAAATATATACAGTCAAACTTGTATTAAGACACCACCCATCGAATAAATACACGATTGGTTATCACCTTTTGTTTTTTGAGTTGCTCTGCCATAACTGAGTCATTGCCAAACTGTGAAAACAGCCGAACTGTATTTATAGTGATGACGGTTTGTGTAAATTGTTAACGAGATAAGTTGAGTTGTTAATCGAATAGAAAGTTGACATAATTATCGACTGATCTAAACCTACAACGAACCCTTTGTCAAGAACAGGCTCATAGTGTATTTAACCCTTTCCCACATATAGATACGTCTTAGCTACACTTCTTTCATACCCCTATAAACAACAACGACAACAACAACATTGTTAGCATGTACCAGGCAGGCTTTATTAGTACAGGACTGAGATACAAATAATCATTAACAGATTCTTCTGATCAAGTCTTAAATCAACATTAGTTATATAAACCCGATCTTGATATATCGAGCAGATCTATAAACAATATGAGCTTATTTAATGCGGTCGACTGGCCCAGGAACAACCAGAGATAAAAACATCTTTTTGATGAAATAACTCTGGAAACCTGTGTCCGGGCGTCAAATGCCATACCGCGAAGCGCCGGACCTTACTTTGCTCTAGACAAATGCAATACGCACTCCTTTAGTGCGCAGTAATACCTTTAGTGGTACATGGTGACTTAACCAAATATAAATATTGTCCCTTTCAACTCTCAAAGGACTTCAATTATTGAAAATAATCGACTTTCATCTAAAGTAATGTATAAAGAAATACCGAAATCATTAATGAAATTGAAATTGAACACGTCTTGCCTGTACGTGACTGACTGGTAGAATGAGTTGCTTACACAAACTGCGCACGGGTTCACCCGTGCGTAAATAACATACCCACAATTCAAATCACATGTCGCTAAGACAACATTTTCTCTCTATACTTCGCACCGCGAGAAAATACTAATCTTGTATATGTGTATGATATTATGAAATATATATGTTTTGGTGACTCATAGGCCCATGGGGCCGGGTGTTAATAATAATTGTTAAAGAATAAATGTATATTATAAATGCTTTGTAACACATGTCAAAATAATAAACAATTTATTTACTTACTTATAGACGCTTTGTGAAGCCTCTACTGCAGACGGTTTTTGAAAACATTTGAGAAGACTATGTGTAGCGTATCAAAATGTTATCACTGACCAAACCAATTTTGATCCTACATTGTTTCCTTCCCATGAGTCAACATGTAACCTATTAAATTGTAAGAACTTTTTTGGAATAAATATAGGCGATACAATTCCCACATATAGATGCTTTCTTATGCCTCTGCTGCATACGACGTTTGAAAACAATTGAGAAGACTATGTGTAGCGTACACAAATTTGATCACTGAGAAAATTAATTATGATTTACATCGTTCGCTTCCCATACGTCACTATGTTGCCCAAAGGAAATAACCTATTTATTTGTAAGAACATTTTTGAAATACATGAACACAATACAATTCGGTGGAATCTAGCAGGGTTAACGTCACCTTATAATAAATAAATTCTTTGTTGCCATGTTTATCAAAATTTAATTAATAGATACAAAATTTATATTTTTTACAAAAAATATCCACCAGTTCCATCCGTCAATAGTCACACGTTCTTAACGTTTTACATGTCACTGAAAAGTTGTTACATCGTTTCAGCTTTAAACTTTTCCAAAGAAAATGGAGGCGTGGGGTTGGTGGTGGTGGTGGTCATGTATTATGCAAGAAATAATTCACCCGGCGAAGATGGTTGCCGTCATTCTAAACACTATCGGGCTTGTTCAAAACTGCACACAATGTCAACATACCAAACTGGTCAAATAAAACTGTTCAAGTGCTTCCTACACATATTTACATTGGTTTTAAACCGAGTGTCATATATTGAATGATTTTATTATTGGGGTTTTACGCCGCTTTCAACATTATTTCAGTTATATCACGACAGTTCACGTATTCATGATCCCTGGGTAAACAAACCAGTACTAGACTAGAAAAAGTGCATTGCCCGTGGGCACTCCACCATGACCGTAGTGCCGTGAATGGGGATCGAACCTGGAACACCCGGTTTCAAATCTCCGACGCTTACTTATATTGAATGAGGATTTCGCCGTGGTCGAATGGTTGGCGTCGAGGCTTTGATACCGGGCGTCCCGGGTGTGATCCCCAGTTGCGACACGACGATCATGGTTTAGTGCCATAAAGCAAGGCACACTTCCTAGCCTAGTACTGGTTCATTTACCCAGGGATCATGAATAAGTGAACTGTAATCATGTTGAAGGCGGCGTAAACCATAGAGAAAGAAAAAATATATATTCAATGCACTTTGGTGAATGTATATACTCAATTTTAAGACAACAAAGGTTTTTTAGGGACTATTTAACTGTAGATCAGCATTGGCCTTGGATGTATTTAGCGTAATTTAACCTACTAATGGTTAGATCAAAGTAAAACATGCAAACTCTTCAAAACAATCCATAAGCTTGTATTACATAATAATTAAGTCATAGGTTTGTAAAACCTTTATAAATAAATCTCTCGGGAAATCAGAGCCCATCGCATATAGGTTATTGCACAACTTGATAGCATTAAACATTCATTGCCTACGAGTAAATCATCACGATTCGATCCTTATATTATAGACGCTCTACGGAGATCTGCGCCGTGCGTTCAGTGACGCTTTTCGTTCGCTCACGGAAGGCGAACACCAATTTTTGGCAGATGTGTCACTACTTGTGCGATCCGTAGCAAGACATTAGCTTTCAAACTACAGAGCGGAAGGCTGGAGTTTGCATCTAGCGTTTAAATGGTCGCCTGTCATAAAGGTGCTTGTATAGGATTACCGTATACACATTCCTGCTTTATTTCAATTTTCAATACAAAGCAACACATGTGAGTCCGCACTTATGAGAAACGGCTATGACATTGATGGACTTCTGTTTACAATACAGTCCAACCTGTGTTTAAAGACCACCCATGGGAAGATAAGATAACAATATGGTCTCTGTTCACAGTTGGTCTCTGTAAATGCAGGGCCATTTAGGTAGAAAATGAGTAATTTGGAAATTAAAAGTGTGGTTGCTATATACAGGGAATCGCTAAACAAAGGTGGTCACAGGTTTGACTGTATATGTCATAATAAAAAGCTTAATTTTCTCGTCCAGACCAGTACCTATTATAACCTGGGACAACTAATACTAGTTGTCCCAGTTAAAACCGAAGGATGTGCTATATCAAAATCGAATGAAATACTGGGTGTCATGATAGGGTTTATTTATGGAGAATGGAAAACTCCGGTTTCTATTTTGAATAGATTTTAAAAAAGTGTTTACGGATTCGTTTGTATCACATAGCGCGTTGTATCCTTTGGTAGCGCGTTTTATTCTTGTGTAGCGCGTTTTTGCTATGGTAGAAACTGCGTTAGTAAAACATGAAGGGTTGGCTTCGTACTTCCATAGTGACTAGTCACCTGAACAATATCGAACCCCATAACAAGAAAGATAGAAGAGTCTTTTTACAGGAATTTTCTATTATATTTAATATCCCAAAGGGCTCGGTATTTAAAAACATACATTGGAATTTGAGCAAGTTAAGTGCTAGGTGGGTTACAAAACATCAGACCAAACATTGAGTCGCAAGACGATTTTTAAAAACCTTCTGGCTCGTCATGAGAGATTGCATCGTCGGGCACCCACGATTGTTGACTTCGCTATGCTCAAGCACCACCCGTGGGAATTTTTCACTGTCGTTTCGCCGTTTTGACAGAACAGAAAAGAATACACATAAACCAATCGAAATGACGCTTACATTTCTGATACTCTCATACGTGGAGACGCATTCAAAATAGATGTGCTCACAAATCGCAAATGTGCGTTCCGTCTTTCGTCTTTAAAAACTAAATATTACATTAGATGTGCTCTATAAATAAACAAAGGTCAAACAAGTACACTTCTTTTAAAGCGAACGTATAGTAGTTTTTTTTTTACTATATATCTGATTGACTGTTTAGCGCAATACAAAAGTGTGATGCATCTAATCAGAAACATGATTGGATATCTGTCAAAACGGCGAAACGGCAGTGGAAAAGCCCATGGGTTATGTTGTAGCAGAGCGGAGATAACTTGAACCGTTGGTGTCCGACGATGGAGATATAGAGAGAGATGGATTTCTGCGCCACGTTGTGTCAGGGGATGAAACGTGGGTTTATCACACTCTGAGCATGAATCCAATGTGCTGTTCAAACAGTTGGTACATTTGGTTGCCCGCCCAAATAGAAATCCGTAGCTGGAGAAGTCATGCCCCCCGTCATATTCTTGGATTATAGAGACATTTTAATGACACGCTATGTTCCAAAAACGGACTACAAATAACTATTATAATGTTGTTTTGCCAGAAATGGTTGCCCATATGCGTTAACTGGAGCCAATACTTTGAATGAAAAACATATAAATATTTAAATGACCCGTTATAATCCAAAAACGTAATGCAAATTTTTATTCTGATGCAGTTTTGCCAGAAATGGTTGCACAAATACGTAATCTGACGACAATACTTCGAATCGAATGAAAAGTATAGAGACATTTTATTGACCCTCTTTGTTCCATAAATGTACTGCAAATCATTATTCTGATACAGTTGTTTCATATATGCATACACTTTGGCCAAAACACGGTCCTCCTCTGTACATATCGCCACCAAAACAAAGAAATTGTTGAAGCCTACCCGTTGACAACTCATCTGCATCATCTGTACAGTCATGAACATTGCTCCCATTGACTTTTATCAGTTCTTTTTTTTTTACTAGAAGTGGGGGAAATGTGCCAACAGAGGGGCATTGATTATGATTGTAAATAAGTTCCGTCGACATTCAATAACGGAAAATATTTTGCTCCCATTGACTGTTATAAGTTTGTTTTCTAGAACTGATGGAAATGTGTCAACAGAGGGGCATTGATTAGGGCTGTAAATCAGTTTCTTCTACATTCAATAAAGGAATCATAAGGGATCAAATTTTGAAAATTAGTTAAAAATGAAATTACAAAACAATGTTCCACAACAATGCAATCGGATTCTCCTAATAGTTTATGACCATCCCTTGTATAACACTTAAATCCATATTTAGGGACGATACGTATATATCATCGGTAAGTCTTAACCTTTTTCCCAGATAAATACGCACTTCGACGCCTCAGAAGTAGCCGACTTTTTTTTAAAGCATTTGGACAGACGGAGACATTGATTAGTTCATTCTTTGTTCACACAATTTTCAACTCTATTCATTAATTTCAGTTTTATTTAAAAAAAAAAGAAAAAAAGAAGAGATTTTCCATATTCTAATATTGATCTTTTTCAAAGTTATCTGCTGTTGATTTGTTGTTTGTGGGAAAGGTTCAAGGACATCCAATGACAACCAAGCCTGAGAATATATATTGTATTTGTTTTAATCGTTTCTTGAGACCATTTATGACTAATTGGAACAAAAGTGCATATCCTGATCAAACAGAGCAGTTGCGAAGGTTGACCCACAGCAGACGACTTTTAACTCTTTCAACGCCGAATTGTTTAAAATAGACTCTTCCATGTTCAAAATCGGGCGTCTCAATTTCTCTTGTAATAAGATTTTTGAAATATTATATAATTTAAAGGCAAACAAAGCTGATTTCAGGTTCACCTGAATCTGGATTGTTTGCCAAAACCTCAATATTGCCTTTGGCGCTGAAAGAGTTAAAAGCTTTGTGGGAAAAAAAGGCAAAATCCCTCAAATTGAGCAATTTCGCCATTGTTTTCCAACTCTGTTTAATAATTGAACTCTCATCTATTGAGAATTTTCAAATATATGTCAGGATGCTTTCAAATCCGTCTGCTGCATATTGAGTGTACGTGTGAAAGGGTAAACAGAACGCCGCTTAAAGTATGATTAACCCCTTCCCAAATACAGAAAATTTGCAGCAGACGACTTTAAACACATCTGGACCAAAAAGTGACAAATTTCCATAATATGCATCTGTATACCTTAGCATTTACGTAACAAAGTAAGCAAGGTAACACTGTCTGTATTATACAAATAACGAAGCTAGAAAGATACGGGAGGGAGAGATTTTGAGTCTTATTCGGGCTGGTTGTGTCCTTGAGGGACGCGAGCCCCGGTAGCTCAGTCGGTAGCGACGCGGGCTGTCAATCCAGGGGTTGTGAGTTCGAATCCCGGCTCGGCCAACTTTCTTTCCGACAATTGACAAAAGTCAATGCGACATGCGTCATTCGTCTTCCACCAATGGGCTAAGTCTATGTGGAAAAGCAGCCAGTTGCTTGGGAATATTGATGTGTGGAGTACTGGTGTGAGAAAACCAGGAAATGCATGAGTTGGTGAACTGACCGCCGTGATATAACTGATATAACCAATCGATCAATTAATAAACCCAGAGGGACGCCTGACGGAGGCGGGTGACATGGGAGATGTAGCGCAACAGGACTAATGCAGGGTGTGGAGTGATATTTGACTAGAGGGTTTACGCTTATTGTTTGTAGTTTAAATATACATAGAAACATAATAGAGGAAAATAATAACTCAAGTTTGTTCGTTTGATAACGCTTTAACCACACCGAAGTACCACGTTGGTCGCAACAATAATATTGATATGGTCTATTGGTGATATGTAACAAACGGGTCCATGGCACGATCCCTATGCATATGTTGTTGCTGAGTGCACATGCATTAGGACAGACAGACAGACAGTGTACAGAGATGCGGGCGTCTTTCAAAGTCCGGGAAACACGATCTCAACTCAATATTGTGCATACAGTTCCCTTTCACGCACATGCGATTATCTGTATAACGCAAGTCAATGCACAACCCCCGTGATAGAATAAATGAACAAAGAATATGCACGTATTAATTTCGAAAGTTAAGACAAAATTATTGTTGAATGTGAATTTCATATTTTATTACATTGCTCAAAGTATCATGGAATAAGAATGTTATTCCTATTCAACCGATTTACGAGCGACACCAATATAACTAATTTTCATTCATTGCTCAATAAAGACAATACGGATTTAATAAAGAAACTACCACAGTTCATCTATATGTTGATGACATACTTTGTACTATGGGCTGATGGCCTACATATTTTCAATAAATATTTGTCATTGTTATTGAGTTTAAAAGTAAATGATCCGTTCCACGAGAAAACTATCATTATGAAATTTGCATAATAGATCGAACCAGATCAGCCTGCGTAGTTTGCGCAGGCTAATCCGGGCTGACACATGCCATCTCAATGGGATAGAGGTATAGAGTAATGATTCCTGAAACAGCAAATCCACAGGGGGACTAAAAGTGTGTGTCTAGATTAGCCTGCACGGCATGCTTAGCCTGATCTGGGTCAATATTTTACGCAGAGTCCTTAGTGTTGGTTTTCTCGTGGAACGGCTCATATGAATCCAAATGACAAGGGTTGAACTTTTATTACAGTTGAACCTATTATTGAAAGAAACTGAGATATATAATTGTTTTTATTATATCTCACGTGACTTTGTAATATTAAATTCTCATATACTCATCATGGGCATTTTCTTACTGTCTCATGCTAACAGTACGTTTTTGACCGGTTAACAGTAAACTGTTACATGGCACGCGCGGTAAAATGTTGTTTATGCACGTGCATGACGTCATTTCAAACAATAACGTCACCTTTTAGACGCGCGTGCCATGTAACAGTATACTGTTTACCGGTATATTCATATATGTGTGTTACATTTTAGTAGATCTACGCATGTCCACCTCCCCTACAAAGGTACAGAATAAATTGATTAAACGTGTAATTTTGTTCGGTATAATAAAATAAATATTGCATGGCTTCCAGTGTGACAGTACATATTGTCAACATTCGGGATAATACTGGTAACCTCGGCTTGGCCTTGGGTAACAGTATTTTCCTCATGTTGACAATATGTACTGTCACACTGGAAGCCATGCAATATTTATATAATAACTGAGCCTGTTCGTGCAAACAAGATACTAGTTGGCATTTCTACGCAGTAGGTTTAGATCACTCTGACTATCCGCTGAGTCTTATCGGAATCCACACAAGTCGACACACTGTTCTTACAAGCTTGGCTACGTGGTATACATACAGTTTAGATCTTGTCGAGATTGTGCGAATCTAACCCGTTCACAAAAGCCTATTTGCTCTTTTTTCTGACGGACGGGCTTATATAACGTTTTTTTTTTTAAATTCTCTCGTAATGGTGCCAAAAGCGTCTCCGTCAAGCATGGCAAAATGTGTCGTATTAGTTTGTTCTATTGGGTTTTTACCCCGTTTCCAACATTATTTCGCCACGTCATTTTGCTTTATTCCTGATCAGTGGATAAAAAAAGCAGTGCACGGATCCAGAATGTGCCTTTTGCTAGGGTACAACACCATGACCGACGTGACTGGGGATCGAACCCGGGATGAATGGTTTCGTTCCCTTTTAGACGCTAAACACTCCAGGTGACAATTGATTCCAGTGAAGAACCGGATCAATCTACTCATCCGGGTGTGAAATAAAGAGTAGCGTCTTATTTCTGAGCCGTGTGGTAACTACACTAGGAAGTACATTGTACAATTGTCACCAAATACGCACGTATACTGTTGTAGTACATACAATGACAGACAGACTATAAATGCTGGTATATTTCTTCATGATGAGGGTCAAGTACTGCTTGTCAGTCCAGGGCTTGAGACTGACAGGCCTAAATTCCGAAATTTAATGAAACCCTCGTCGACTTACTAGCGAAGGACAGACTATAAATGCTGGTATATTTCTTCATGATGAGGGTCCTGACTCGTAGGCTCAAGTACTGCTTGTCAGTCCAGGGCTTTGGACTGACAGGATATGTTGCATATATGCTATTAAAAGTCTTTCTTGAAACCAGCACCTTTGTTTGCCTGTTACTATGCCACAGTATGAATTATATCAGATGTTTGTCCGAAGTTTAATGAAACCCTCGTCGACTTACTAGCGAAGGACAGACTATAAATGCTGGTATATTTCTTCATGATGAGGGTCTTGACTCGTAGGCTCAAGTACTGCTTGTCAGTCCAGGGCTTTGGACTGACAGGCTATGTTGCATATATGCTATTAAAAGTCTTTCTTGAAACCAGCACCTGTGTTTTGACTGTTATTATGCCACACGTGTAGATTAATATGAACCTTCACTGCTCGCTCATAAGTTCTGAAACACTGTAGTCTGTTTTCGATAAGATAGAATAGTTTCCCAGACAGATATTTATCCCCATCTGTCACAAAGACGCTTAGGTGGGTTTTGCCTAGGCACGTCTCACAATTAATGTGTATCAGTTCATCTGATACCGTATATAAATAATTTTGCCAATTGACCTACAATATTACCAGTATTGCGTTTTAACCACGTGACAAAACTATTAAGTACATGTCAATGTCTCATGAACCTGTTCATCTAAAAAGAAACAACTTTGCGTTTGTGTAGGTTAAATTACGCCAAATACCTCAGCGGCCATGTCAAATAGTCCCTAAAGACTGATTGATTGATTGATTGAGTGTTGTTAAACGCCGTTTTCAGTTATATCAGGGCGGCCAAATCATCTACTCATGCGTTTCCTGGCTTTCTCATACCAGTACTCAACACAACATATATACATTCCAAGCAACTGGCTGCTTTTCCATATATACTTTAAGCCCATTGGTGAAAGACGAATGACTTTTGTGACTTTTGTCAAACGTCGGAAGATATGTTGGCCGAGCTGGGATTCGAACTGGATTTGACAGCCTGCGTCGCTACGGACTGAGCTACCGCGGCTAGGGAAACTAGAGAAAATGCGTAAACATGAGTGTATACCTTTACCGGTATACAATTGAGATTTAATTGATTGTAAATATGTACAGGATTCACTGGAAAAGGTTTTTGGATTTTGACCTTGTTTGGTTGATTGATTACGTGTTTAACGCCGTTTTCAACAATTTTTCAGTCATAGCATGGCGGCCAGTTCACCTACTCATGTGTTGCCTGGCTTCCCCACACCTCTACTCCACACAACAAACTTCCCAAGCAACTGGCTGCTTTTCCACATAGACTGTTAGCCCATTGGTGGAAGACGACTGACGCTTGTCGCATTGACTTTTATCAAATGTCAGAAAGAATGTTGGCCGAGTTGGGATTCGAACTCACAACCCCTGTATTGACAGCCCGCGTCGCTACCGACTGAGCCACCTTGTATGAAAGTTAATAATTACGTCCCAGCCCTATTTCGTTAAGAAAAACACGGAAACTATCTTCATCGGGTGAATTTTTTCTTGCATAATACGTGACCCCTCTCTCATTTTCTTGGGATTTTTTTTAAAATGTTAGAGCGGTACTTTTTTTTAATGATATAGCGGGTTCTACCTGTAAAATGCTTATAAATAGTAACAATTGAGATTTGAAACTGGTTGACTTACTTGGAAACAAAGAAGGAATTTAGTTTGTGTATTGTTAACTGAACAGTGTTTATCATGCAAATGAGCAGATTACGTGACGTATAACACTGGTATGATAAACCTTTTGTTTACATGTCTACTGGTATGATAAACTTTTATCAGTCTACTTATTTTTAGAAATGACGTAATCGCTAGAACTACTTTTCTGAAATATAAATAAGCGGTTCCACCAGAAAACCAACTGTGTTTGACTGTGAAAAGCATCGACTTGGATCACCCTAAGCATGCCGCGCAGGCTAAACCGGACAGACACGTTTCGACTCCTGTGGATTTTCTGTTTCAGTCGGAACTCTTTAGCTTCCGTATGACGTGTGTACACAATGTAATTCGGTGCGTATTTGTGCACGCGCGTGACGTCATTCTTTTTTAGGTGACGTCATTTATGAATGGGCTTTTGTTATTGTGAATGTTATTTCTTAAAACTAGTAAGAATGAGTGTAAATTAACCTGAAAACAGAATTTTACATGCAAGATAAATAGAATATTACGCCCCTGACTTTCGACATAAACTTTATCAGACTCGGCTGTGAGAAAGGATAATTGTCTCGCCAATTATCAATTCTCCCAACCTCGTCAGATAAAGTTCATATCTTACGTCAGGGACATAATATTCCCTATATATCTGGTTCAGATATGTATATATACACTGTTCATAAATGAGCCGAATAACGAGAACACCAACATTATGGACCAAAATTTCAACTCGGGTCAGCCTAAGCATACATACCACGCAGGCTAACCCGGACAGAAACTGTTTGCCTCTTGTGAATTTTCTGTTTCATGAATCATTACTCTATACCTCTATCCTCCTGAGACGGAATGTGTCGGCCCAGATTAGCCTGCGCGGACTGTCAATGCATGAGAGATTATCGTGAATATCGTGAGAAAAAAAGGCTTCCCGTCAATTAAGTTTTACATAAAAAAGAAGAAAAATCGATTTGAAGTAAAAACTTTTATTTCAATGATCCACCAACCTTACCTTAGTAATTCTGAAATACTTCAAAGCATATTTAATAACATATCGAGGGCTTGGCGTGAAACGGTTGTAACTTAAAACCTATTTTGAAAACCCTGGTTTAGGGGCAATTTTGACCCTTTTGTAAACAATGCAAATTTAGGTGCCATTGCTCAGAACGAGCAATGGCACCTAAATTTACATTGTTTACCAAGAAAAGTGATTTAACGCTTATAAAGACTTTATGGCGATGTGATTAACTTTGGTAAAAAATACCAATTTTAGATACAACTGTTTCACACCAAGCCCTCGATATGTTTCCCTTATATTTTGTAAAAAAACATGAATGATGGAATGTATAATATGTAAATGAGTAAGTTGACATAAATAATTACCTTGCTGACTAACAAACCCTTGGTGGTGTAGTAGTAGTGTGGGAGGTCGCGGGTTCGATCCACCGCCGGGTCATACCAAAAACTGTAAATATGGTGGTAATGGCTGTCCTCCTTGGTGCTCAGGGTTGCGTTGCGTGGTGTAGCATTACGGCTGACTGGCTGGTGTCAGGATCAACGGACCAGTAGTACTGGTAACTTACCCAGGAAACGCCGTGATATAATTAACAACTTGTTGAAATCAGCGTAAAGGACCGTACAATCAATACAAATACATTTCTGACGAACAAAACTTAATACAAAATATTTTATTTTAGAATTTTTATTAGGGAAGCAAAAATTATAAAATATGCCTTTAAGTATTTAAGTATTACTTAGCGCTAAGTACGGTACTTTGAATATGGTGGTAATGGCTGTCCTCCTTGGTGCTCAGGGTTGCGTTGCGTGGTTAGCATTACGGCTGACTGGCTGGTGTCAGGATCAACGGACCAGTAGTACTGGTAACTTACCCAGGAAACGCCGTGATGTAACTGACAACCTAAATCAGCGTAAAGGACCGTACAATCATATACATCGTATACATATTGCATGGTTTCCAGTGTGACAGTACATATTGTCACCATGAGGAAAATATGTAGACCTGTTACACTGGAAGCCATGCAATATTTATTTTATTATACCGAACACAATTACACGTATATTCAATTTATTATGTACCTTTGTAGGGGAGGTGAACATGGGTAGATCTAACTACAATATAACACACACATATGAATTACACCGGTTAACGGTATACTGTTACATGGCACGCGCGTCTAAAAGGTGACGTTATTGTTTGAAATGACGTCATGCACGTGCATAACCAACATTTTAACGCGCGTGCCATGTAACAGTATACTGTTAACCGGACAAAAACGTACTGTTAGCATGAGACAGTAAGAAATTGCCACGTGAGGTATAATAAAAACAAGATATGACTAACAAAACTTAATACAAAAAAATATATTTTAGAATTGTTATTAGGGAAACAAAAGTAATAAAATACGCTTTGAAGTATTAAAGTATTACTTAGCGTTATGTACGGTACCGTGGAATATCATATGAATTCACTTAGCACTTGTGAAAAATTGAAGTTAATTCGAGTTCAAAGTATTTACATCTATGCTCTTCTATGTTTAAAATCTAATCATCGCCCATAGTTCTAAATGTATCTTGTCATTTAAACAGTGAATAAAGCTGTTATCGCTGTTTACTAATGGAAAAAGAATTAAAATGTCAAAGTTCAATAGTGAAATAGCTTTGTCATTAGAGCGAAAGCCTTTATTCTCGAGAACCCTTCACTTTTCAGAACTACCGTAGTTATTGGTATATTATTTTTCCTGATGTAGTTGACATTTGAAGCAGATGGCGTTCAAACATATAATGGGAAATGTAAAACGTTTGCTCATTTTCCCATAGTATTATCAATTTTGTATCGAACATAGCGTTTCTTTTTCTTTCTTTTTTTAGATGAATCACACTTTTCTTAAGATGGTTTCGAGGTCACCGACTCTCCACCAGATCATGCCGGCTATACTTTTCTGGCAGTTTTGAGTATATGACGTTAGAAAATGAAGACTATTCAAAACTGTTATAAATATCTAGATTGTATTTCCCTCGCAAAGCGATTTTTCGTATGATGACAAACTGCATTCGTAAAGGCTCACCGAATCCTTCCCTGTCCTCCTATGTGTCGCTCAGTCTGCGGCGCCGCGGGCTGTCCTTGAAGGGGATTTAAGTTCAAACCCCATCTCAAACAACATTCTTTCCGACGTTTGAAAAAAATGTCACTGTGACAAGTGTCATTCGTCTACCACCAATGGACTAATTTTCTATGTGGAAAAGCAACCAGTAGCTGGGAAAGTCTGAAGTGTGGAGTACTGGTGTTTGAAAACTTTGAAACACATGAGTAGGTGAATTGACCGCCGTGATATGACTGAACAATTCTTGAAAACGGCGTTAAACCCCAACCAATCTATCAATCACTAATCTGTTTATGTGTGATATATCCCTAAATGTTTCTTTTTATAAAAACGTTTAAGTTTAGCACCACTTACCGTACGCCTACAGTTTTACCACATCGGTAAGATACCACTACATCTGCATATTTGTACGGCAGTTTTGAATATATGAACCGTCCTGCGAGAAAAACAACATTGTGGACTCTGCGCCATGATGTAACTGAAATACAATTGAGGGCTGCGAAAATTAAACTTGTTTCGTTATGTTCGCGCATACAGGATATTTTGATATGAATAGTGTAAATGCAGAAACAGTTTTTAATCCCCTTTTACACTCACAAAACATCTGCAACAGACGATTTTCGAAATTAAGAAAAACATCTTGCGCCCAAAACGAGGAAATTGTCTATTATAAATGAGTCGTTCCACGAGAAAACTAACGTTGTGGATCAGCCTGCGCGGATTGTGCAGGCTGATCTCGGTCGATACATTACGTAGAGACCATTATGTTGTTTTTCTCTCGGGACGGCTCAATTATCATCTATCCTAATACCGATGCATTATAATATAAAACATAGTTTCACATTTTTATCACATATAATTTCTCATTTTTATCATATATAGTTTCACATTTTTATCATATATAATTTCTCATTTTTATCATATATAGTTTCACATTTTTATCATATATAATTTCTCATTTTTATCACATATAATTTCTCATTTTTATCATATATAATTTCACATTTTTATCATATATAATTTCTCATTTTTATCACATTTTTATCCTATATAATTTCTCATTTTTATCATATATAATTTCTCATTTTTATCATATATAGTTTCACATTTTTATCATATATAATTTCTCATTTTTATCATATATAATTTCTCATTTTTATCATATATAATTTCTCATTTTTATCATATATAGTTTCACATTTTTATCATATATAATTTCTAATTTTTATCACATATAATTTCTCATTTTTATCATATATAATTTCTCATTTTTATCATATATAGTTTCACATTTTTATCATATATAATTTCTCATTTTTATCATATATAATTTCTCATTTTTATCAAATGTAATTTCTCATTTTTATCATATATGATTTCTCATTTTTATCATATATAATTGCTCATTTTTATCAAATATAATTTCACATTTTTATCATATATGATTTCTCATTTTTATCATATATAATTTCTCATTTTTATCAAATGTAATTTCTCATTTTTATCATATATAATTTCTCATTTTTATATATAATTTCTCATTTTGCTACAATGTTTTTCAGAAGCTTCTGCTGGAAAAAAGCTTCTTTTTGTTATATTCACTATTTTATAAAAAATATAATATCTATAGATTAGTTAAAATGTTTGTATAATTTTCCCTTTACAATGCCCCTAATCCCCTTTTACATAGTAACCCTTTCCCACATACAACATAACTGCTGCAGACGACGTTGAAATGATCTCAATAATAATATGGAAAATCTCCCTCATAAATGAGGACATACATATTGAATAGAGTTGAAAACATTGTGTCAAAAGGAGAAATTGCTCGATTCTTTTGTCACGAAAAATTGAAGTCTTGCTGCAGAGCGACGCGGGCTGTCAATCCAGGGGTTGTGAGTTCGAATCATCCCAGCTCGGCCAACATTCTTTCCGACGTTTGACAAAAGTCACTGTGACCTGCGTCATCCGTCTTTCACTTTCACCAATGGGCTGTTTTTTTTAAACAGTCTATGTGGAAAAGTATCCAGTTGCTTGGAAAGCATGTTGTGTGGTGTACTGGTGTGGGAAAGCCGGGAAACGCATAAGTAGGTGAACTGGTCGCCGTGATATGACTGAAAAATTGTTGAAAACGGCGTTTAACCCCAATCAATCATTGATTGTATGATATATTACGCAGCTTTCAACAATGTTTCACTTAAATCTAGGCTTATCCTGGGTTATGTTATCAATACTACTGATCCATTTATCCTTATACACCAGCGAGACAGTCGTAATGCTAACATCGCAACCCTGAGATCTAGGGAAGGAAAGCCATTTCTACCATTTTCAATAGCCGCTTTCAACAATGTTTCACTTAAATCTAGGCTTATCCTGGGTTAGGTTATCAATACTACTGATCCATTTATCCTTATACACCAGCGAGACAGTCGTAATGCTAACATCGCAACCCTGAGATCTAGGGAAGGAAAGCCATTTCTACCATTTTCGATAGCCGCTTTCAACAATGTTTCACTTAAATCTAGGCTTATCCTGGGTTAGGTTATCAATACTACTGATCCATTTAGCCTTATACACCAGCGAGACAGTCGTAATGCTAACATCGCAACCCTGAGATCTAGGGAAGGAAAGCCATTTCTACCATTTTCAATAGCCGCTTTCAACAATGTTTCACTTAAATCTAGGCTTATCCTGGGTTAGGTTATCAATACTACTGATCCATTTATCCTTATACACCAGCGAGACAGTCGTAATGCTAACATCGCAACCCTGAGATCTAGGGAAGGAAAGCCATTTCTACCATTTTCGATAGCCGCTTTCAACAATGTTTCACTTAAATATAGGCTTATCCTGGGTTAGGTTATCAATACTACTGATCCATTTATCCTTATACACCAGCGAGACAGTCGTAATGCTAACATCGCAACCCTGAGATCTAGGGAAGGAAAGCCATTTCTACCATTTTCAATAGCCGCTTTCAACAATGTTTCACTTAAATCGAGGCTATCCTGGGTAAGGTTATCAATACTACTGATCCATTTATCCTTATACACCAGCGAGACAGTCGTAATGCTAACATCGCAACCCTGAGATCTAGGGAAGGAAAGCCATTTCTACCATTTTCAATAGCCGCTTTCAACAATGTTTCACTTAAATCTAGGCTTATCCTGGGTTAGGTTATCAATACTACTGATCCATTTATCCTTATACACCAGCGAGACAGTCGTAATGCTAACATCGCAACCCTGAGATCTAGGGAAGGAAAGCCATTTCTACCATTTTCAATAGCCGCTTTCAACAATGTTTCACTTAAATCTAGGCTTATCCTGGGTTAGGTTATCAATACTACAGATCCATTTATCCTTACACCAGCGAGAAGGTCGTAATGCTTAACCTCGCAAACCCTGAGATCCATGGAAGGGAAGCCATTTCTACCATTTTCAATAGTCGCAGCTTATATTGTCTGTCTGGTTTCACGCTAATGCAGTTATGTAAATCTGTCGACAACCGTTCAGTTTGGATCATGGGTTTACTGTTGTATTGCGCTTTAGAACAAGATGCCAATACTGGCTTTCTTTGAAGTTAGAAATTGGCGCTGTTTCGGCTTGTGATTTATAAAGAAGAAGAATCTGCACCACTTATGACATGATGTGCGCTAGCCGTGATTATATTTGATGGAAGCCGCCAGAATTAAAACCGCTTAAATGGCCAAAATAAAACCGCTGACATAGCCAGAATTAAAACCGCTTATATAGCCAAAATAGAACCACTAACATAGCAAAAATAGAAGCGCTAACATGGCTTAACAAAACAATATGAAACCGCTACAATAGATAAAATAAAATGGCTAACGTCAAATATTTACATTCGCACTTTATTTTCTGTACAATAAAATTTGGCTTCATTTTACATGAACCTGTCGACCTTTCATGACCTCTGTAGGGAGTATGACGTCATTGTTTATTTCAATATTGCACTCCGATTAGATTAGCACGACGTCTTTTAACCACTGATATACGACGTTACAAATATCAGCTATTCATTTAAACAAACGTATGTTGTCGGTTACATTTCTTTATTGTTATTAAAGACTTGTTCGCGAAAACTTTTACGTCGAAAAAAAAATAAAGTAATGAAAAGGGGAAAAAGCGCGCTTCATAGATTTGCAAAATCGCGGCCGAGCGTTCATACTGCATGAACGCACGTACAATAAGAATCAATCCTAAAATATAACCGCTATCACAGCCAAAATTAACGAGAAGAGAACAATATCTTCTAAGACAAGTCAGCGTTTATAGGACGATCTCGTTTCGTCGTCTCCATTGCGTGGACAGCTTTTCGACTGTAGAAAGGCAAGAAACGCCTTGAAGTCTCTGAAATACAATTGTTATGTTCGTGCACACTGGATATCTATTTATGCATCGTTTAAATGCAGAATAAGCGTTCCCAAATTATCTGAAAAAGACGATTTTAGAGATAAGGAAACATCATATCGTATCCAACGAGAAAAGAGTCTTTATTAAATGAAAGTATATTATATAAACAGAGTTGAAAACATTCTGGCAATAGTATTTTGTTGCGTTTTACGCCGCTTTCAACAACTTTCCGTTATATCACGACGTTTCCTGGATAAGTTACGAGTATTACCGGTCCAGTTATATAACACCAGGCAGTCAGTCGTTATGCTAAATCCACAACCTGATTTCCAAGGAGGACAGCATACATATACCACCATTTTGATTGTCTTTGGTATAATCTGGCTGGGGATCGAACCCAGATATGCTGGGAGCACGTTAAAACTCGTCGTTTAAATATGTATTCGCTATGAAATACTGAGTGAATGGTGTAATGTGGCATAAAGGCCTACCATTCATGTTCGTAGATAAAGCTTTTGAATACCGGCTAAATGGTCAGTTAACACGTTTTTGTAAGGTTCAACATGAAGAAATTCGAGAACAGGTCGGATAAGAAGTTTTTCGGCGAACATTCTTGCCCGAATCGAGCAAGGGGCTGAAATCTCGCTGCACATATTGTCTTTCTATATAATACCATATAATAATGACTGCCAATCAACATCAAATTGCATAATCGGCTTTTTGTTCCAATCGATCGCTTGATCATTAATAATAATTTCTTGTGCCGTTAATGTTTCTAGAATAAAGTGTTTGGCGTTCACCCATATTCTTTTTTTTTTTTTTTTTTTTTTTTTTTTTTCCCAACTGTCACTTGACAGCCCGTTTATTATTTTTTTTCATACATTTATTTTTTTAACATAGGTAACACAACTTACAGCAACTGTAAACAAAATTTTAAAGAAAGAGAAAATACAGGATATTGTAAGAAACAATTCCAATTATTAGAAAGCAAATAAAATACTGCTGTTGCAGTGTTTGAAGGTATAAAGAATCCTCACTGTATTATCAATCTAGTACATAACTAAAACGAAAAAATTGCTAGAATGATGAAGTGATCGAGTGTGGCATGCGTGCGTTCGAATGTTTGTGTATATGTGTGTCTCTTATGAGTAAGTTTGATTATGTTATGTTATGTTGATTTTTAACGCCATTTTAATTTTGACATGAAAAATGTTTTGCTTAATATTATTAAAGATTGTCGTGAAATTTTTTAAGCATGGCGTCAACTGTACTTTTCCTGTTTGCTATCTTCGAAGATAGGAGAACTCTTGTTTGAACAGTAAAAATATATTGCAGAATTTTGTTCTCCCATATTCTTTGCGTTGCCACGAATACTCAACATTGCATTGCTTGTTCGGTGTTTTACGCCACCTCCAACATGTTTTCAGTTATATCACGGCGTTTCTTGGGGGGTAAGTAACATGTACGAGTAGTCTACTACTGGTCCATTTATCCTGACACCAGTCAGTCAGTCAGTCAGTCGTAATGCTAACCCCGAAATCCTGAGCGCCAAAGGGGGCAGCCATTACCACCATTGTTAAAAGTCTATACAGTAAAATATTGATTGTTTGGTGTTAAACGCCGCTTTCCAAAAAAATATTTCAGTTATATCACGGCGTTTCCTGGGAAAGCAGCCATTACTACCATGTTTAAAGAATTTCAGCATTGGAAGGGAGAAAAATTTAAACAAAAAAGCGTTATAAAGAGAGCTCAGCACATACCTTATTAAATGTGAGAAACTAGGGCAATATAACGGAGAATAAAATTAAAATATTCTAGGTTGCAGTAAAAGATTGATTGTTTGGTGTTAAAAAAACGCCGCTTTCATAAAAATGTTTCAGTTGAATCACGGCGTTTCCTGGGAAAGCAGCCATTACTACTATGTTTAAAGAATTTCAGCATTGGAAGGGAGTAAAATTTAAAAAAAGCGTTATAAAGGGAGCTCAGCACATTCTGTGTTAAATGTGAGAAAATAGGACATTGTAACAGAGAATAAACAATATTAATATTGTTAGTATGCAGTAAAAGATTGATTGTTTGGTGATTAATGCCGCTTTCAAAAAATGTTTCAGTTGAATCACGGCGTTTCCTGGGAAAGCAGCCATTACTACCATGTTTAAAGAATTTCAGCATTTGAAGGGATTTTTTTTTAAAAAAAGCGTTATAAAGGGAGCTCAGCACATTCTGTGTTAAATGTGAGAAACTAGGGCATTGTAACAGAGAATAAAAACTATTTATATTTTAGGTTGCAGTAAAAGATTGATTGTTTGGTAATTAATGCCGCTTTCAAAAAATGTTTCAGTTGAATCACGGCGTTTCATGGGAGTGCAGCCATTCCTACCATATTTAAAGAATTTCAGCATTTGAAGGGAGTACAATTTAAAAAAAAAAAACCTTATAAAGGGAGCTCAGCACATTCCTTATTAAATGTGAGAAACTAGGACATTGTATCAGAGAATAAAAAATATTAATATTTTAGGTTGCAGTAAAAGATTGATTGTTTGGTAATTAATGCCGCTTTCAAAAAAAGTTTCAGTTATATCAATGCGTTTCCTGGGAGGGCAGCCATTCCTACCATGTTTAAAGAATTTCAGCATTTGAAGGGAGAAAAATTTAAACAAAAAAGCGTTATAAAGAGAGCTCAGCACATTCCTTATTAAATGTGAGAAACTAGGGCATTGTAACAGAGAATAAATAATATTTATATTTTAGGTTGCAGTAAAAGATTGATTATTTGGTAATTAATGCCGCTTTCAAAACATGTTTCAGTTGAATCACGGTGTTTCATGGGAGTGCAGCCATTCCTACCATGTTTAAAGTCTTTCAGCATTGGAAGGGAAAACAGTTTAAACACGTTATATGGTAAGCTCAGCACAATTCCATATTAAATGTGAGAAACTAGGACAATATAACGGAGAATAAAATTAATATTCTAGATTGCAGTACAAGGAGTTCGTAACACGATCAATTCAGTACGATGGGGGTCTCTGGAGTTCATGAAGCTAAAGCATTAACCCTTTCCCTCATACGACAATTCTGCAGCAGACGACTTTGAACGTATTTTGTCAAAACCTAGAAAATCTCCATAATTGAATGGATAACCTATGACAAAAAGTTAAAAGCATTGTGGCAAAAGGAGAAATTTCACGTTTTGTGCAATAACTTCTTTTGTCACTATGTTTTAAAAAAAAAACGTCTGCTGCAGAGGCGGCAGAAAGCGCCTACATGAGGGAAAGGGTTAATCAAACGCTGTTAAGGACTAAATGTATTCAACACTTCCAATTTACAGACGCTTTCTGACGCCATTGTAGCAGAAGACCATTGAAAACATTGTAGCAGACGACTATTGAAAACATTGTAACAGACGACCCTTTGAAAACATTGTAGCAGACGACCATTGAAAACATTGTAGCAGACGACCATTGAAAACATTGTAGCAGACGACCATTGAAAACATTGTAGCAGACGACCATAGAAAACATTGAAGCAGACGACCATTGAAAACATTGTAGCAGACGACCCTTTGAAAACATTGTAGCAGACGACCATTGAAAACATTGTAGCAGACGACCATTAAAAACATTGTAGCAGACGACCCTTTGAAAACATTGTAGCAGACGACCATTGAAAACATTGTAGCAGACGACCATTGAAAACATTGTAGCAGACGACCTTTTGAAAACATGATAGCAGACGACCATTGAAAACATTGTAGCAGACGACCATAGAAAACATTGTAGAAGAGGACCATTGAAAACATTGTAGCAGACGACCCTTTGAAAACATTGTAGCAGACGACCTTTTGAAAACATGATAGCAGACGACCATTGACAACATTGTAGCAGACGACCATAGAAAACATTGTAGAAGACGACCATTGAAAACATTGTAGCAGACGACCCTTTGAAAACATTGTAGCAGACGACCATTGAAAACATTGTAGCAGTCGACCATTGAAAACATTGTAGCAGACGACCCTTTGAAAACATTGTAGCAGACGACCATAGAAAACATTGTAGCAGACGACCATTGAAAACATTGTAGCAGACGACCATTGAAAACATTGTAGCAGACGACCATTGAAAACATTGTAGCAGACGACCATAGAAAACATTGTAACAGACGACCATTGAAAACATTGTAGCTGACGACCATTGGAAACATTGCAGCAGACGACCAATGAAAACATTGCAGCAAAACGAGAGGAATTATGAACTATTCCCCGTTCTCTAAAAATTAATAATTTCATTTTCGGAGATTTTTCATGTTTTTATCAAATATGTTTTAAATGTGGACTGCTATATAGTTTGTGTATGTGGGAAATTGTTAAACACTTGTCATTGGATTGCTAGTACAAGGTCTCCCGGGAATAGACTGTGAATACTGACTTCATGAAAGTGAGATAATCACGATTTAAGATGCCTTAGCAGCGTACGACGTTTGAAAATATCGAGATAAATGGAGAACTTGCTGATGATGAGTAATTTATCCATGTTTCATAATGTATACATCTAGATTGAATGAATAGGCTTTCCTTTAAAGGGATCTTCCATATTTCTGCCTTGATGTTTTCAAAGTCGTCTGCTACAAAAGGATCAACAATCTCCCTTCTGACAAAAAACTACTGATATAATTGAGCTATTCCACGAGAAAACAAAAATGATGTACTCTGCGTACAGTATCGAACCGGATCAGACTAAGCATGCCGCGCAGGCTAACCCGGACAGACACGTTTCGCCTCTTGTGGATTTTCTGTTTCACTACTCGTTACTTTATACCTTTATTTCCCTGAAAACGGAATGTGTCGGTCCGGATTAGCCTGCATGGATTGCGCAGGCTGATCTGGGTCGATATATTACGCAGAGTCAATATTGTTGGTTTTCACGCGGGACGGCTCATTTATGTTCCTACTGGTTTCGATCACATACGTGAACGTCCGCCTCGAGTGCGCGATGTCGCAGGTTCGATCACATACGTGAACGTCCGCCTCGAGTGCGGGAGGTCGCAGGTTCGATCTAATTTGTTCAAATGTCGTCTGCTGCGTCAAAAAGCGTCAGTGTGTGTGAAAGGGTTAACTCACAAACACATACTTATGTAAGGCATACCCATCGTGTATGGGCACAAACAACATATATACATGTACATATACCTGTGTATGGAAGTCAATTGTGTAAGGGCAGAACACAAATATACACATACCTGTGTATGGAAGTCAATTGTGTAAGAGCAGAACACAAATATACACATATATATACACATATATGTGTATGGAAGTTAATCGTGTATGGGCACAAAAAGCATATACACATACCTGTGTATGGAAGTCAATCGTGTATCGGCACAACACACATACATGTGTATTGAAGTTTGACGTCTATGGGCACAAACAACATATATTTTCCACGAAAAACATATACACATACCTGTGTATGGAAGTCAATTGTGTATGAGCACACAAAACATATACACACACACGATGGAAGTCAATCGTGTATGGGCAAAACAAACATATACACATACCTGTGTATGGAAGTCAATTGTGTATGGACACACAAATCATATACACACACATGTGTATGGAAGTCAATTGTGTATGGGCACAAAACACATATACACATATCTGTGCATGGAAGTCAATTGTGTATGAGCACACAACTCATATACACATACCTGTGTATGGAAGTGTATAGGCACAAAACACATACATGTATGGAAGTTTGACGTCTATGGGCACACATAACATATATTTTCCAAGATAAACATATACACATACCTGTGCATGGAAGTCAGTTGTGTATGAGCACACAAAACATATACACATACCTGTGTATGGAAGTCAATTGTGTATCGGCACAAAACACATATACACATACCTGTGCATGGAAGTCAATTGTGTATGGGCACAAAAAACATAAACACACACATGTGTATGGAAGTCAATTGTGTATGGGCACAAACAACATAAATACACACATGCGTATGGAAGTCAATTGTGTATGGACACAAAACACATATATACACACATGTGTATGGAAGTCAATTGTGTATGAGCACACAAAACATAAACACACACATGTGTATGGAAGTCAATTGTGTATGGGCACAAAAAACATATACACATACCTCTGCATGTAAGTGATCAACACATATACATGTTTGGAAAAAAAAAAATGAAACAAATCGTTTCAAACTTTTCCTATACCTATGTATGGAAGTCAATCGTGTATAGGCAAACTAAAACATATACACATACCTGTTCATGGAAGTCGTTTATGAGCATAACAACAGAACTAGACATTTCGACTTGACGCGGTACATTTATAAATCAAAACAAATTATGTTATATGAATAGTTGCCAACGTTACGGTTATATATACATTTAACCCTTTCCCTCATACGACAATTCTGCAGCAGACGACTTTGAACATATTTTGTCAAAAAAATAGAAAATCTCTATAATTGAATGGATAACCTATGACTAAAAGTGGAAAACATTGTGGCAAAAGAAGAAATTGCTCATTTTGAGCAATTTCTTCTTTTGATACTATGTATTCAAAACGCCGTCTGCTGTAGAGGCGTCAGAAAGCGTCTATATGAGGGGAAAGAGTTAAGGAGAAAGAAATTGCTGTTCGACGCTTTTATCTTTAAATATCAGAGTTCAAACAAAAATCGATTAGTTTATATAATGGTATAAATGAGCTCGTCCATGATAAAAAGGGAACACGTTGGCTTTTGTGAACAACGTAGATTCAGAAAATTTGTATAGTCTAATCAATATCACATATTACATACACAAGACTATACTATAGTATTTGATTGTTTGGTGTTTTACGCCACGCTCAACACTATATCACACACTATATCACACAATATATCACACACTATATCACACACTATATTACACACTATATCACACACTATATCACATACTATATTACACACTATATCACACACTCTATCACATACTATATTACACACTATATCACACACTCTATCACATACTATATCACACACTATATTACACACTATATAACACAATATATCACACACTATATCACACAATATATCACACACTATATCACACACTATATTACACACTATATCACACACTATATCACACAATATATCACACAATATATCACATACTATATCACACACTATATCACACACTATATCACACACTATATCACACACTATATCACACACTATATCACACACTATATCACACACTATATCACACACTATATCACACAATATATCACACACTATATCACACACTATATCACACAATATATCACACACTATATCACACACTATATTACACAATATATCACACACTATATCACACAATATATCACATACTATATCACACACTATATCACATACTATATCACACACTATATCACACACTATATCACGCACTATATCACGCACTATATCACACACTATATCACACAATATATCACATACTATATCACACACTATATCACATACTATATCACACACTATATCACACACTATATCACACACTATATCACACAATATATCACACACTATATCACATACTATATCACGCACTATATCACGCACTATATCACACACTATATCACATAATATATCACACACTATATCACATACTATATCACACACTATATCACACACTATATCACACACTATATCACACACTATATCACACAATATATCACACACTATATCACACACTATATCACACACTATATCACACACTATATCACACACTCTATCACACACTATATCACACAATATATCACACACTATATCACACAATATATCACACAATATATCACACACTATATCACGTGGTTTCCCTGGGTAAGCTACCAGTACTACCGGTTCATTTATCCAGACATCGGTCAATCAGTCCTAATGCTGACCCCGCAACACTGAGCGCCAAAGAAGGCAGTCTGTACTACCATTTTTAAAGTCTTTGTTATGACCCGACCGAGGATCGATGCTGCGACCTCTCCCGCCAAATGCCGACACGCTACCACTACACCATCGAAACAGATACAAGTTGGCTTGTGTGGACAACGTAGATTCAGATCAGATTCGCATCCGAATGGTCTAATCAATATCTAAACCGTTCACTTATTACATACACAAGATTTTAAGACTATTCTATGGAACGCCATGAGCCCATGACCGTCCTATTATGACTTGGGTGCATGCAGTATATATTTCATTATATGCAGAGGATATTGTATTATATACGGGGGATATTTCATTATATACGATACTAGTTTCTTTTTATGCTATACTTTCTTTGTTATATGTAGTAGAACTTATCTTATATGTGGTCTTTATATGTAATACCTTCATATTTGTGTGGGTTTAACTTTATCTTCTGGAGTCATCATTTTCCGGGAATATTTCACACTACGGGCTTGGCTATCTACCTGGTTGATTGGGATTTAAACGCCATTTTCAACAAATTCTCACGGCGACCAGTTCATCGTCTTCCCATGTGTTTCATACCAGCACTTACAACAACAGACTTCTCACGCAACTGACTGCTTTCCCACACATACTGTTTGCCCTTTGGTGGAATACGAATGACGCCTTGTCGCATTGACTTTTCGCAAACGTTGGATTAAATTTAGGCCGAACTGTGATTAGAACTCACAACGCATTGATTGACAGCCCGCGTCGCTACCTACTGAGATACCGGGGTTAGTCTCCAGGTTTCTTTTTTTTTTTAAAGAATTGTATGTGGAATCCAGAAGCGACATGGACATGAAACACACATTATGTAAACTGTTGCCATGTCGTGGTATAACTGAAATACGTCGTTAAACTCCAAACAACCCATCTTACATCTGCAATAAGTTCCTCTACATTTCTGAAAAGCCCTTGCCGCGTATTTATAAATGAGTATTGAACAATGTAGACCATGATTAGCTTGTATGCATGTATGTAAATCATCTGCAATCGTCTTTTAATTCAACATATGAAATCGTGATACAACAAAAACAATCCATTGTATATCTTTTACCGCAAAAACAAAATGTCAAAACTTATACGAAAAGTGATTATTTTCTAAAATGTCAAGGCTGGAAAGGTTCAATGGCCTGTGTAACATTCTCTAATAGGATTTTGTGATATTTTCTTTCAAGTGTCATGTCTATAAGGTTCAATGGCCGGGGTAAACTACTTAGGGTTTTGTGAAAAGTGATTTTTTTTAAAATACATCAAGACTCGAAGGTTTAATGGCCGGTGTGACAGTATTTAATACGTTTTTATGAAAAAGGATTGTTTTCTATTGTGTTATGCCTTGAAGGCTCAGCTGTAGATATGACAGTATCTAATAAGGTTTTGTATAAAGTGTATTTATTATTAAAGTTCAACAGTCGGTACCTCGATAGCTCATTCGACACCTACTATTGCTATAAATACATAAGTCTTGAGATCGAACCTTGGTTATCTCATTCATGATTTCTGATGATTAGAAAAGGCAGTGTTAATTATAAAACAATTGATTCGGGAAGGTCACCAGTTGCACTAAATGAATGATTTGTGGCCTTCTGGTGCGAGAAAGCCTAGAAACACATGGTTAGCTGAATTGGCAGCCGTGACATAACTTTAAGTTGTTTGTTAAAACTTTCTTTTTTATTTTACATCGATTACGAAACCAGCTTTAAGCTTATATTAATCACGCTCGATGTCTGCTTCCTGGAGACTTAACCATTACTCGCACCGTTTGTTTAGAATAATCCAAAATTCATTAACCCACTCATCACGGGACTCGAACTCGGGACCTTTGAACACGACGCTCTTCCACATAACAATTAAATTGTTGAAACCGGCGTTTAGCTTCAACTTACATGACTCGGGAGTGCAATGGCCTGTTAGACATTATTGTATATTCGTGTCAAGCTAAAGTACAAGAAGTCGGATATAATCGGATATTCTTCAGTGTCAGTGAACATTAATAAGACCCTTTCCCAAATACATCAAATCTGAAGCAGACACTTTTGAAATCATCTAGGCAAACTATGGAAACTCCCCTACAAATGAATGTGTTTTTATTGAACAGATTCGTTAACACTTTTGCAAAGCCAGAAATTGTTCATTATTAGCGATGTCTTATTTTGAAATAATATTTTAAATCGTCGTCATCTGCAAATGCGCCTGTAGTTCGAAGAATGCGTTAAAGGTTGAACGTCCCCCCCTCATTATATAGATAGTATGTGACTGTCAAGGTTGCGGCTTGTGTTAGCGTTACTGTATTCGTCAGCTTTCAACAGTATTTCAGTCATATCACGGTGTTACCCGGATAAATTACCAGTACTACTGGTACTACTGGTAAGTTTATCCAGACACCAGGGCACCAAAGTTACTACGGAAAAGGTAGCATATATTTATTTATTTTTTTATAGGTGTAAGAAACGACCGTCTTCGTGGTGTTTTAAACCGCTTTCAACTAACGATGTCTCAGTTATATCACGGATATATTCCATGATAAGTTATCAGTACTACTGGTTCATTTATAACACACTTTCTTGGTATATATCTTGTATATTTGTATGATATTATGAAATATATATGTTTTGGTGACTTATAGGCCCATGGGGGCCGGGTGTTAATAATAATTGTTTAAGAATAAATGTATATTTTAAAATATTTGTAACACATGTCACAATTTATAAACAATTTACTTACTTTACTTACTTATACTAACACTACCATCTTGAGCACAAAGGAGGGACTGCCATGATTACCAGTTTTCAAGTATTTTGTAAGAACCGGCTCTGGATCGAACCCTCGACCTTCCACATCCGAGCCTGACCCTCTACCACTACAATATTGAGCCGGTGAATTGGAGATGCGCCACGTCCAACGTCATTTTGACTTTCAGTAGTTTTGATAACAAAACTAAAATACGATGAAAAAAATACGCAGTCGAAACTTTTTACCTCGAAACTGAATGTACTATCAAAAAAGTGGAAAGATATGAACTTCGAGGTAAAACTGAATGATGATTTTTACCTTCATTCGAAAGTTAATAGATGATTTGATGAGTCAATTTATGTTTTCAAAGTCATCTTCTGCCGATTTGATGTATGTGGGAAAGGTTAACCATACCGTTTTCAAGTCATTATTTAGAATTAAATTTGGCCAAATTTCTTTCCGACGATTGACAAAAGTCAATGCGACATGCGTCATTTGTGTTCCACCAATGGGCTCTGTCTACGTGGAAAAGCAGCCAGTTGCTTGGGAAGATTGTTGTGCTGAATACTGGTGTGAGAAAACCAGGAAGTGCATGAGTAGGTGAACTGGCCGCCGTGATATAACTGAGAAATTGTTAAAAACGGCGTTAAACCCCAATCAATCAATCATACAATCAATCAATCAATATAAGCCGGTATTAACACAGTTCTGCGATATTGTAATAACAAATGTCAACTGTACTTATATATATCAAGATTATTTCTGGTAAGAACAGGGTTTGTATTTAGAGTTTCCTAACATATCTTGTGCTCAACGAGTGCCAGTCAAACACGGTAACTGCATGATTAATGATTAATGATTGTTTGGTGTTTTATGCCGCTTTCAACAATTGTTCAGTTATATCACGGAAATATCTTTTTATTTTATTTTGTATTTGTCCATTCTCATATAAGTGCCAATTATACTTTCATTTACCGCAAGGTTTCCATAGTTTGACCTATACATGTCTTCAAAGTCATCTTCTACAGATTTGGTGTATGTGGGAAAGGTAAAGTCTATGTAATTGGATGATAAACCATACCGTCGTGTTGAAGTTATTATTTTGAATTAAATGTCTGTTTTTATTATGTTCTTATATAAGCCGGTATTAACACAGTTCTGCGATATCGTGTTAGCAAATCGAGGGCTTGGCGTGAAACGGTTGTAACTAAAATAGGTATTTTTTTACCAAGGTTAATCACCTCGCCATAAAGTCTTTATAAGCGTTAAATCATTTTTCTTGGTAAACAATGGAAATTTAGGTGCCATTGCTCGTTCTGAGCAATGGCACCTAAATTTGCATTGTTTACAAAAGGGTCAAAATTGCCCTTAAACCAGGGTTTTCAAAATGGGTTTTTAGATACAACCGTTTCACGCCAAGCCCTCGAAATGCCAACTGTACTTATATATATAATTGAGCCTTTCCAGGAGGAAACCAACATTATTGACTCTGCGTAATGTATCGACCAAGATCAGCATGCGCAGTCTGAGCAGGCTAATCCGGGCCGACACATTCCGTCTCAGGGGGATAGAGGTATAGAGCAATGATTCTTGAAAACAGAAAATACACAGGAGGCGAAAAGTGTCTGTCCGGGTTGGCCTGTGCGGCGAGCTTAGGCTGGTCAGGAACGATACTTTACGCAGATTCCATAATGTTGCTTTTCTCGCGGGACGGCTCATATATATAGCAAGATTATTTCTGGTAAGAACAGGTATTGTATTCAGAGTTCCCTAACACACCCAGTGCTCAACGAGTGCCAGTCAAACACGGTAATTACATGATTAATGTTTGTCTGGTGTTTTACGCCACTTTCAATAATTGTTTAGTTATATCACGGCGTTTCCTGGCTAAGTTACCGGTACTACTGGTCTATGTATCTGACACCAGCCAGTCAGTCGTAATTCTACCCCACAACCCTGAGCGCTAAGGAGGGAAGCTCTTTTTAAATTCTTTGGTAAGACTTGGATGGGGCATATCCAACTATGAGAATCAGCGACTATAAAAATCGATAACTTAAATTACATGGGATTATAGAGCAACTTTTTATTTTTTACTCAATAACAATTTTATTTTGCAAAAATTAAAAAAGGCACTTATCAAGTTTTTAGGACAAATGTCTCCTGAATATAAATATATTTTTTTATTTGTTTTATATTAATAATATTTTGGTCCTTTTTAACTTTGAATACAGTCCCTCTTTTTTTCCCTCTTTATTACATATAAACCGTTAAGAAAACGGTATTTTTCCGCTAATGTTTACACGTTCTTCAGTGAATATCTTTTTTTAGAAATAAAAAATTAAAAGGGCATTTACGGCATAATGTAGTAAATTCATTTACCTTTTTTTTGATATATATTTTATTAAAATAAAGTAATGAAATTTTGGTCTTGTTTAACATTTTCTACAAGTACTACTAACGTTTTAGGGTAACATTTACGTTTCCGTGATTGCTAGCGAAAGCTTCCGATGATTACCGACCATTGCCGGACGATTTATGATGGGGCATATATCTATTTATATCTGTGCAGACTGTGTATATTGCGTTATCTTACATATATATCAGCATGTAATGCCTTTTACCTAAATTCGATGCAATAAAATGTAAATTTTAAACGTTTAATAATTTGTCATAACTCATTGTAAGTTTAAGAATTCTATCACAGTTTGTTTGGCAAACTGTTCAATTTGATATGTTTAAAATTGGTTTAATTCGTATAACTAATTTCATCAAAGGGACGTTGATTGGCGCTAATCAACGTTATGTATATAACGCGATAATTGACATTAATCCGGATGATGTCTTAAAGGTGATAATTACCAAAACAACTGTGAATACGAGTACAATAATCAGGACAGTTCTAAGAAAAGCCTCAACGAATTAAGCATCCCTGAGCTCAAGCTCATATAAAAAAAAATAGGAGTTTCTACAAAATTGCGCAAAAAAGAAAAACTCATTGAACTGATCCATTGCACGGAAAAAAAGTAGACTTGTATTAACTAAACTTTAATAGGCATTATCCCCACTCAAATAATAAGGTTGTGTATTTGTTCTAAACAAATATACTCAGAAATATATATTTATCATATAGGATTGTAGGATAAAAAGAAACAGGATAAAAAAGATGTGTGTGTTTATTTTATTTTCTTTCATTTTCTTTTGGGGGGGGGGGGGGGGGGGGGGGGGGGGGGGGGGACAATCTGAATACGCGCCATATCTCGTCAAATTCCGAGGGGTTTCCTCAACCATTTATAAAAACAAGGCAGATTCTTCACAAAAAACCCTTTTTGGACCTGGAAATTCACAGATCGTAAGCCTTTATCAAAGAGCGGACACCCTGTCCCGAGGGTAGAATTTTACCCTGACATGGGTAAAATGTCAAAGATCGTGTTACATCAATACCTAATTGGCACTGATATAGAAATCACGCTGTAACTCCTGTTCTTTATAAAGACGAGCCAACGATGTGTTCATTTATTATCGTTATTGAATATGCCCACGTGTCTTCTAATACGAACCTAACTGACAGGAAACAATCTCCCTTGCAGAGCGTCGATCTTTACACTCACTTACAGTGTCTTCTTAATAAGAGCCTAACTGACAGGAAACAATCTCCCTTGCAGAGCGTCGATCTTTACACTCACTTACAGTGTTTTCTTAGCATAGGAAGCAGACATCGGGCGTGAATGGTATAAGGTGAAAGCTTGTTTCGCAATCGATGTAAAATAAAACAAAGTTTTAACAAACAACTTAAAGTTATATCACGGCTGCCAATTCATCTAACCGTGTGCATCAAGGCTTTCTCGCACCAGAACGCCGCAAAACATTCATACAGAGAAACTGGTAACCTTTCAACATCGATTATTTTAGATTTAACACTGCCCTTTTACAGTATTGTCTTAGCATAGGAAGCAGACATCGGGCGTGAAGGGTGTAAAGACGAGCCAATGATGTGCGGAGCGTCGATCTTTACACTCACTTACAGTGTCTTCTTAGCAGAGGTTGGACTGTACCGTTATACGATCGATCAACATTGATGTAATTACTCGTTACTGACAATATGCTTTGATAAAACTAGCTTAATCCATAATGCGATTAATTTCATATAACCCGGTCACCTTTCACGCATAGATGACGTATGGGTCACAGGGACACGCTTATTTGATCTTTAACTAATATAGATTATTGTGCTATATATAAATTGATATATAATTACTTATTTGCACATTAAAGTTACAGATTTTTATATTCAATTTCGAAAAGAATCTGCAACTATGTCCCTATGTCGAGCATTATCTAGAAAAGAAAAAATGAATAAGCTATTTCTATTGTCTCGTTTCTCCACTACCATTAACCAGGAAGCAAATGTAAATGACAAAAATGCATATGTTCATATATGTTCGTATATGTGTGTGTATTTTGTTTGATTGTATGTACAAAATGGACATTTTTTCTTTTGGGAATAAAATCTATCTACATGTATCTATCTATCTTTGATACGAGAGCTCTTCTTTTATCCGAATGATAATTTACGCGCGTTTAACAAACGAATGCGGGTAAGAATTATTATATCAAACTTTTAATGGTAAATGAATTGTGATATCATATTTTACGATAAATTAACTAGAACGTTAGCATTGTTTATAGTCCAGTCAGTAAGTGGGGAAAATGGGCTCAACATCAAACTAATTGCAACAGAAATGATATTATTGTTTTTTGATAGTTTAATACCTATACTATCACTGGTAAAAAAATCTACAAAAATCTACAGAGGGGAAATTGGTATATATCCCTTGTTTATATGATAACCCAAAAGGTAGAAAACACCAACTGTTTTCAACATAATGTTTCTAAGTATCTATGCAAGAAACACATTTAAGTGGACATTGTACCTTAGTTTTTACATATAGCTAACACACATGTAATCTGAATATAACATAAACTTATAAAAATGATTTTACTAACTTTATATCAATTTATAGACATTTGTGAGCATACTTCGAGGTATATTTTAGCCCACCCACTTGTGCAAGCAAGCAGGCATACACATAACACTAAACATGGCCATAACGTAATTTAGATATAGAAGCAATCAATCAATTTGAGCAAAGGCTTGTGCAAAAGACAGGCAACAAACAGGCTGACTAATGCACACCTGAAGACAAATATTAAAAACATTGTAGAAAAAGAGGACTTTACTCTTACAAAGCATACCTTTTCAACCCTGTTTCACATTTTGTCACAGATTTTAATAATTTTGCATACTCGATAGCTATTCAAGGATGGTTTAAATTTCTCCGAAATGCCTATGTTTTGACTCCCGTATTAAAAAACAAAACAAAGAAAAAATTGCTGACAAAAGGAGCCATTTCCACTTTACCTACAAAGTTTCCAACACTGTATAAACAGTTCTTCAAAATTTCAAAATATTACATTTTGCTTCATAATATTATCAAAGATAATGCATTTAAATCTGCACATCGGGGAAAAACAGTATAGTGCAAGACTAAGATACAGGGAGATACATACTTATTACTTTAACCCTTTCCCTCATATGACAATTCTGCAGCAGACGACTTTGAACATATTTTGTCAAAAAATAGAAAATCTCCATAATTGAATGGATAACCTATGACAAAAAGTGGAAAACATTGTGGCAAAAGGAGAAATTGCACGTTTTGTGCAATTTTCTCTTTTGTCACTATGTTTTCAATAAGACGTCTGCTGCAGAGGCGTCAGAAAGCGTCTATATGAGGGAAAGGGTTAAGAACTTACAGACTAGTCTCTAATATAACTACAATGATAGATTCAACAATGTAGGAATGACTGGAAATATATGGACAGCATTGACTGTTTACCTGCTAGGATATTTCTTCTTTGGAAACAATGAGGAAAATAGTCAACATACAGAACATATGTTTGGCTAAAATAGACAGTTGAAAAACATATTAGAAAAAGACAAATTGCTCTCTGAAAAATTTCTTATATTCATATTGTTTTGTCAAAAGCCGTTTGCAGCTGCGGTTTCAAAAGTCATCTTTTCAGTAAAAGGTTAAAGACATGAACACTTTCTAAAAAAAAATACACTTATCCACAGTTTGCTTAATCATTCATTACATATGTTCATCCACCAGTATGTCTTCAGGTACATCTATAATTGAAACGTTTGTACATTGAATACCACGACATTCACCGCAGGCAACTGAACACTCAAGTCCGAGGTTTTTTTTAGTCACAGTTTTCTTTACAGTGGCATTTGATAACTTTCAATAAGCTTTCTGGTGCTGGTGCTAAATTAGTTTTAAATGGAAAGAGTTGATTGGGTTTTTTTCATACCAACCCCATTCAGTAGGCAATAAGTCAGTGTCGTCATTTGTCCAGCATTGGACTTGGTAATACACTCTCATAGAATGGTATTTTGCTGCTGCTGATGTTGGAGGAATAGAATTTACTTGAACACATGTTTCTCATATTGTTACTTTCCTTGCAAACTTCCTAAACCTCAGTAAATCTAATCCTTCTGATTCATGACCACCTAAAAGAGCAATCATTGCGTTTTTATCAGCTCTTAGTATTTCAGTTTTATCACTACTTTTATGAAATACCTCTGCATATAACTGAAACTGTTTATCATTAATTAACCGTTTTAGGGCCATCCCTTTACCAATTCCATGGATTTTAGAAGAGGAGTCACATCCTGTGAAAGCATGCATAAAAGGCAGAAGTTTACACACTGTTTGTCCTAGAACTAGTTTTGTTTTCTTTATGTCCCAAATTATTGAACAACTACTGATCTGCTGCTTTGATCCGGATTTAAATAGTATGTCAAAGTGTTCTAAATTTGCATAATAGTAGAGTAATATCAAAAGATCAGTGTCTTCACCTACCAGTACAGTTTTTGCTTTTCTTTGCATTGTCAATGGTTGTTTTGACAATCAATACATCTGCATCATCTCTGGCATGAAACACACGACAATTGACACTTAATCTGGTTCCAAGCATGTTAATACATAATTGTTTATTTTCTGGGTTTTATAGGATTTTTTTTTTTTTTCATTTAAACACAGTACTTTTTTTGAAAAGAACATTTGTGCAAAATATACCATGTGAACGTCTAATATGTGCTATATCTTTTATTGACGGCCCAGACATACCAATCTAAAACAATCACAGGATTTTTGTATTGCTTCGACACATGATCTGTATAAACATCACATATTTCGGCAAATGTAGAGCCATGTGCCCAATCATCCGAACGTTTGATGCACAATTGTTCTATACTTTTTTGAAAATCTAATGTTCGCACTGCATAAACATCATGACTCCTCTTATTTCTGTGTATCTTTGCTGTTTGTCCACAAAACAAACATTTGTCTTTAAAGCTAAAGGAATCACTACCAGATTTGAGAACTCTAATTTCATTTGATTCTTTATTTTTTAGAACTTTTGTCAGCTTTAAAACATTCAATATTGCAGTACCGTTTCTGACACTCTACATGCACAAATTGTCCAGGAAACGAAATCAAACTGTTTCCTCTCCCAGTACTGGCTTCATTTTCACCAATGCATCCTTTTTTGCTAAGTTTTGCTCTTTGGGAACCATTTTCTTCCATACAAATAATACAGGTATCGTTTTCCATCTGAAAATAATTGAAACCTCAATGAAACATTTTTTTAAATATTTGAGTTTACTAAATGATCATATTTGAATAGAATATTAGTGTACATTTCTCTTAACATTAACCCTTTCCCTCATATAGCCGCTTTTTCAAATATAATCAATGATCTAACTTTGATTGATAGACTTTCCATATTTTAGCTTAGATGTATTCAAAGTTATCTGCTGCAGATTTATTGTATGTGGGACAGGGTTAAATAATCTTTCTTTGTTTATACCTCCTTGTGCAGTATTTCAGTCTTGTCATGGTGTTTCATTGAAATGAAATAGAATGTTAATATATGAATATATCTACAAATCATGACTTAACTCAGAATTGAACCCGATTCTTTCGCTCCAGAGGTAAATGCTCTACCCACTACACAGACAGATGGACACACAGATATACACAACATATTAATTATTCACAAGTTTCTTCCTAGCAAGGCAGATTACGCAACAATAGGTTACATATGTGGTGTAATGGTAGAGGGTATGCCCCACATACAGGAGGTCGCCGGTTCAATCCCCGGCCGGGTCATACCAAATACTTTATAAATGGTAGGGATGGCTTTCCCTCCTTGGGTTGTGGGTTTAGTATTAGGAATAATTGTTGAAAGTGGAGTAAACACCTACACTAACAAACAAATATATATTGTGATTAGTAATTTTCCAATGAATGTTCTTCGCACATGAGCATACATATGTATGTGTTTTATAGACATTCTTATAACTGTTAACTATTATAAAACTAAACAGATAACCATTAAGTATCATTAATGTTTAATTAAACAGTTAAAAATGTAACAGTATTCATGTAAACCCATTGAATACTCATATATTATAAATTTTCTAAGAGCCCTCGAAAACCCATGACAATTTGCATTTAGCTACATACCATACTTTTACAAGTATCCAATGTACCATTGACAAGAATATTAATATTTACTCCAGCAATTAATGTGAAAAAATTATAAAACACTTTCCTCATATCATTGATTGTTTTGTGTTTATCTGTTGAAATTCGTTTTGCAGACTAATCCATCTTGGGTTATCTAGCGGCTTGGATCAAAGTGTTGAAAGTCATACTTACCCCTCTGATTTTTATCATTTATAAAGGCATAATAATACCTTTGAAGTATTAAAACGCTGCTTTAATGTTATTAAAACAAAAGTTATTGATTGGAGATCTTTTAAAACAAAAATCTATGTTAATGATTCATTTTGCAATTTAAATGCATGTGATCTATTAAAAATCAGTTAAGAGCTTGGTATATAGATCAAAGTACGGTGAGTATCCAAAATAAGCACATATTTTTATTTCTTCAAAGTCATTTATTTCAGTTATGGCTGCATAGATTTTTGTAGATTTTGAATATGTTGTTATATATTCTATAAACTTCATTTTATTTAATAAAACATTTCTGTTGCAGTTAGTTTGATGTTCAAGTATGTTCTGACTGGACTATTAACTCTGTTACATACAACATGCTTTTCTGCTGAGGTTCTGTGAGAACAATCACCATTGAAGAGAGTCAATCCTTACACTCACTTACAGTTACAGTGTATCTGAGTAGTTTCTATTCTGTCTGGCTTTAGGCATCAATGCAGTATGTACATTACTGTCGTATGGAGAAACATCACATATTTTATCTTGAGCTGGACCTCCTGCAACATCATTTTATGTTGAGGTTCGTAGAACAATCTCCCTTGCAGAGAGTCAATCATTACACGCACTGTATTTTCTATGTAGTTTCTTTTTGTTCTTGAGTTTCTGAGAACAATCTCCCTTGCAGTGAGTCAATCCTTACACGCACTGTATTTTCTAAGTAGTTTCTTTTTTGCTTGAGGCACCAGTGCAGTAAGTAGATTACTGTCGTAAGGAGAAACTGAACATCTTTTAACTTTAGTTGGTTTCTGCAACATCATTGTCTGTTGAGGTTCTTAGAAAAATCTCCATTGTAGAGAGTAAACCCTTACACTCACTTACAGCGGTTTCTTAGCAGTTTCTAATCTTTCTGGATTTAGGCACGAATGCAGTAAGTAGATTAGGGTCGTACGGAGAAACAGCACATCTTTTAAATTTAACTGGTTCGCCTGCAACATCCATTTTTTTGGCTGAGGTTCTGCTAAGGTTGTGAGTTGAATGCTAAAGTCACTTACTTGTTGAAGCTTTTATGAAACAGCGTCTACACACAAACATGGATTCATTCCATAACAATAGTATTACGCCTGAGTAGTTCTGAAAGTTCCCTCATTCTAAAATGGAGGCTTTATATAGAATAAAGAAGGCGCGTTTTGACCTTTCCCCCCGTCCTTGGCGTCTTCCACGAACAGACTCAATCAAACTGAGTCTGCAATTTTTAATACTTGCTTTTGATTTCAATGATTTTGAAGGATTCCCTTCCTTATGAATGTGTTCTACTTCTAGATTTCAAATCACATTTCCTAGCCTAGTACTGGTTTGTTTATCAATGGATCATGAATAACTGAACTGTCACCGTGATAAAACTGACATAATGTTGAAAGCGGAGTAAACTCCCACAAAAAAAAAAAAAAAAATACATTATCATTCGGGATAAAGTAGAGCCGCCGTATCAACTAAACGTATGTATCCCAATAACTCTGCGTGACAGCTAACCGGGTTATTGAAATTAATCGCATCATGGACTCAGCTATTCTTATTAAAATAAAACGACAGTAACGAGATATTACACCAATTTTGATCGATCGTATAACAGCACAGTGTTTATAGACGACCGATTGGGATATAACAATATGGTCTTTGTTCACAGGTGGTCTTTAATTAAAGTGTATTTTATGCAGAAAATGAGAAATTGGGAAATTAAAAGTTTGGCTGCTATAGACAGGGAAATACTAAACAAAGGTTATTAAGCACAGGTTGGATTGTATAATTTCACAATTTATTTTCCAATATCAATATTTGATAATCGAATTCTTACATCCACTCATTTGTTAAACGCGTGTAATCGCTCGGGTTATACATACTGTATCTAAATGGGCTGTCAATCCAGGGCTTTTAAGTTAGATCCTTAGCTTGCAAACATTTTTTCAAACGTTTGAAGAAAGTTATGTGTCATTCGTCTTCGATCAATGGGGCTAACTGTCTATGTGGAAAGCAGCCATATGATTTGACAGGTTGGTGTAATACGTTCTGGTGTAATAATAAAAATACTGATAATAATAAAGGCTTTATTTAGAGAGGACACTCATTTGACATAGTACATGTATGCAAGTCAATATTCCATGAGGGCCTCACACATAAACAAAATGAAACGAAACATGAACAAACGTGTGTTATATATGAACAACTCAATGTTACAATTATACATGCGTTTGTGCATAGTTTCATGAAGTACAATTGTACTACAGCTATTATCGAAATAAGATTGGTTTGTCCAACGTAAATATTGGGATTTGAAATGCTGAGTAGTCGTTGAGTTTTGAATATATGAAGGAAGGGAATTCTGAATGAAAACTGATGAATCGGAAATATAAATGTATTTAGATATATTTCAAAGTTAGGTTTTGGTGTATACAACTCGAATGAAGTGGATGAACGTAAGAGTCTTGCATGAATATCAGATGTAAAGGTAATCAGGTGCATTTCCACGTAATGTTTTAAACATTTGAATAGCTTTCTGATGAATAACTCGTTCGGGAAATGTCATCCATTTAAGTTCAGCAAACATTAAAGATGAAAGGGTTGTATAAACCACAATCAAGGGTTACCCTGGCAGCCCTTTTCTGAAGTTTCACTAGTTTGTTTTCAAGATTATTTATGCAATTTCCCCAGATGACACAACAAAAATCAAAATGTGGAAGTATGTATGCATTATAAAAGCGTTTAAGATTGTCATGATTGTCATTTGAAAGAAATAATGTGACTCTTGATAACATATAGAGATATGTTTTACATAGCTGTATTACATTATCAATGTGATCACCCCACGAAAGAACGTTGTTAACTGTAATACCTAGCAATTTATCACTTGAGCAAGAATTAACTTCTGAGTTATGATATGGATTTCCTGGATTACTTTTAGCAATCTCACGATTGTTATGTCTCGAGCTGATAAACATTAATTTGGATTTATTAGAGTTAACGGACATGTGATTAAGTTGGCATCATTGATCTACGTGTAATAAGTCATTGGTAAGTGAGGAAACAACTACGTCGAGAGACTTGCTTTGAGCTGACAGTGTTGTGTCGTCAGCAAATATATCAGCATCTGAATGTAAAAGATCTAAGGGCAAATCATTAATGTAGATCAAGAATAGTATCGGACAGAGGACAGAACCCTGAGGCACGTCAGCTTCGACTTTCCTGGGAGTTGATTGTTCTCCAGAGATAAATGTCTTTTGAATTCTAGAAACAAGATAGGTCTTAAACCAGTATTATAGCATTATTATGTAACCCATACATTGAACGTTTTTCCAGTAATATATCATGGTTAACTAAATCAAAGGCTTTGGATAGGTCAAGAAATAAAGCGCCAACAATTTCGTTTTTGTCTATAGCTGTGATCCAGTCATCTAGAATCTTTATAAGAGCCGTTTGACAAGAGTGATTTTCTCACATGTGAGAAAGTCAAGAAACACATGGTCATTGAACTACATGTTCGTCGTGATATGATATTATTAAAACTGACATTAAAACCAAACTGTTGAATCATACGAAACTCTTCTATAAAATCGACTCTTTGGCTTAGTGGTAGAGCGTTTAGCCTCGGGTACGGGATGGCGCTCGTCCGAGTCATACCAATGACTTTGACCCGGCCGGGTAGCTCAATTGGTAGCGTAGCTGACTCGTGATCTGGAGGTCACGGGTTCGATACCCGGTTGCGGCGACATTCTTTCGGGCGATGTTTTCCATTGCCTCTCACCTCTGATCTATGTGAGAAAGTAGTCAGTGGCTTCGAAAGAATGTTGTGTAAGTACTGGTGTGGGAAAGCCAGGAAAACATGGGTAGGTGCACTGACCGCCGTGATATGACCAAAGCTGTTGAAAGCGGCGTTAAACTCCAAACAAACAAACAAAACAAACCAGTGACTTTAAAAATGGTAGTAAAGGTTGCCCTCCTTGGCGCTCAGGGTTGTGGGCCAACATTACGACTGACTGGCTAGTGTCAGGATTATTGGACAAATAAACGCGTCAAACACCAAACAATCAATCAATTAACTTTCTATGAACGCTGTTTTACTAAATAGACCAGGGCATGCATTTTGCCGAAGGTAGCCCTACCATGACTAGTTAATTATTACATGTATTAATTGATTGATTGTTTGGTTGATTGATGGTAGTAATGACTGCCCTTTTGGGCGCTCAGGGTTGTGGGGTAGCATTACGACTGACTGGCTGGTGTCAGGATAAACTGACCAGACGGTACTGGTAACTGATCCAGATATCGCCGTGATTTACCTGAACAAATGTTGAAAGCGGCGTCAAACACCGAACAATTAATCAATTGGAGACATCGGTCAGTTATCTCCCTTTAATACTCTCTACATCTAGCTAGGTCCTATCATTTGGTTTCCTCGGTTTTTATCATTGGTTTCTTTGCACTGGATGGTGCACTTATAATTGCATTTTCTTGGCCAACTGTTATTAGATTGATTAGTAATTCCACATTTGATTTCTTTAAACACTGCTATGTAAATATTCTCTTTTGAATCATCACTTTAATTAACACATTTATGATTAATGTGTACAGAGTAATTGCAATATCTCATTGCGAAATAGCGATAAAGACAAAGGATTCCAACTTAAAGGACCTACCAACTATTTGGTCTTCCTTGGTCTTTATCTGACAAGGGAGATAAAATAATTATCACTAATGTCCCTCATTAACTTTCTATGACCGCAGTTTGACTAAATAGGTATGCATTTTGCCCAAGGTAACCCTACCACGATTAGTTAATTATTCGATAGATTGATTGATTTGATATTTTGATTGATTGATTGATTTGAATTTCACGCCGTTTTTAAACAGTATGTTAGTAATATCATTGTAGCCAGTTCGCCTTATATGTTTTTCCTTTCTCCCTAGCAACAGTAACCCGCACGGTATTCTTCTCACGTAACTGGCTACCTTTCCATAAAGACTATTAAGCCCATTTGTGGAAGACGAATAACGCAAGTGACAAGGACGTTTACAATTCAACGGAAGGAATGCATGGCCCATGCAGTCGTGGTTAGAGCACACGATCCCTAAAATGATATCCCTCGGCGTTACAGACTGAAGCAGTACAATAATTGTCGTGATATTACTTCTGTAAACAATGGTTGAGTTCATTGAGTGGGAGGAATCTATATAATCATAAAGAACCCGCAATAGGTGATGTTTTCTGTCCTGCGGAGTGTGGGTTTTAGATAAAATATTCACCTAATGTGCTAATTTGAGGATGTGCGTGGGAAAAGAGGCACGTTGAGGTATTATTAGACTCGACACATATTGACAGAAGATTCCTATACTAATGTTATAATGTACTAATGTTAGCATGTACTAATGTTAGCATCATGTACTAATGTTAGCATGTACTAATGTTAGCATGTACTAATGTTAGAATATAATAATGTTAGAATATACTAATGTTAGCATGTACTAATGTTAGCATGTACTAATGTTAGCATGTACTAATGTTATGTAAGTAATAAATAAAGCTAAATGCAGAGGACTAAATAAGGGGGGGAGTAAACAGGTCTCCCAACAATATCTTTCTTATAACTCAACCAAACCCTATGGTGTGTACTCAAAAGAATCGTCTCACAGAGACGATTCTTTTGAGTACCCACACCATAGGGTTTGGGGGTCATATAAGGATTTTGGTATATGAAAAAACTCGTCAGAACTATGTAAATGAGTACATCCGGGTCTTCTATGTTTACATAAGCCGACGTGTGCCTTCTCCCATGCACAGGCTGATTTATTATGTATTTATTTATGTTTGTTGTCTCTCTTTCATTGATCGATATTTATCGATATTTATAAACATGACAAACGCAGTAAATCGGCGTCAGGGGAAATTGGTTCTTGTTGCGTTTAAAGGGAACAGCGTATGTTCAGACAATTATCTGCAATCCCGCTGTATTACTAGAGATATATTTCACTGGCTTCTAAGTATTTCACTGATAAAGACAATTAAAGGGTTTTGCATACGTTGCAGATTTTTGTATCTCCCGAAATCTTCCATTGTTTGCCACTTAGACATTTAAGATGCAGAACTCCAGATTATAGATAGTATAGTCAGGGACGTAGATCTTATCTACGTCCCTGGTATAGTCGAAATCTTAAAACTATTCAAACATTGTACTGAAATATTAGAATCATAATTC